>JAWDGP010004267.1:17500-30599 GCA_033675545.1 Elysia crispata | reverse complement strand
CTCTCTCTCTCTCTCTCTCTCTCTCTCTCTCTCTCTCTCTCTCTCTCTCTGTCTCTCTTTCTCTGTCTCTCTGTCTCTCTTTCTCTGTCTGTCTGTCTGTCTGTTTGTCTGTCTGTCTGTCTGTCTGTCTCTGTCTCTCTCTCTCTCTCTTAACTTTACTGCCTCAACTCTCTGTAGGAGTCATCAATTGTTAATTAAGCTCTACTGCCCTGCCTTGCCATTTTCTCCATCTACAAAATGTTTCAAGTATCATACAATGCATGAAAGGCATCTGTTCCCCGATTATTTCACATTCTTTTATCCAGTAGCCTAGGTCTCTCAGCAAACCTATAACGTTTTTTCTCCTTGTCCCTCTGTTCTCGATCTCTTGATCAAAGCTCCCTACTGTTTCCGTATCTTTTAGTTTGGATGTACAAAGAAACATTCTTTTGATTTTTCCTACCACTCCCCCCCTTTTTTTTTTTTAGCTTTCCCGCAGCCCCTTAACCTACAATGTCACCAGAGCTATATGGCATCTCGGTAATCAGATATTCAATCGATTTTCTTACAGAAATCGATACCGCCCGTCTGACGTCAGTGACTCTTTAAATAAAAAGAATATTGAAAATCAGCTCTTAGTCAGCAAAGAACCTGGTGTTAGGAAATGAAATAATATGAAAAAAAGAGGGGAAGATATTGATTGTAACTTTGCCTTGTTATTTTTTTCTTCATTTTGGTACCCTCTTAATTCTTTTTTTCTTTTGATAATCTAAGTTTTGAAGAGGATAAATACCATTCTTGGAAGTAAGCGTGAATTGGTTTATTATAGCTTGGCACCAGAGCAAAATAATTTGAAACACGGCTAGGACAAAAGACTTTTAACCCTTTGATAACTTCGACATTTCAATTCTGCTGTCAAAATGTGCGAAAGCGACAAATACAGATAGATGAATTGAGAGAAAGAGAGAGTAACAAAAAAGAGGAGAAAGTTAAAAAGAGAGAAGAGGAGAGAGAGAGAGAGAGAGAGAGAGAGAGAGAGACAAAGGAAGAGAGAGAGAGAAACAGACTGACTGATTGTTGACAGACAGAGAGAAAAGCAAAGTCAGAGAATAATGGAAGCAATTGAAGGAGAAAGAAACGAAAAAGGGACTTTGGGGGAAGAGAGCGAAGAAAAAAGAGAGAGAGAGAGAGAGAGAGAGAGAGAGAGAGAGAGAGAGAGAGAGAGAGAGAGAGAGAGAGAGAGAGAGAGAAACAGACTGACTGATAGACAGACAGAGAGAAATACAATCAGAGAAAGAAAAATAATATAAAATATTGATGGAAAAAAAAACGAAAGGGGGGCGCGGGGGGAAGAAATAAAAAGAACGAGAGAGACAGACATACAGACAGATAGACAGACCGGAAGAGACAGAGACAGTGACAGAGAGAAGCCGACATGAAGGTATTTGTAACGAACGTAAATTCTTTTTCAAAATATTTCCGCTTTCTTCCTCTCTCGGTTCTTTTTTCTTTTTTTTTTCTTTTTCATGATGTGTTTTTGATCCTCTTATTTATAAATTTTTTAAAATTATTTCTCCTAAGTTAGAAGTTGATAATAAAAGCTGTTTCAATTACTGCAAACCAACTAGTTGCAATGTCCGTAAGATCTAATTTGATTTCACGTATTATTATAATAAAGGTATCTGTTGCTGTAGAATGCAACATTCTTATTTGCTTCGATAGTGCAAATAGGAAAAAAAAATAGAAAAACTAGATATGAAAGAGTTCAGAGACTATACAAGCAAAAGATAATTGTTAAGTGATAAGGCATTAATAAGTGAAATATCTTTCAAAGAGATTAAAAAATATGTCGTCAAATAAACGATTAGAGAATAACTATGAATTATGTTTCAAACAAGTTACATAAATTATAATGCTGTTAAGTGAAATGATTCTTTATCAATTTGTTCCAGGAGATTTTGCTTATCTTACAAGTAATGGGGGTCTTATTGAATAACTTAACTGTTTTATCAAAATTAGAGTAGTTAGCGTCGTTAGAAACATAAATCCACTCCATACTAAACTTCACCAGAGATGCACAAAGTGGGCATTCCACCATACAAAATTATTTTCGTTTCCTATTTTCTTCCTAAGAACATGTAGTGTTTGGTGTGTAGTAATGTTTTCTTCCAGTGTGATAAACTGCATGCTTCTTTTACGCTGTAAAGTTGTCTGAGCTTGCCTTTTTTATTTTCTTGATATTTGTAGTGTTATGTACTTCACCGAAAATAATTGAAAGAAACAAAAATAATAAGTAATATGAAATTTATACCATTGTAGTGATAAGCTTCTCTTGATATAGAAATTGAACAACTTTTTATTCAAATATCGAATAAGAAATTGTAAAGACTCACGATAAAGATATGCTCGCTTCTCCCCTGCTTTAGTAATCTTTTGACTAACAGAATGTAGATCAAACTTTTCTCGCACTCGGTATCGCAATATGAAAATTATCGGTCCAGTGTGTTTCTTCTTTTATTTTTTTTCCTCTTTTGATCAAGAAAGGTGTTAAAACGGTGTTAAACGGTGTTAAAAGACTAACGAACCTTTAAGTTAAGTTTTACAAAATTAACATCTATTTCTTTATTCAAACAATATAGAATTATTGTCAGAATTCTACTACAATCGATATTGCTAATGAATATCTTTTTAGTTATATCGTTTTACCATCTTCCATAAGAAACATATATCGTCAAAAGATGGGCTACATTAACGATAAAGAAATTATTCTCATTTGGAGATAAGAAAGATAGATAGACAGAGATACATAAATAGTTCTTAATGCAATCATCAGAGAATGTATCATTATAAGTGAACGCATTAATTAATTACATGTATTTAAATTCATAAACAAAATTTGAAGTGATGATATGATTACTGAATATCACTTATCTTACAGATAAATTGACCTAATTAGTCTGTTGTTTGAGAGAATTTTTCTAGATTGAGCTTTTCACAGCTATAAAATATATTTCTGTGTTGTGTTATAAAAATGTTCGAGCATTTCAATGTACCTTATGCTGATATAGTATATTTTTGTGGAATAAAATGATTAAAAAATTTTAGTATATTTATATAAATTATTCCCACCTCATATATCAATTGTAAAATGTCGAACGACACCATAATATTGATCTATAGAAAAAAGTGAAGGAAGAAATTTAACATATATTAAATGATGTTGTCTAAAAAAGTGCTTAGAATTACAGTTCTGCTTATAATAGAAATGAAATATAAAAATTTCCTGCTGAACTGATAAGAATAGTTAACTAATTTTATAAAATCCAAATATATTTTCAGATTTTCTTAAAAATCCATTATCGTGTTGGTTTAAATAACTGCGCGGCTAAGAATTCCGGCGCAGCAGTACAAATTTATGCACTTTATGCAAAAATTCACAGTTTTCTAATAAAAATTTTAAATGATCTAAAAACATATAGGAAAAGTACAGAATTAGTCCATTTCTTTACTGGTTCCTAATTTTAATCCATCTGAAAATGACGCTTTTCCTCTCGTGTTCTCAGGTGGTTGAAGGGAAACTTTTCACGTCGTCCTACGACGGTACGCTGAACGTATGGCATGTGGGCTCGCTAGAAGGCGACGGGACGCTGAACAAGTTCAACCCTAACAACGCCAACAACAACAACCTCACGCGGACGCAGAACAACAACAACAACGTCGACAAGAGCGGAAAGGACAAAGACAAGATGAAGGAGGTGGAGAAGCTGAGTGGCGTGGCCAGCAACAGTGTGGCTCCCATGGATGACTCGGGTGATCCTAACAAGATCATCATCGATTAACACAAACACAACACGGACATTTTGGGACGTGTTAAAACACATCTTGATTGGACGTCTAGACAAAATCTACGAAAAATTGAGTTGTATTATTAAAAAAAAATAATTTAAACCGTATATTATATTGTTTACCTTAAACTTTTTTCCCACGATTGTTTTTGAAAAGTTTTATCCATCTCAGATGTCATAATATAACTACACGCGTGTTAATTACACGGTTCTCAAAAAGCGACGATGGCAACGAAGCTCTAAATTCTAAATAAAAACACAGCATATACCTTTCATCTTTTTTTGCCAAACCTGGTGACAGCTACCCATAAATGCTGCTGCAAGTGACTGTCATACAAGGCATTGAAATCTCTATTGTTGACGGGCATACTTTGATATATTTTTATTCCAAACAGCTTAAATCAGCCTAAATGTTGCATGTTTACTAAAAGTAATTTTGAATAAGTCAAGGATACGGAAAACGCATCCTGAGCTAAGCTTTTTTCTTACATTTGTATCTAGGCCTGCCTTGACCAGGAGATAACTTTAGCTGGAACTAGATATGGAATCGTGGCTGTCAAGATATAACAATAAATAGTTTTTGTTCTTGAGTAGTTGTTGGTCTGTGGGTCGGAGTTTTTTATATCAACTCGGTTTCAGAGAGTGACATAACAAGTAAATTGTGAGTTTTTTAACTTCTCTTACAAACTTCAACTCATCGACATTTCGACGAAGATCTCTTGATGTGTTATCCATCTTTTACTTAAAGAGGCTCCAGCAAATATTATTATGTTATCTTATGCGATATAAGTGTGAGAGAACAATAGAGAGAGTGAGAGAGTGAGAGAGAGTGAGTGAGAGGGATAGTCTAAAAAGAAACAGGCACATAATATTATAACTGCGGGACAAAAAAGAAACAAGGCAACTATAAATTTAACAGACAAACGTCTCGTCTTTTATTTTGGCTTCTTCAAAAATAATATTATGTTATGCGTTTTATGAGAGAGAGACATAGGCATAGACAGAGAGAGAGAGAGAGAGAGAGAGAGAGAGAGAGAGAGAGAGAGAGAGAGAGAGAGAGAGAGAGAGAGAGAAAGAGAAGAAAAAAAGAGAGAGAGAGAGAGAGAGAGAGAGAGAGAGAGAGAGAGAGAGAGAGAGAGAGAGAGAGTGAGAGAGAGAGAGAGAAGGCAGTAGAGAGTAGTTTGAGAGTAAATGTTGTAAAGAATCTGAAGTTTAACATTTTCTTTCGATGAATCTGACTGATCCTGGCTTGAATTGGAAAAATGAGTGTTCGCTCTATGTATCTTTTTTCACTCTTGAATGAAAACAGCTTTCTTTTTTGTTTTTTCCTAAATTTCATTTTAAAACAATTAAAACTTTTTTGTCAAAACATAGCACTTCTACCTTTAAGGACTGAATCTTGTGTAGCATGTATGAAACTAAGATTCATATGTTATAATTACAATTATCAAACTTTTTATGATCAATCTTGATTTTACATCTAAAATCTTTGCATCCCTCTCGCCCAATCCCGTGTTTCGCCCCATGTAAATTATTATTTAAATTGGCATTGCGTGATGTTTTCTTGTTTAAACATGGTGTACTTTTTCAATATTTCTCAGCATCTTTAGACCCATTGCCTTCCAATTGTAATGTGAAACTTAAGTATTCCATCAGAATAAAAAAGTTTTCTTAAACTTTATTTATTTAAAACCGAACTACTTACTCAGCATGAATAAGGGCAGTTTTTTTAGTATGTATATATATAGATTTTCCGTCAAGTTTCGGCGTATTGTAATAGCAGAAATCACTCGTGGTCCATTATATTGAAATAAAAAATAAGAAAACTCTACATACTCCTTTGCATTCTTAGAGTTTAATTGAAATATTTAATCGCTGGCAATTAAAGCTAGGCTTCATGGTTCATTGACATACTCTGATAGACATTGAAGAAAACGACTTTACATTTGGAGCAAACTCTAGACTTGTGTCAAATAAAAAGGAGAACAGAGAGCGCAAAGTAAACTTTATGTGGACACAATGCAATAAGGAAGGAGTTTCAATCTACATATTCGATTAAAAAAATTGTTAGAGAAAACATTTGATAAAAGTATGTTGGGGTAGTTTTTGTTTTGTGAATTTTGCAGATGCACATGTAAAATTAACTTACTTTTCGCAAGTGATAAGGAACAGATCTATACATTCTACATAACTCACTTAGAAGCTTTCATAACTTAAGGTAACTCCACAGGGTGTATAAACTAATGACCTAAGTAACATGACCAATTGGAAGCTTCTTGATGGCAATCATGTCTTAAGAATTTTTTTTTACCTCAGTCTAAAACACATAATCAGATAAAAACCCTAATTGAAAATTCCTTGACCAAAGTAAACATATTTAGTGGAAACCTCTTTAGCTAAGTTAACATGTTTGGTGGAAATGTATTCACCGGAGTGAACATGTCTAGGGTAAATCTGTAGACCGAAGTGAATGGAAATATATTCACCAGAGTGAACATGTCTCGGGTAAATCTCTTTACGAAAGTAGGCACGCCTTGTACGAAACTCTTTAATACTCTTTAAAATGTCAGTGAAATGTTTTTTGCAATAAAGTAAAAATGTCTTCATGGGAAAATCTCTTATCCGGGGTCAATATAGACCACAATGAAGACATCTGGTGATAAAGTATGTTCTAGAGTATAAATAATCTGACAAACCAAGAGCGCTATCACATCTCGGGATTTAAGTAATCATTCAGTAATCAACAAAAACTTTGAAAAAAAAAACAAAACAATACAACTGACTTGTTTTGTCCCGAACAATATCAACCTTAAGAATTTTATTTAAAGATGTCATTTACTAAGGCACATAATTGTTCTACTTTTTTGGCCTACGTTAATTGGTTCGAAAGTAAGTTCTGCCAAATTTTGTTCACTTTTTTTTATCTTATAGATGTGACGTTTATATTAGCAACTCTTTGCTGATGTATAGAGTCATTTCAACTTTTAATCATTAATTGTGATTTAATTATTGCTGTATTAATTTATGTTTCTTAATTATTGGAATAATATACCTGAATTATTTCATTCTGTATTTTAAAAAAAAATTAGTTAATTTTAAACATTCAGTGACTTCACTTGTTCAAATGTTGTGATGTACATATACTTCAAAGAGAAAATCCATTTTTCAAAATTACCTCAAATAAGGTACAGTAATCTATTCAGATCATTTTATTTGCCATTCTCTTCAAAAGGACGTTTTAACTGTTTTTATATCGTTTATTGGAGACTAACTTAAGGGAACCGTATTTTCTGTTCAAATATCCATAACACCTATGCTGATTATATAAAATCTTTTTATGAAAATGGTGTAAACTTTCATAATAAACAGTGAAAAAAAATTGCATGCGTAAGAAAAGTAAGTTACCGGTGGGATGGATTGCAAGATAAACTCCAGGTAATGCAACCTAGTACTTTCAGCTAGTGTGAATACCAAATTAAAAATACGACATGGCGACACAGTAAAACTCAGTTGGGGTAAGGCATGTGAAAATTTTTAGCTATGATTGTGTCTTTCCAAACTCAGGGCTTATTTAGAATAAAAAGTGCACGTTTTAAGTGCCAATTACATAAGTTTATCTTGTGATCGTTTTACCACAGGCAGTTTGTCTCAAAAGTTGAAAAAAAAATTTATATAAATTACTTTGAAAAAGTAGTACCGTGCAAGACGTTATTTCAAGTACTACAAGTGTTATGATGTTAAAGAAACCTATCTTTTATGTTATCTATCTTTGTATGGCCATGTTTAATTTTGAGATTTTTTAAAATGTGTTTTCCTTCTAACTCTCTAACGTCAAGGACTCTCTAAAACATTACTGCTAGAAGTTCCTTAAAATGTGTGGATAAACCTTGATGTAAATAAACTGTTAACATTATTTCTTGTTATTTTAATAGTCACATAAAAACCAATGATACTCTAAACAAATGGAAAAGTTAAAAGATTTTCGCCATCACAGACACTGCTCAGAGTTCTCTCTACTTGTATGGATTAGAAGCTGCCACTATCTGCAGTCTTAAAATGAATTGTCAAACAACATTGATTTGCAAGAAATGAGTTTAACACATACACAAGGTAAGAGAAAAGCTTAAAGATAAAGACACTAAAATATTTATATAAGACTATTAACACCATCGGTCTGCATCTTACCCAAACCATTTTTCTTGGTGTGTAAGGATTATTATTGTAAGTTCTTGCTTAAGAAAGCGTAAAGACTTTACCTTCTCCTGACTCGCAAAAAAAAGCGGGGTAAAGACGCAGAGGTTTAAAGAATATTTTCCACATTAACCCTACACCCCCCCCCCCCTCTCCAGCCAATAACGTAGAATATTCGCATTTTACCTTCTAACGTGTACAACAGTTCTCCCATACTGAAATCAGAGTTGTGTTATTCCTGGCTTAGTTGCGTGTGGTACCTCTTTGAATAATGTTTCCTTTCTTTTCACATAAGTCATAAGATTCCAAGATTCCATCTCTGTATTGTGCCTCTTCTTCATAAGTATGCACAGTGTTGTATTTTTTCCCAATTATGCTGTTCTTTCCTCCCAATCCAACTTCATCCCGAGATTTTGTATCCGTATTAAATTTGTTCTTGCTTCTCTCATGAACCTGGCTGAGTACTGTCTTTCTATCTTTCGGAAATAAAAAGAAAATATATTACAAATTCAATGATGTTTTTTCCTCTTCGTTTTGATGTGTTTTTCCCATTTACTTTTGCTATTATTAAATATATTGATTACCTTTATATACTTTTCACATATGCCGTTTAAATATTATATGCAAAAGGGACTGAATGTGTAAAAAAAATCAGTTCCGCTTGAATTTGTTTTGATTTCTCCACCAAAAGAATTGGAAAATGACGCTAGATAGAAGCTTAATGAGAAGAAAAAAAAATGTGTCTACTTTAACAAGGCATTGTCTTGCGGTGACTCTTTACCGCGAAACTTCGCGAAACCCCGTGAAACTCCGAGAAACCCCGTGAAACTCCGCAGAAGCACGAGAAATCTTACGGAACACCACGGAACTTCGTGAAACTCCTCAAAATTTGTAAGATATGTTATCATATGTTTATTATCTACCGATAAAATATTTCTTTGAAGTATTGGCTAATACAATATTTAATTTAATAAATATGATCTTCTACTATCTATAACACTCATTCTTGTTTCATTTCCGTTTATAAACGACTATTTTTTTCATTTCGAAATATTTCCTATTTTCAGTTTCATTTAGGTCCGTTCTGTTGCCTGCAGCACATTAAGAAGAAAGTTTGCAAAAAAAACAAAACAAAAAAAAAAAGAACAACAACAAAAAACAAAAAAAAAAAAAAACAAACAAAGAAGACGAAGCCCTGCATTCGCAGTTTTTACGTTAATCACTTTTTGGCCTATTAGAAAGAGCACTTCAAGGAGCGTTTTCTATCTTATCCAGGTTGCTTATCTACAGTAGTTACTCAAGGCCAGAAGAAAATATGCGATTTGTGGAGGATATCAGTAAGGACAAGAGAACTTAGGCAAGACAGTTGCATATGAAAAAAAACTTATGACAAAAACTCAGTAAGAGTCATAAGTGTTGTGAAGACAAATATGGAAGAACTCCAGTTACCAATAAAATCAGGCTGTTAATAAACCTAACAAAAACCATGATTTTACATGCATTGTTGGTTGCTTTTAAAACTAAAACTGATGCAACGAATGAACGATGCTTGCATTCAATCTACCGCCCATCCCTGCCCTCGAAGTCAATAGCGGCACCGACTCAAGTCATCGGGGTCACGATAAAAACTCTTTATCCTTTTGAAAATGGGCCCAGAGATAAAGTGGTAAAAGAACTAAACACCACGTTAGGAAGTTCTTTTCAAGCGGAGAAAACAACTTCTGTGGACCAGCCGTCATAACAATCACGACAGGAATAACTTTGTTCCAGGTTTAGTGAAAACACGGATGAGAGAGTTAAAAAAGACACGGATGAGAGAGTCAGAGAATGGAGTCAGGGAAGACACGGTGGATGGAGTCAGGGAAGACACGGTGGATGGAGTCAGGGAAGACACGGTGGATGGAGTCAGGGAAGACACGGTGGATGGAGTCAGGGAAGACACGGTGGATGGAGTCAGGGAAGACACGGTGGATGGAGTCAGGGTAGACACGGTGGATGGAGTCAGGGAAGACACGGTGGATGGAGTCAGGGAAGACACGGTGGATGGAGTCAGGGAAGACACGGTGGATGGAGTCAGGGAAGACACGGTGGATGGAGTCAGGGAAGACACGGTGGATGGAGTCAGGGTAGACACGGTGGATGGAGTCAGGGAAGACACGGTGGATGGAGTCAGGGAAGACACGGTGGGTGGAGTCAGGGTAGACACGGTGGGTGGAGTCAGGGAAGACACAGTGGATGGAGTCAGGGAAGACACGGTGGATGGAGTCAGGGAAGACACGGTGGATGGAGTCAGGGAAGACACGGTGGATGGAGTCAGGGAAGACACGGTGGATGGAGTCAGGGTAGACACGGTGGATGGAGTCAGGGAAGACACAGTGGATGGAGTCAGGGTAGACACAGTGGATGGAGTCAGGGTAGACACAGTGGATGGAGTCAGGGTAGACACAGTGGATGGAGTCAGGGTAGACACAGTGGATGGAGTCAGGGAAGACACAGTGGATGGAGTCAGGGTAGACACAGTGGATGGAGTCAGGGTAGACACGGTGGATGGAGTCAGGGAAGACACGGTGGATGGAGTCAGGGAAGACACGGTGGATGGAGTCAGGGAAGACACGGTGGATGGAGTCAGGGAAGACACGGTGGATGGAGTCAGGGAAGACACAGTGGATGGAGTCAGGGAAGACACAGTGGATGGAGTCAGGGTAGACACAGTGGATGGAGTCAGGGTAGACACAGTGGATGGAGTCAGGGTAGACACGGTGGATGGAGTCAGGGAAGACACGGTGGATGGAGTCAGGGAAGACACGGTGGATGGAGTCAGGGAAGACACGGTGGATGGAGACTGGGAAGACACGGTGGATGGAGTCAGGGAAGACACGGTGGATGGAGTCAGGGAAGACACGGTGGATGGAGTCAGGGAAGACACGGTGGATGGAGTCAGGGAAGACACGGTGGATGGAGTCAGGGAAGACTCAAGGCGCGCGCAACATGCACAGAATTGAAAGATTAAGCACTACTAAACCATTCACGATCACTCATATACGGGCAGTCATATACACACACACACTATATATATATATATATATATATATATATATATATATAGAATTGAAAACAAAATATGATATAAAATGTATAGAAGTGAATAAAAATTTACATTAACTATAGTAAAGAAACAAATATATTTTAAATATACATAGAAATAAAGGACGAAAAAATCACCTTCGATCGCTCACAATAAAGCTAGCAGGCCAATAATTTTAAGAAAAGAATCAGAATTCTTTGGTAAAATTGGATAAATTGGATATTATATACTTATATAATATTTATGGTAACACAACATTTCAATTTACACACTTGATTGAAAATATATGATTTCCATCTGGATTTAAAACAAAGTAATAAAGAGCTACGTGTAAAATAATCAAGGGTTTCGTTCCATAGTTTGCAACAGCAGCAGTAGCAGTAACAGTAGCAGTAACAGTAGCAATAGCAGTAGAAGTAACAGCAGCAGAGCAGTAACAGTAGCAGTAGTAGTAATAGCAGCAGTAGCAGTAACAGCGGCAGTAGCAGTAGCAGTAACAGTAGCAGTAGCAATAACAGCAGTAGTAGCAGTAACAACAGCAGTAGCAGTAGCAGTAACAGTAACAGTAGAAGTAGCAGTAACAGTAGGAGTAGCAGTAACAGTAGCAATAGCAGTAACAGTAGCAGTAGCAGTAACAGTAGCAGTAGCAGTAACAGTAGCAGTGGCATTAACAGTAGCAGTAGCAATAACAGTAGCAGTAGCAGTAGCAGTAAAAGTAGCAGTAGCAGTAGCAGTAGCACTAACAGTAGCAGTAGCAGAAGAAGGACGCGCTCGTACAACTTATCTATGTCTTGATATTCTCACTACGATTCCCTGTTGTTGTTGTTGTTGTTGTTGTTGTTGTTGTTGTTGTTGTTGTTGTTGTTGTTATTTATTTCTATGATTATTACCTGATCAAAACATGCCCATGGCTGTGTCTAATCCATTCTTTTTGTCTGCAAATGTAAGGAAAAAAAAACTTTGAACCTGTCAGTTGAACAAACAGAAAAACATATGTCTATATTAGAGGAAAAGTCTTTCACTTACATTTCGAGAATGTTGGCATTTTTAAGCCAGCGGGTAGTAAACCTAAGGGTGTTGACATTTTCAAGTTAGCAGATAGTCTTACATCAGAATAATGACTTTTCTGCGAAAATAATGTCACTGTAAAAAAATTAGCATATTCTTTTTTTGAATAGTTTTTATTACCTGCAATTGAATTGCAGTTTTTTTTATATCTTAAGACTCAATTCAAAAAGGTTCCTAGATGAAACGGAACTGGTTCCAGAATTGAGGTACACCTGAAATTAGGCTGAGAAGGGAACTACTTGAATCCCAGAGAACTGTTATATACATATATATATATGTATATATATATGTATATATATATATGTAAACGATATATATATATATATGTATATATATATGTATATATATATATGTAAACGATATATATATATATATCGTTTCATCTAGGAACCTTTTTGAATTGAGTCTTTAGATATAAAAAAAACTGCAATTCAATTGCAGGTAATAAAAACTATTCAAAAAAAGAATATGCTAATTTTTTTACAGTGACGTTATTTTCGCAGAAAAGTCATTATTCTGTGGTAGACTATCTGCTAACTTGATATATACATATATATATATATATATATATAGCTGCTTTACAAATAACACTATCTTTTTTTAAGCACAAATAAGATCGCAAGGAAATGCCGCAAGAGCCAGAGAGTAAGTTCAATATTGTTGCTGTTGTGGTTGTTCGTATTGTTGTTCTTTTTATTCTTTTTGTTGATAAGCTTTCTAATTTTTGTTGCTGTTCATGCGTTTTCAAGAATCCAAAGGAAGAATTGTCTTGTTATTTAAAATAAATTTCGGAAGCAAGCAATGTTTCAACTAAAACATATTTACCTTCGCTCTCTCGAATTTAGAAGGAAAGTTTTGATACTGCTAAACGTTTACAAGTTTTAACCTATGGTTTCCAATACTTTAGTGTCTGAAATAGTGAGATTGATCA
>JAWDGP010004267.1:0-12500 GCA_033675545.1 Elysia crispata | reverse complement strand
AGAAGACAGAACCTAATGAAGGAGACTGTCAGCAAACATCCGAGAGGCAGCCGAGGCGTCCAAGTTGGAGCACTAGGATGCGAACGGCGATATGGATATGGATAAATCTCGATGACGAAGATCTATATATGCCGGCCTATGCCTTGTCTAGTACAACACACCTTTACATCTGTCTGTATATATGTTGAAATGAATATCATATCTGCTATAATAATTGCACATCTTTAGTTGTAACTGTCTGTATCCTACCTTTCATTCTAGTTTAGTGCTTGAGTTTTAGCACAATTTATTGTAACTGCTCATACATGACAAGTACCACCATTACCGGTACCGAATTTTACAAGGTCATTGCGGGGTCATTGCCACTAGAAACTTATGGGCCAGTTTTTCCTTTCTTCCTTGTCTAAAATATGCATCCAAATTTATATCAAAAAATGCATGTATTTCTCACTTTCACAAGGATAATTATATTCGTTTAACTCCGCCAGTATCAATCTGTTTATGAATGAAACCTACGCTAATTTATCTCCCGCCTTCCCGTCTATACTAGAATCCTGTATCCTCCACCATCCGCACTTACATAACTATTTTAAACATTAAATCTTTCAATAATTATCTGCATTGCTGTATATTTCTTTTTGTTACACAAAAGCCGTCTCTTAGCTCATTACTATCCCTCTCGCACACACGCGCAGATATAACCACAATTTTGTGCAATGGTAGAAGTTACAAATTCTTTGCTGCATATTATGTTGTCTTTATCCGCATTTAAAATATGGCGTACACTGCCAAAGTTTACAGATTGTGTGTATCTTTGTCAGAAAGACGCTCTTGGGATTACCACGTGTTTCTATCTTCTCTTCATTTATTAGATTTTAAGAATCTATCCCTGAACTAGGCTTGTGATAATATTATGTCCACGTACCTTAAATCCTATAAGAAACCATCTCTGAACTGCGCTTGAAATGTGATAGTATGTCTATGTCTTTAACTCTACATACTTACACTATTTTAAGAATCTCTCTCCTTCAGGGAAGTTTGTGATGCTATCAGCCGCCATGCATGCCCCTCCTCTATTCTATATAGACTTCAGCGTCTACCCATTAGAAAGGCATATTAAAGTGGTTACAGTTATCACTGTCACTTATGTCAAGCTGTCAATATACTGATGAATCATTTCTATACCACAATAGTTCTGATGTGGCTGTTGTTACCACCTATCTTTATCACACCCGATGTTTTTAGTATTTGTTTATCTAAAGGCGTTATCTCGGTGTGCGATATTTTCTTAGTGGAAAGATGTTATCGATACTCAACCTTGATTATACTTATCAGTTTTGTCATCTGGATCACTGGTTGGCAAGGTTGTCACTACATCAGTATGCGCGTATATTTTCAAAGCTAATATTATTACTGTGTACTGTTATAAATAGTCTGTTCCGGCATGTACCTCTTCACATCTGCTTTACAGGCTTTTGAACAACCTTACTTATACACCGGTACATATTTTATATAAAAAAAAATACTTTACGTTTATTTATATTTTCATTATTATAAGTCTAAACTACCTTCCTTTACAATATTACATCCGTCCACAGAAATATTAACGTGTGTAATTTATCTACACGTGAAACGCTTTGTACGTGTGCGACTAATCTATTCCGCACTGCCTCCATTTACAATATTGTTGTCTGCACTCTACCCCTGTTTAGGAAATTAACATTAACACATATACATTGTTTTTATCATCTGTATCTCGCTCATGTTCTTCCTGGCTTGAATTCACCTTACCCAAAAACTTGATATTTTACTGTCTCTTAACCTCGTTATCAAACATGCATGTGCACCAGTATGTTCTGCCGCCTTCCATCTCTAGCTCTACCTGACTTTGGACTTTTACACTTTGGTTACCATATTTACTTTAATTACATTTCTTTAGTTGTAATTGTAGCCTCTTTTGCAATCTAGTTTATTGTAAGAATTCGAGCAACATTTCTTGTACTTGTTTAAGATAAAAGGTTATATCGTCCTCACATACAGTTTTTTTTTTCATTCTTTTTTAATGGTTTCCTAATGTCTGTGAGACCATGTATGTCTTTTACTCTTACTTGCACTGCGAAAACATATTCTCTCCCCTCATTTATAACACTCTTTATATCTACAACCTTCCATTTTTTGAAAAGTTTTAAGAATCTTTACCTGTCCTGTTAATGATTGGTTGTTGTTGTTTTTTTCTTTTCTGTCCTTTTTGGTTATTTAAAGATGTCTGTTTAAGGTAAAGTTAACCTTAGATTTGTAAAAAAAAATAATTAAAAAAAAACCATGATCACTATCTTTATATCCATGTGAACAAACATCAGAGATGAACATAATTATGAACAGGTTCTCAGTCTTTAAAATCGATTTTTATTAAAAAAAAAACAAAAACAAAAACAAAATCAAAAACAACAAAAAAAAAAGAACTAGAGATTTCACAAACTGCTTTGAAGCATTTTCTGTTGATGATAGCTGCATAATTTGTGATAAACTCATAAAAATCATACGCATGACATTTACTTAGCAGATAAAGGATTGAAAGCAAAGCAAGAAGACCTGAAACAGAAGCCCAAGCTATGACTAGGAGTAGGAGGGTCAGTACCTGGACAAGTTTGAGCTCACAGTGAGTAGACTTCATTCTTTTTTCCTTTTGTGGAACAGCCTAGGTTGAGTTCTATAATCATTTTGATGCATTGCATGCCTTTAAAGATATTTCAGAGATAAACTTGTTCTTGTTATTTAAACTTCTAATCTGAAAATTTCTTTTTTTTTTTTTAATGCATTCAGTTTTTGAAACAAAGAAGGCTATGACACGTGGGGATGGAGACAAGAGACAACTCTAAAGTGTGAGAGTCTGAGAGAGATAATTATGGTTTCATCACGTCCACAAGAAGTTACTCTGGCTTCAGTTCTAGCCCCATGCCAGTCTCTCCCTGTGGAAAATGTTAAGCTTTAGTGGTGGTTCTCTGTGAATCTTTTAAAAATCCCTTTTTTTTAATAATTTTATTCATGTGACAAAATTTAAATTAAATAGAAAAAAAATTAATGCTTTACACCTTATTTTATCTGTTTGATAATTCTCTCTCTCTCTCTCTCTCTCTCTCTCTCTCTCTCTCTCTCTCTCTCTCTCTCTCTCTCTCTGTGCAAGTGTGTGTGTTAATATTAATAGGCCTACAACCTTCTTGCCAAGCACGCGAAAGGATGATGATCTCAACAACAAAGAACAAGGACGCATGCTCAAACGGAAAAACACAATTTTTGGTGAGTGTAGAACCGATCAAGTTTACATTAATCCAACAGTTAAGAAACGGTATTCTTTTCAGCAGTAAAACTTTGTCTTTTAAAATGCTCTTTCTCTAGCACCTACAATTGCAGAGGCAGTGTTTTTTTTTTCTTTTTACTATGTTATGTTTTTTTAAACTTTTTATTATAAGGTTAAGACATTGGTTTATGGTTACCAATTCAATCCGAACTGCTTAAGTCAAGTATTTAAATCATAAAACTAGGTAACGAAAACTAAAATTAAATGTATATTCTAAAATTTTGGCCCAATATTACTTTAAAAAATCCTTTTTACGGGTATAATAAAATGCCAGACTTCTGCTTGTATTTTTTTTTCTGTGCATAACAAAAGTGCACTCCACTACTTGAAATAAATCAATCATTATATAAGGTTTGAAGAGTGCAAGCATCACGATGGAGACAAAAATCAGAATTGAGGTAACATAAAGATAGGATGGAAGGGATCATTAATACTGCAAGCGATGTTACATTTCTTTCATTTTTATTTATTATTATTATTATTATTATTATTATTATTATTATTATTATTATTATTATTATTATTATTATTATTATTATTATTATTATTATTATTATTATTATTATTATTAGGATCTGTTTAAATCCAAACTGCTCATTCCCTACATTTAAATCTTACAACTAGTTTAACAAGGTTAAAAGTAAACATATATATTTTAACACTTTGCCCCATAAGGCTTTATTTTTTTTCAAAGCAAAGAGCATTGAATTCCTACTTGTAATATTTTGGTAACAAAAATGCTCTTCTTTAAAGAATTAAGATAATGATATCAGGTTTGAAGACTGTAAGCCTCCAGATGGAGACAAAATCCAGATCATGTAGACCATTTAGAAAAAAACGGAAAAGAGAGCCTTAGAACAAGGTTTGCATAACAAAAGTGCTCTCCTTTCTTTTGATCAGATCATGATATCAGATTGAAGATTACAAGGAGACATAACGCAGAACTAGGGGACCATTAAGACAAGACGGAAGAACTCAAGAGTTTGAGTTGTAACAGACGCACCTTTTGGAAGAGGATCAGACCAATCAACTTCTGTCCTTGCACAGAGACTTTAAAATGCAGTAATTTTTTTTTATATTTCTTCCTAAGTCATAAATTTCTTTTACCTTTTTTAATTAGTAGAAATGTCATCATTTTTTCTTCAAATTGTCATTCATATTTGAAAAGATCAAAAAACCATACTTCCAGTAAATGAATTGGAACTGTACAAGTTTAAGTAAATGAAAATCAAATCTGTATAAACATTTTTTCTCCATATATACTAAAAAAAAAACAAACTTGAAGTGTATTTACAGCAAAAGTATTTTACATCTTGTTAATTTTTATTATTTGTTTTTTGCATAACATAGATGCTCTCCATTTCTTGAAATAATGATGTAATTTTGTAGATACAAGCATCCAGCTGGAGACAAAAGCCAGAACATGTGGATCTTTTAGACGAGTTAGAAGAGAGTCTTAGAACTCTTTGACTTTTTATGGGCACAACAAGAAGTGAAGAAGGCTAGAAGGAAAACAGTTTGGAGGACAAAACCCTGTAGATACACAGGAGGTACAGAGACTAAGAACTGAAAGAGCACGTTAAATGAAGATCGCAACACCTAGGGACGAAGAGGATATGTATGATTCAAGTACAAGAGTTGAGTTGATAGGAACACACCCTTTGGCAGAACATCAGACCAATCAATTTTTTTCCTTGTACAGAGACTTAAAAAAGATTTTTTTTTTTTTATTTCTTCCTAAATAAAAAAAAATGCTTTTACCTTTTATAATTACAAGATGCATCATCATTTTTTCTTCAAATTGTCAATTCATGGTTGAAAAGATTAAACCATACTTCTCAGTTAACGAATTTGATTTGTAAAACTAGTTGAAGCAAATAAAAAGTTCATTGAAATCAATATTTTGCTTTCATAATAATTAAAAATTACTTAAAAGGCATATGCAGCAAAAAGATTTCATATTTTTTTTTTTGGAAAGGGGGTGGTGGGGAGGGGTTTGCATTACAAAATGCTCTCCAATTCTTGGAATCAGATCATGATATCAGATTGAAGATTAAAAGCCTCTAATGAAGACATAAGGCAGAACTAGTGGACCATTTAGACAAGACGTAAAAGTACAACAGTTGGAGTTGTGACGGGCACATCTTGCGTGAAAGCAACAGACCAATATTCTTCTTCCCTTGCACCAAGGCTTGGAAAAGCAGGGTTTTTTTTTTCATCTTTCTTTTAAGTGATATTTTTGTTTTACACTTTTTAATCACATATATAACTTTATATATATATTATCATTTTTTTTCTTTAAATTGTCAATTTATTTTTTGAAAGATTGGACAATACTTTTCAGTTACTGCATTGAAAATGTATGACAAATTTAAGCAAATGAAAAGTAATTTTATATAAACAATTTACCTCCTAATTAATTTTTAAAAAAACTTAAAATGCATTTACAGAAAAGATTTTCAAATTATGTTTATTGGTTTTCTTTTTATTTGTCGGGTGTTTTTTTTTTTTTGTTTTTTTTTGCAAAACATAAATGCTCTCCATTTCTTGAAAGAAATCAGATCATGATATCAGGTTTGAAGTCTACAAGCATCCAGATGGAGACAAAAGCTAGAACCTGTCGACCATTTAGGCCGAAAGGAAAAAAGAGAGCCTTAGAATGCTTTGTTTTGTAATCAGAACGTCAAGAAGACAAAAACGCAAGAAGGAAAACAGTTTGTAGGACAAAACGCTGCAGATACTCAGGAGGTACAGAGACTAAGAACTGAAAAAACAGGTTGAATAAGGGACAAAGAGGCTATCTGTGATTTAAGAACAAGAGTTGGAGTTTTGACAGAGAGAGCTTTTGGAAGAGAATCAGACCAATAAACTTCTTCCCTTGCACTGAGACGTGAAAAAGCGGTACTTTTTTTCTTCTTACTATTTCAAAATTTCTTTTACCTTTCTAATTATCAGAAATATCATAATTTTTTGCTTCGAATTGTCATGATACCGCATTGAAAGTGTAGAATTAAGTAAATAGATAAAATCAATCCAGTTATCACAAGATGTTTCAGTTTCTTTTTTCTCATCACATGGCCATAAAAAGACTGCCTGTAGTTTACATATGGTATTTATGAGCAATTATGTGCCAGCTCCTCGTAGCACAGTTTAGTTTGATTTCTTTGATGGGTCCTGCAAAGACCCATTGGCCTAGTTTTGGATTAACAAAAGATACAAACGCATGTAGCCTGGTCTTGTTCTATTTTTTTTTTTTTATTAAAAACAAATCAAACTTTGATACATCAACACTTACTCTCTCTCTCTCTCTCTCTCTCTCTCTCTCTCTCTCTCTCTCTCTCTCTCTCTCTCTCTCTTTCTCTCTCTCTCTCTGCCTCTCTTTCTCTCTATCTCTCTCTCTCTCTCTGCCTCTCTTTCTCTCTCTCTCTGCCTCTCTTTCTCTCTCTCTCTCTCTCTCTCTCTCTCTCTCTCTCTCTCTCTCTCTCTCTCTCTATCGTCTGTCTGTCTCTGTCTCTCTATCTCTGTCTCTCTTTCTCTCTCTCTTTTCGTCTGTCTGTCTGTCTGTCTCTCTCTGTCTCTCTTTCTCTCTCTCTGTTGTCTGTCTGCCTGTCTCTCTCTCTCTCTGTCTCTCTCTCTGTTGTCTGTCTGCTTTTGTCTCTCTCTCTCTCTCTCTCTCTCTCTCTCTCTCTCTCTCTCTCTCTCTCTCTCTCTCTCTCTCTCTCCTCCCTCCCTTCTCTGTCTAATTTATTCATGTCTATTCATTTATGCTCCTCTCAACATCTTCAGTGATAATCTGACGGACATCTTCAACCTCTTCTTCAATTTGAGAAGATCACCAGCCACAGACTAAACAATTTGAGACGTTGTGTTTTTGTGAGGAAATTCTTACCATCTACCGAGTTTGAAGGGTGACGTGATTAGAATCAATGTGATGCAATGTGATCAATGTTAAGGGATTTTGCCCTTGATGAGTAAGTTGCTTTTCTTTTCTCAGGAATTTTTAAACTAGTTTAAATTCATGTGATCATTACATTTGATACCACATCAATAAGATAAGTTAAAAGGTGAAAATGAATTGTTATAGCCTTGTTGCTTGACTTGTCTTTTTCAAACACAGCATTATACCAGGCTTCTGTCATAGTCTTTAGGGAGAGCAGTTGCTGCTCTAAAGAAAAGTACTTAAATTTAACAAAGAAGCCAAATCAGCTGTTTTATATGTTTGATGTGGTAAAAAAAGAAATGCTTTTGTAAGTTTATTGCCAAATATTACAATAAGCTATTGAGGTTCTTCTATAGTCCAAAAGAGATTTACAGTTTAGTGCAATTATTTATTTCTGAACCAACTATGATATTTTAATTTGTTGTTAGAACGATTTTTGTATTTCCAAAGGAAATGACTGAAGTCTCAGAATCTTGTAGTGATTAGCTTAGCCAAATCAGAGATGGCCAATAATTGATGGCTTTCTCTAGTTTGATCTAATACTCTTGATTCTCTTTTTTCTGCTTGTGACAAGATCATTGAAATCTAGGTTTAATAATTGTTTTATTATAATTACAATGGGAATAACGCTTGTAGACTTAAGAAATCAACCCCCTTCATGACTTGGCACAGATATATGCTTAAAGTGCTGAGATATTCTGTTGTTTCAATTCAAACAGCCTTGTGACATCATTGCATTATTATCTTTTTTTGTGTGTGTGTTTTTCTTTATTTTCTCCAGTACGACAGGCGGACTTTTCAATCTTTCATATCATCTTTTTTTTTAATCCTTTCTGCCGAAAACAAACCTCACCTTTCACAAAAATCATTTTTTTTTTTCTGGATTTTCTCCAAAAATTAGGAGAGGGAAAAAATCATTTGTTCTTGCTTTAAGTCTTTGTAGGTCAAGATAAATTTTGGGCTACATTTGTAGACCTATCAAAGGTAGTCAGCTTACACCTCGTGTACAAGTGAGACTTATATATTTACCTTGTACTACTCATATGTTTCTTTTCAAGCAAATTTTATGTCTGCAAAGTGTGGTCTGTTAATTACTAAAATCTGATGAGATTGAATTAGCTCTTGGAACAAAGAATTTTGTGCAATTCTTATTATAAATTATCTTTATATAAATTATATCTTATTATTTCATATACAATAATATATATTTCAAATTTGATAAATATCTAGTCTTTATTAGGCTTAGGTTTCACCCCCCACATTAATCTTTTTTTTCTGTGAAGAAGTCAAACAGATTAAAGTTCATTTTAACAGGCAATGCTCTTATATGTATCATCTCTTTTAATGAAAATGTCATATTCGTTTATATTATATACATAAGTTCCATTGACGTTATTTTTTTTACTGTATTATGTGTCTTTTGTAGGAAACAATGAGTATTATAAAATTATTTCTTCTTATATTTTTATATTTTGAATTTCTCTGAATAAACTCGGACAACTCTCTTTTTATCTATCTTTGTTGTTTTTTATAATGTTCCTGTTTTTAATACCTCCCACATTCAATACATTGACAGTTTAAACCCAAAGATTTCCGTATGTGGTTATGGTATTCATTAAATGATTTCAATTCATTGCGATTTGCACAGAGTTTAAGATCCGTCATTTTTATACAAAAGAAATATTGAACTCCATTAAAAGTAATAGAAACATAAAATCTATTACCGTATTGATAATGTGTGGATGGTATGTGTTGGGAACATAACATGGAATAGCCAACTGCCACATAAATGGTGAATCAATATTGAATAATTAAATAGGGGTGAGAAAAACCTCTATACTTCTTTCTCTAAAAACAAGCATAATAACAAAATATCATTACGATAGAATAGAATTCGAAATTAAAAAAATATCAAAACGGTAGAATCGATTTCAATATTTTCTTTCTCTACAATAATACCATACCTATTCTATAAATCATTAAAACAATATCATATTATCAAAATACAATCGAATTTAAAACCGGAGTAAAAAGTGCCCTTATATATCCTTTTCATAACATTTTTTTTTCGATTTTTCTTAGTAATAATCGTAATATTCCTTTTGGCTGTGAAAACTGTCCATAGCATTATTTATAGATATTGTTCTATTTCCACTCCCTTTAGTAAGACACTCTGCTTCCACTGTTATAGCTAATCTTGATTTGCCCAAGCTGGATATAGCTGGTCACACTCAGCGACTGCATATATTGAATTCTATAATTACATGTTCTCTTAATGTAACAGAAATAGTACGATTTTTTTAGGCTTTTTAACTGGAGTTGAAGCAAATCTTTACGATTGGACTGATGACTCAAAAAAGATCGAGATAGAGATAGAGATAAAAGATCTGGGACGGGCCAAAAAGATATTAGTTATTGTGAAATGAGAGGAAAGAGAAATAAGCAGGTACATGGTCACTAACACCAACCGGCACAACACTCCATAATGGTTTCTAAAAAAAAATTATAAAAAATTGGGTTTTAAGATAATATCTCAAAAGAAAAATATACGAATAAAACATTCACTATTACTTCTCGCTAGATAACCTAATTTCGATTGAAAGGTTTGAAATTGGATAAACTTAGGACCTTGATATTTTTGGAAATAGCTTAATCCATGTTCTCGGTCTACCTAGTTCGATACCGGGATTGAATTGTTTTTGAAACAATAAGAGAGTGACCGCCATCCTTTATGATTTAGGGATGGCGGACCATTCAAGAGATTACCAATAATAGAGATTGCCAAAACAGAATGAACCGGCGGCCAAACTGGAATTATGCTAATTATAGAGATTGCCAAAAAAGAATTAACCGGCGGCCAAATTGGATTCATGTTAATTATAGAGATTACCAAATTGGAATTAAACGGGGGCCATATTGGATTTATGCTAATTATAGAGATTATCAAATCAGAATTCACCGTCGGCCATATTGAATTTATGCTAAGTATAAAGATTATCAAATCAGAATTCACCGTCGGCCATATTGGAAATATGCTAATTATAGAGAATATCAAAAAAGAATTAACCGGCAGCCATATTGGAATTATGCTAATTATAGAGATTACCAAATTGGAAATAACCGGCGCCCATATTGGATTTATGCTGTTTATAGAGATTGCCAAGATACAATTCACAGGTGGCCATATTAAATTTATGCTAATTATAGAAATTGCCAAAATTGAAATAACCAGTGGCCATATTAAATTTATGCTAATTATAGAAATTGCCAAAATTGAAATAACCAGTAGGCATATTGGATTGATGCTAATTACAGAGATTAACAAAGTAAAATTAACCGCCGGCCATATTGGAATTATGCTAATTGTAGAGATTGCCAAAATTGGATTTATGTTAATTATAGAGATTACCAAAAAAGAATTAATCGGCGACCATATTGAAAGTATGCTAATTTAAAAGATTACCAAAATAAAATTTACCGCCAGCCATATTGGAATTATGCTAATTGTAGAGATTGCCAAAATTGAAATAACCGGTGGCCATATTGGATTGATGCTAATTACAAAGATTAACAAAGTAGAGTTAACCGCCGGCCATATTGGAATTATACTAATTGTAGACATTACCAAATTAGAATTAACCGGCGGCCATATTGAATTTATGCCAATTATAGAGATTACCAAATTAGAATTAGCCACGGCCATATTGGAATTATGCTAATTGTAGAGATTGTCAAAATAGAATTTACCGCCAGCTATATTGGAATTATTCTAATTGTAGAGATTGCCAAAAAAGAATTAACCGGCGGCCATTTTGGAATTATGCTAAATACAGATATTGTCAAAAAAGAATTTAGCGCCAGCTATATTGGAATTATTCTAATTGTAGAGATTGCCAAAAAAGAATTAACCGGCGGCCATTTTGGAATTATGCTAAATATAGAGATTGTCAAAACAGAATTTACCGCCGGCCATATTGGAATTATTCTAATTATAGAGATTGCCAAAAAAGAATTAACCGCCGGCTATATTGGAACTATGCTAATTATAGAGATTGCCAATATTGAAATAACCGGTGGCCATAGTGGATTCATGCTAAGTTTAGAGAACACCAAAGTAGAATTAACAGGCGGCCATATTGTATTGATGTTAATTATAGAGATTACCAAATTGGAATTAACCGGCGGCCATATTGGAATATGGTAATTTTAGAGATTGTCAAAATTGAAATAACCGGCGGCCATATTGAAATTATGCTTATTATAGAGGTTACCAAATTAGAATTAACCACGGCAATATTGGAATTATGCTATATATAGACATTGCCAAACAAGATATAACCGGCGGCCATATTGATTTATGCTAATTATAGAGATTACCAAATTAGAATTAACCGCCGGCCATATTGGAATTATGCTAATTATAGAGATGGCCAAAATAGAATTATCTGGCGGCCATATTGAAATTATGCTTATTATAGAGATTACCAAACTGGAATTAACCGGCGGCCATTCTGGAATTATGGTAATTATAGAGATTGTCAAATTAGAATTAACCACGGCCATATTGGAATTATGCTAATTATAGAGATTACCAAATTGGAAATAACCGGCGGCCATGTCGGATTTATGCTAATTGTAGAGATTATTAAAATAAAATTAACCGGCGGCCATATTGGATTTATGCTTTTTAAAGAGATTGCCAACATAAATTACCCGGCGGCCATATTGGAATTATACTAATTATAGAGATTGCCAAAAAAGAATTAACCGCCGGCCATATTGGATTTTTTATAGATTATTAATTATAGAGATTACCAAATTGGAATTAAACGGCGGCCATATTGGAATTATGGTAATTATAGAGATTGTCAAAATTGAATTAACCGGCAGCCATATTTAATTATGCTAATTATAGAGATGGCCAAAATAGAATTAACCAGCGGCCGTATTGGAATTATGCTAATTATAGAGATTGCGAAAATAAAATTAACCGGCGGCCATATTGGATTTATTTTAAATATAGAGATGGCGAAAATAGTATTATCCGGCGGCCATATTGGAATTATTCTAATTATAGAGATTGCTAAAATAGAATTGATCGACAGCCATATTTGAATTATGCTAATTATAGACATGGCCAAAATAGTATTATCCGACGGCCATATTGGAATTATGCTAATTATAGAGATGGCCAAAATAGAA
>JAWDGP010004263.1:3980000-3994179 GCA_033675545.1 Elysia crispata | reverse complement strand
TGCATTTTCGATGGTTTGGCTGCTTTCATATCACTAGTCCAGAATGCTTATAATATATCTTAACTGAAACATCTCAGCTTTTTTTGTTTCAAAGACCTCAGTAACTATCATATTGAAGCTTCGGCATCTTCTATTTTCTGCTAGAGTTCCGTGTATCTCTTTCTTCCGGAGGATGAGATTCCAAAGCTGATGCTCTCTCTCTCTCTCTCTCTCTCTCTCTCTCTCTCTCTCTCTCTCTCTCTCTCTATCTCTCTCTCTCTCTAACAAAGGTATTGCACCGGTTGAGGTATTGATAGGTGTTTGCTAAAACGATTGCCCTCGCAAATCAGAGAGGTTCACCATATATCATGAGCGAGTCAATTTTTGCAAAGTTGATTCCATCTGATCGTAGCATTCCAGGTTTTACAATTCTTCCGTTTTGGATGCACGAAGTCCAACAGTCCTATTAGATGAAAATGAGGCTTCAGACACACAAAATATACTACCCAATTATTTAAATAAATTCCAAAAACATTTTTAAAAACTTTATCCAGAACAACTGATGCCCCTTTCCAAATAAAAAAAAGAACTTCATCAATGACGAAAACTTCCATCACACAAAATATCACTGACACATTTTTTTTCTTTGAAAGAATGAACTACTTCAATCGAAGATAAATTTTTATTTTGAATTTGCAATTGTTTGAATGAGCTTTTATCACCAGTTCAGGATTGTTATAATACACTATGAAAACTGAAAACTTCTGACATCTTTTGTTTCAAAGACCACCTTAACTATCACGTTAGTTTATCAACAGAAGGAATATTTGAGTTAGAGTTATTCCTTTCAAAGAACCCATTCCTCAATCTCTCAAACTTTAAGATTTCAACCATTTGTATACTGAGCTGGGAAGCGACATTGTCGACAAATTACTACCCTGTCATCTCTATTGGCGAATGTGAGTAAAGATATGAGCAAGGATGTTAAAAAAAGTAAAATTTAAAAAGTCGTCAATTCCAGGGAGAAACCACAGTCCAACTTCTTACCAATGCCCCTTTTCATCATGATAGATATTGAGGAGCTCCAGTATCAAACGGAGTTATTGTAACGGAGCATAGCGCCTTGATGGCCTTGTGGAAATGCACGGATGCTCTTTGCACTTTGAAAATATTATTCCCAAATTATAGGCATGAGGGTTACAACTTGTTGCAATATTTATCACCATTGGTTTTTTTTTTAATACACTGAGGTCATCTTCTTAATTTTTACCTTTACATTAGATCTCGTAGTAATTTACGCGTTTGATCTTTCCATTTTCATTGCTACGTTATCTGCTGTGCATTATACTGTCATTGTGAAAGTCCCTTAATTAATTATGTACGAGAGGCTTCCAGCATTATTGTGACCTCACTTGTCATGTGTCTAAGATCATGTTTTTTTCATTATCTTTACTATATTTTCCTGTTTGCTTCAGTAATATATATTGCTTTTTTTAATACTATCTAAAAAACTTCAGTATTCTAGTTCTTTAGTAACCTTAGATTTAGTTTATTAAGGATTTAAAGCGCCACTCGAGATTCAATTTAATTTTGGATTTGAATTGCAATGCCAGTCTAATACTTGTTCTTAGATTCGTCTGCAGCTGACATCAGGGGAATATCATCTTTACCTTTCTTGAAAGTTGCAATCCTTGTTTTACTTTTGTGCTTAGGTGTGGTTCCACTTTTTCTTTTATCATGGAATACAACCCCCCCCCCCCCCCCCAAGGACTCGATCTCAGCCAAAACTTTTTTTCTTCTGAATTTTAACTTCGATCTGCGCTATACAAACAGCTTCACTTATTTGGGCTGCAATCTTAAGCTTATTTTTTTTCCTCCACGACTGAATTTTGTCTCGAGCAGCGTGCCGCACTTTATTTTTGTTTGTGCTGCATTCACTGCTTGAGTTTTCTCTTAGTATGCACTCTGCAGATTATTTTTCTCTCATTGTCACCGGTGCGTCAATTTACAAACGGGGTATGATCATTGTTTCTCTACCATCTTGTACTACCATCTGCGCATCATTTTCTTATTGGGTGAAAACTTTCCATGCTTTGCTCATATAATACGATTGGTGCCTTCTTTTCATCGGAGCTATTTCAACTTTTTCTAATGGGGTACAATCCATATCTCTCAACTATCTCGCGATACAACTTGCGCATCTTTTTCTTCTTAGATGCAAATTTTCCCACGTTTTTTTTTTTTTTGAAGCAATCCTTTACTTCATTTCTATTTTGCTATTTTAGTGCCTGCCGTTCTTTCGAATGGATTTCAAACCCTGCGAAATTTTGTCCTGGGATGTGATCCCTGACTTGTTTATTTTCTTTCGAAGCAAATCCCTCTCTTTTTTTGACTGAAGCCATCGCTTAATATTTTTAGAATGCAATTCTTATTTTATTTCCTGTTACGCTGGAATGCCTGATATTTTTTTCTCTGGGAATGTAATCCCTCGTTCCTTTTCTTTTTCCGGGTCGGAATTCTTGCCTTAATCTTTTCCTTAACATGCAAATCTTTTTTCTTTCCTCCTGGGCCCTCTAACACCTGGGCCCCTTAAAGGCCCCAGTAATTATCATGTTGGTGCTTAGCCATCTTCCTTCCTCTGCTACGGTTCCTCGTGTCTTCGATTCCACATTTTGAGATATCAGCCTGTTTCTATACATCTCAATGAGCTGATACTCTGTCTCCCAAGATATTGCACCGGTTGAGGAATGGCTTGGCGTTTGCTCAAAAAATGCTCTCGCAAATCATAGATGTCCACCATATCGGTAAGATCAGTTGTATCTGATCATGAAAAGCTAATGAGTTGGTTTTCAAGTTTTTCTTCTTTTTGGAGTATCGATGTGAAACAGTTCTATGAGATGAAAATTAGACTTCCCACATCTAAACTATACTCTGTAACTATTTTGATAAAATGCGAAAGAGGCTCATTGAAAGCGGTTTAATGTCTTTGTGAGTAGAACAACTTATGCCCCTTTCCAATTCCAAAAATCTGTTCCGAATGACAAAAGCTTTCATCACACAAAATATCATCTAAACATTTTTTAAAAGAAATATATATATATACATGCCTGGGGTGCAATTTGTGCCTTCTTTAATTTTTGTTTTGTTTTATTTTTTTTTGTTGGAGGGGAGAGCAATCCCGACTGATCTCTCCTCATGGTCCTCAATCCCTTCTTTAATTTTCTCTTTGGATGCAATATCTGCCTCAATTCTTTTTGGGTGCAATCCATTTATACTTTTCTTGTAAGATTGAGTCTGTCCTCCCATTGCTCCTAACCTACTATAATCCCTGCCTTTCTGGTTAGCAATCCCTGTCTCTCATTTCTCCTGGTCAGCAATACTTGCCTTACATTTCTTCTGGTCAGCAATCCTTACCTCACATTTCTTCTGGTCAGCAATACTTGCCTCACATTTCTTCTGGTCAGCAATCCCTGCCTCACATTTCTTCTGGTCAGCAATCCTTGTCTCACATTTCTTCTGGTCAGCAATACTTGCCTTACATTTCTTCTGGTCAGCAATCCCTGCCTCACATTTCTTCTGGTCCGCAATCCTTGTCTCACATTTCTTCTGGTCAGCAATACTTGCCTCACATTTCTTCTGGTCAGCAATCCCTGCCTCACATTTCTTCTGGTCAGCAATACTTGCCTCACATTTCTTCTGGTCAGCAATCCCTGCCTCACATTTCTTCTGGTCAGCAATCCTTGCCTCACATTTCTTCTGGTCAGCAATCCTTGCCTCACATTTCTTCCCGACAGCAATCCCTGCCTCACATTTCTTCCCAACAGCAATACTTGCCTCACATTTCTTCTGGTCCGCAATCCTTGTCTCAAATTTCTTCCCGACAGCAATACTTGCCTCACATTTCTTCTGGTCCGCAATCCTTGTCTCACATTTCTTCCCGACAGCAATACTTGCCTCACATTTCTTCTGGTCAGCAATACTTGCCTCACATTTCTTCTGGTCAGCAATACTTGCCTCACATTTCTTCTGGTCAGCAATACTTGCCTCACA
The DNA here is from genome assembly GCA_033675545.1 of Elysia crispata. Lineage (NCBI taxonomy): Eukaryota > Metazoa > Mollusca > Gastropoda > Plakobranchidae > Elysia > Elysia crispata. The sequence goes on along the minus strand of JAWDGP010004263.1, from coordinate 3,990,150 downwards.
TTTCTTCTGGTCAGCAATACTTGCCTCACATTTCTTCTGGTCCACAATCCCTGCCTCACATTTCTTTCTGACAGCAATCCCTGCCTCACATTTCTTCTAGACAGCAACCCTTTCCTCACGGAAAAGAGGGGGGGGGGGAGGTGAAGAGGGGAGGAGGCGGATGCATATGAGTTCCTTCTTTTCTGGGTTGCTGCAATATCTGCTTCACTTTATTCTTACTTTTCCTCTGGTTTGCAATTAAAGTTTGTCGTATGATGAGCCCCTTGCCTCTCTTTTCACCTGAGCTGTTGCAGTTCATGCCTAAAGTTTCTGGTGAACTGCAATGTCTATTTCATTTTTTTTAACTAGCGTACAATCCCTGCTCTCTTTATACTTGGCTGTTGCGGCCCTTGCCTCTTTTCCTGTACGCCGCAATATCAACATTACATTTTATCCAGTTATGCAATCCCTTTTAATTTCACCGTGGAATGCAATTCGCTTTTTCCCTTTCTTATGGACTGTTGGAATTTCTGCCTCGCTCTTCTCCTGAACCGCAATGCTCGTTTTTTTTTTTTTTTTTTTTCAAAACACAATACATTCTGAAATGGTACATATTTCAAACCAGAGACAAAATACAAATATTTGAATTCTATGCTTCAATCAAGACATAATGATCTTCCATTCACTCACATTATCTTATCATACTCACAGCGAGCACATGTGACTAAGATTCGTTAGCTTTGGAGTTTTTAATATATTGGTCCAATGTCATTCGTATATTTGGCAGCAAGCGATGAATCGTCTAAAAGATAAAGGATTCTGAATCGATCAAGACATTGGAAAAATGCTCTGGCTTTCATTCCTATGGGCACATAACCTGATGTGGTTTTTGCAAAAATTCAGCGGCTCGCCATCAAGTTGATTTCAACAATCTTTTCCATCTTGCTTGATGAAGTATCTGTAGGCCACAAAAACTTGTCCCCTCCAAGCGTCAGTTTATCTGATATTGTGAAGGTCATTTACCTTTGCATAACATATTGCGAAATCAAATTTTATAACAGTTTTAAAATAGACATCGTTATAAAAGCATAATTTTGCTACTGCTCTATAGTTTGACATTCGAGTCATATTTTTAAATAGCCGCAACTTGGTTTGTGTTGTTGTCCGTGTCATCCCGGCTGTTGAAGGCCATTCTGGAGTCGACTTGCAACGCTTCTACAAGTCAAACGATCCTGGACTGGCTTGATGTTCTTGTGAAGCTGGTTGCCAGTCCATTCTTTGATGCCGTCCTACCGCTGACGTTTGGATCTGCCCAGAACTTGGTTTAAGAGCTTTGAAAGCTGTTTCTTGGCAACCAAGTTAATCTTTATTAACGGCTTTGAAAAGATTCTACAGATTAGCCTTTGCACGAGTTAACATGAACAGAAGTTCAAGATGGATTTTTTGCATATTTTTAATTCCTGCAACATGGAAGTTTATACTTGAACCTTATTAAGTTATGGCGACAGTTACAATGAGCCAATCCCAAGGACTCCAAATAGAACACATCATTGCCTTTTTATAGTCAGTTTCTCTTTTTATTCATTCACTTTGCTTTCTATATTTTAATTTTTTTGAATGAGACCATTCTCTAGGTATTTTGGTCTTTGCAAAGATTGTTCCAAAACATCATGTATTCGTCTGAATCTTTCTTTTTATTTATGTTGTCATCGAACGTTTCGTCTTACTTTGGTGAAAAAAGTAAACTTTCTGCTCTGATCTCAATAATGCTCAATATTTACAGAAAATGCGTTGATCTAAACTAGAGTAATATTAATCACTGATTTAGGAAAGACAAATATCGGACCATAATCATTATTACAAACATGAAATAGTGGAAAAAAAAAAACTTGCACTCTGATGGTTATTTTGACCAAATGATAAATTACGTTTAGTTATCCCTTAGCCAAGTTTTTTCACTTGCATTTAGGTTTGATGGACGACTTTATATCAAGAAGTCTTGAAGTGCGCGTAAACTTCATTTACCAGCAACAACGATCCTTCAGTATTCAGTTTTAAGCTATTTTGGCTCTACGACAAATAAGCATGGGAGAATAAAAACTGAACATCGCAACTAAAAAGAAGAGAAACACGCAACAATTAATATTGTTGTTAAGAAACCAAGAGATTAACTTCAAGGATTTCTTTACGAGCAACCACTGGAGAGTATTAGGCCAGTGCTACACAGAATGAAGCAGGGAACTGCTACCTCAAGCCGAGGGCAAAAGTTAAGAACTCACTCAATGTTATGACACGATTCAGCTAAAGATAACTGAGAAAAATCTTCCCTGGTCATAAAAAAGTACCAGTTTTTACCTGTTTCATTTTTAGATTGACTCTGCATTGCTGGTCAATTTTTTTTTAATTCTTTGTGTGCATCTACCAAACAGTTGAGGAAAATTCGAAAATGCTGAGTCTATTGTACCAAAGTTTTCTTTAAATTGCTTTTCTCTTGGTACTGCTTAAGTGAGTTTGATAACCACTCACGTTTATGATTCAATCCCTCCTTTTTGACCTGATCCTCCATATCTCTGTTCCTGCTAAAGCTATTTTTGAACCACTCAGACTTCTCAAGAACTATTGTCCTGTTTTTCAGTCTAATCTGGCTCGTCGTTTTAAACACTCAAGATGATGTCGTTACTGCAACCCATTTAGTCTGAATTTGTGTCGTGCTACAGTTTTGGACCCCGCAGAGCAATACCCAAAGTGCCTCATTGTCTTCGTTTTACACACTTTCTGAACTCTTCTGAAATTTGTTCCTTTCCCTCATCAAAAATCTCATATCTATTCTCGTAACCTCCTGCTTTCAGGCGCCCATTTGCTAAGGATAACAATACATCCTCTGCAATCGTTCTGATTTTAACCAAATACTCTGTCAACTTTATGCATTAGCTGATTTTCATTTAAGACCTCGTCAAGTAAACTAATTCCACGTAGCATTACTAATGAAAAATATCATTAGTCTTCGCACTGGTAAGCAGATTAGCACTGCTTTACTTAAACTCTTCATGGTGGATTTGTTTTGTTTTGGAACAGGCATGGAGGAATTGGTAACTATTTTTCCACAAATCCACCCATTCTTACCTTAAATGATCCTACTGGATTTGAGCAAACATTGTAAAATAGGAGTGAGACTGGACATCGGCATGAAACTGAAACATCACTATGAATTCACTGTTAGCTTCTCACTTTTGATGGCAATGAAGCCTATAGCATCGAGGCCATTAAACTAATGATCTTGCTGGTTTTTAAACCACTATCATCCAAGTTAATTAACTGCGTAAAACTTGACCGTTGCATTTCCGCATTGACAGTCTTTTTTGCTTTTCTTTGTACCTCTGAAATGTTGCTGGACTGCTTTCAAACATCATGAAGACTTTAAATCGCTTTAACATCGTCAAGAAGCACTGTGGCATATACCTGCACTTATTCTGTCTCTTTTCAAAATTGCCATAACGAGCAGTACTGAGTACTTGTTTAGCTGCTTATTGAAAAAACCATTTTGAACGACTATCATCATCTGATGACGTCTTATGAATTTTAAAGTTCAAACTTGTTTTCTGGAGCAGCATTTTGGGTGGCTCTCCAAATTATTTTTGTAATATTCAATCAACCAGAGGCAAAAGGAATGTTCCTTGTGTGCACTATATCTATATGCATATCTTCTTTTGAACATGATTGCATGTTTGAGAACAGTTTCCCCTCTTAATCTAAAAGCTATACTATAAGGTGATCCTATGAACCCTTATGTGTAAACACAAACACCATTTCTACTGTCAAACAGACTGCGAACCAATCTTAATGTTCTTCGCACTTTCTAGGTATTTCTGCAACCTAGTCAAATTAATCTGTAAAATGTTTTCACACAAGTTGGAGTGATCGTTCTCAATACCTACTTGCTTTTTCTTCTTTTAATTCTTACTTTATTCAGAACATACTGCTCTCCTAAAAGCTGAGTTATTAGCTTGCAATCTAACATTTGTCATGACATAAAAAAAACCAAAAAAAAAAACAACAACCAAAAAACAAACCAAAAAAACAACAAAACAACAAACAAACCAAAAACGCACAAACAAAACAACACAAAAACAAATGAAATGTAATTACATATCTTACAGTTGTGTATCTGCTAATTGATGATGCAATTTTTAACGTCTGATATCATTTGCGTAACCCACTCGTTAATCGATCTTAATGATGTTCCACGCACTTCCTAGATTTTTGCGCAACATCATTCAATTAATCAAGAGGAAAGTGTTCAAGCAATTTGAAGTAAATCCTAAACACGCCTCTGGTTTTCCTTTTACTGGCTCCTTTTTACTGCGGATATTCCACACTCTTGACAAGTTGAGAGATTGGTTTTAAATTTTCGCAATATTTCCAAGAAACGCATTTTATCTTTCTATCTAGCAATTTTATTTGCTATTTAAAGTTTTTATTTTCTATTCACAATATGTCTATTTTTTTCTTTTCTTGCCAGTATTTCTCTTGAAAGAAAAAACCAATAAGAAAAAAATAATTTCGACAAAATAAAATATGTTGAGTTTATAACAATGAGAAAGCTGCAGCTGCATTGATGTTATCAGTACCAACGCAACTTGTACCCTTGTTGTGGTATGTGAAGTACTCACTCAGAACACAAGTTTTATTAGATTTCACACAAAGAAAATTATGTGCCAAAAGTTTTTGCTCGTGACTTTTTAGATAAATTTCTCGGAAGAGAAACTCAGAAAGGTTAATGATGATTTTTTTTCTTATTGCATAAATATATCTCATCAATTTTTCATTCATTGTCACAACTTTGTTCTGACTCACCTTCTTTACTCTGCCTCACGACGAAGGTGTGTAAAAGAAGTAATAAATAGCCGAACTAGGTTAGCTACTGCATATCAAGGCTGTAATCTGCAAACTTTGACCTTCTGTTCAAAGCCCGTCTCAATGCTCACCCACACCTCAAGTCTTAGTCAGGCTGATGGTGGTCACGATAAAGTGCACAAGATTGTTCTCTAGAAGGGATCGGTTCATTCATTCGTATTAAGCGTTTTATAACATTCTGTGGAATCCCTTTTAAAAGAGAAAAGCATTCGGACAAAAAAGAATAATTATGAACCCTGATGAGATGGGCATAACTTGTTCAGAAATAACCAGACTACACAATAGCAACTCTATTTGGACAATCTGACTCTAACCTGCCCTGTGCTTGAGCGAAAAACACAGAAGAGCTATAATTTGCTTTTCTCTGAACAAGGAGTAAAGCTAGAGAAAAACTAATTTTGTCTGATAGACAGACAAAATGCACTTGCAAGGTGACTTTGATAAATGCCTTTTCTTTTCCTGGCTGGATGTAAATATAAAAATATCACCTGAGAAATGGATGAAAGTTTAACAAATGCGTCTAGACCAATCTGTATCCGGGAAAACAAACCTTTTTTCAAATATCCTGTTTCAGGCAATGAAACAAATTATTGCATACTTGATTTGCCATTTTCTAAACTTTGCACATGCCAAATTCTACGAAAAAAAATGATCATAAATTTATCTACTTAATTGAATCATCGCCCGCTGCCAACTTAGCGTCGACAATCCTATCATTCCACATATCTCGATGTCTTGGTGCTTTCGGTTTCACTTCCAAAGCGAATAATGGAAATGCACACTTCAAACTGCAAATTTGCGCTGACATTAAACAAACAAGTGTTATTTCGTTTTAAAAAGCTAAACAAGCCTTAGTCGGGCAAATTAGAACTGAGTGGATGAGTTACACGAACTCAATCGAGGAATCGAATTCGCGAAAAAATGTCACGGTAGACATCATAGCGAATGCTCTAATCCCTCAGCCACCGGGAATCAATTTTCAAAACCATAATGCATGACGAATAACCTTATATTTCTCACTGCTGTGATAAGTTCTTGGATTACACTAAATTTCACCGGTGATGTAACATAAACCGAGTACTTCGGTACAAGTATTACTCCCACTGTGTAAGTACGCTCTGAGGTTCATGATAAGTGTAGTATCAAATAATTAATCTTATCAGATCCAATCGAACACACTAAACGTTGTTTTCTCGATATGGTGTAGGAAACCTACTTAAAGCTTAATAAGCTGTGATAAGTTCTTGGATTACACTAAATTTCACCGGTGATGTAACATAAACCGAGTACTTCGGTACAAGTATTACTCCCACTGTGTAAGTAACACACAATTATTGTGAATGGAAAGGACTAAATCATAATCATCTATATACTTCGGTTTCAAATCAGTAATAACAAGAGCCGTAGTGTCAGTCAACAGAAACTGTTAATAACGGTTTTAACTTTCAAAAAAGTATTTTTGAACTCAAATATATAGGATAAAATATTTTTTTTCAACATGAAATATATAATATCTTCATTTCAGAGTACTTTTTTTTAGAAGAGGAACTCAACAAAGGGAATAGTCTCACTGTCACCTTCTCTTTTTATTTGATACAAATGAGGCAAACAAACTTAGCGAAGACTTTCTCTTGCAGTTTTGACTTGAATCTCCGCCTGATTCAAAGAAATAAAAATTAAAACATCACGGCCATAAAACTTTTGAAGAAAAAAAAGACGACCAAAATTCTGGGTGCATTATTTAAATAAAATAAGATAACTGTTTTAAGAGATTTTGATCGATAAGGGAAAACATGTGCCCTTTTTCAGCAGAAAAAAAAAAAACATTATTTTTTTTAATAGTGTTAAGTATTGCAATTCCTGCTATATGAACGCATAATGACGTGCCGAGTCTCCTTTTTTCGTTTTAGGACCTACCACAAATTGCATAGAGACTTCGGAATTCAGAAAAACTTAGATTCGATTTAAGATTTAGTCTAGATCTTACTTTAAGCAAAATGCCTGCTTGCCCATGGGATTTCGTAATCAGATATCACTCTTACGTAGTCTTGCGCGCGATCTAATAAAACAAAATCTATATTTATAAATATATATATATATATATATATATATATATATATATATAATTATATAATTATATATAAATATAATTTTGTTCACATTGGGTTAGCTTAGAAAATAAATAGCTGAACATGATTGGACGCCCACAAAATTAGCTTTTTTCTTGTATTCATTCTTCAGTGATCCCTGTATATTGTGGATCAAACGTATACCGCCAAATGATAATAATTATATTTAAATATGAAACGCAAGCTCTCCCGTCTCCTACAATCTTTGAATATGAGCCCAATTATATATCGTGAACCGGAATAACTTTTCTAAAGCAGTAAAATCGAAATCAGGACGCGGCCTTGAATCTGGCGAAAATGTGACTGAATTGATCCAATTTCGGAGCTCTTTAGATATTTTATTAGACTGCTGTCATTTCTGATAAAAAAAAAAAAAACGTGAAAGTGAGATGAATGTGAAGCCAATCCGTTTCCGACCGTATATGTGGAGTGAAATCTGGTGGCTCGCTGGAATCTGTGAGTCATTCATAAAATGTAGTAGGTCTATTCATGCGCTGTTTAAGTCCTGGTTTTACTCTACACACCCAGAATCTTTCTCTATTTCCCTTATTCAAAACAAAAAGTAGAACCTTTGAAGAGCTTTGTGTAAATTAGACACAGACAAAACTTAGAAACTCCCAATGATTAATAAAAAAGGAAGCAATCAAATGATAAGTATACTCTCTGAGCAACACATAGATACTCAATCATGATTGTCATGCAAGGATGCGATGAAAGTACACATTTCATCGTGCGATTCGTTGGGAATCCCTTTTAAGGTCTATGTCCATTGTTTATCAATAACAGATGAGAACTGACAGAGTAGGACATATTCAAATAAGTTGTAATTCTCTTTAATTACTTAACTTAATCATATAACCAAAAAAGGGAGAAAAAAAGCCCCAAAAAACTCCGCCAAAAAAATTTGATAAATTGAAAAATCATAACTTTCATGCCCAGATATTGTTCCTTTAAATGTTTTGGTTTACGATGACAAACAGTCCTCACGATATTTGACGTGCCACTGTTATATACTTAAGCCGTCACAAAATAATTCGGTAGTCATGTCTCTTTGTCTTGAATTCTTTCCTAGGGAAACAAACGTGCAATAGTGAAATATCGTAGAAAAATATTTTAAATTTGAAATTGCAAACTATAAATATTTGTACTTTGTTTTATTCAAATCTTTCCAAAACTCACGGAGCGGTAGTTAAAATGATGAAAAATATAAAAAAAAAATGCTAAAATGATAAATCTGGATAGCGATTCTCAAATCATGCATTGAGCCAAACTCTATGCTAGTGTTCAACTCTTTTTCGGGTGACATATTTTGCACCTTATTTTGGGTAACCAGAAGGTGAAAAAAAAATACACTTGTGTATTATCACAGACACAATTCATCTCACTTTTCTTCTATTTACAATACTATGAAGTGTTGACCATCATTTGCTTCACAAGCTTTTGTAAAACAAGCATTCCTCTCATCATGTAGTATTTAGTTCATTTTTACATTTTTGTTAGTCATTTAGAGTCCATAGATTTTCAGCTGTTCACTAAAAACATAAATAAGTGACTAAGTGTAAATGTATTGTGCATCTATTTTTCTTGTCCTCCCAGTGTTGCTCCGAGCTTGACGTCTGCTTACAGTTACCATATCATCTGGAGTGCCTCTTTATTTCATTACCTTCCTATTGAGTGCACCTCTCCTGTTCCTTGTTGCTGGACCGAGCCTGACCGTTTTCTCCTGTAATTTCTTCCAGCTCTCTCCCAACAAGTTAACAAACGATGCTCAATACCCGTTAGATAATGAAATGATGCTTTTTCAATACATTAGACTGTGTACATAAAAAGCATACTTGACATTAACGTAATAAGGAAAAAAGAATACTCACACATAAGGAACGCAGAAGTGAAAAGAAAATATAAAATAGGCTTAGTCATCCCGACTTTGAAGAGATATCGAATAATTTTAATAAGAGTGGGGTAAAAATTGACCAAATAAGGGACGAGTCCCTGTAATATAAGATATAAATGAAGTGAACGACAAGAGGTTTCACTCTACTTGCTGTTTGGCAAATCTCGTTGGATAAATACTAGAAGAGAGCCAGGAGTGCTTTCGTGCCCAGGTCGAATCATATAGAACAGGAGCTCGAGAGGTGTACACAACCAAGTGTAAAACGAACCCTCAGGCATATTGATACAAATCAAAGTAACGGAGAAATAACAAATACATTTGTAATAGAACCGCTCCTTTTATTATAATTTTGGTATCGTTATCTTTTACAAAATAAAATGGAATTTTTTCCAAACCTGCTGTGCGAAACGAAAAGAACTTAATATTGATTTAGTAACGAAAAAACACGAGTAAACTTTCAATCATGTTTCAACAAATTTTTTTTATTTCCTGTCGGTTATACTGGTAATTTTTTTTTTTTTTTTTTTGTTAAAAACATTTACAGTTGTGTTAAAAGTTTGCATTTAACCTGGGCCCCATGATATTGTCCCTATTCCTCCGTTCTCTCTCTCTCTCTCTCTCTCTCTCTCTCGAGCACCTGGGCTCATTTTTAATATATAGATCTACATCAAAAGCAACTAAATTTCATCGGAAACATCAGGAACCTCTTGCCAAATTATATTTTAGGCTATTGATATTTAGAACAAAGCGTTTTTTTTCTTTGCTTCAGGTGATTCGCAGTGGTCAAGGTTGCATGAAATGATCAATATTCGCAGAATAAATAAAAAAAAAGAAATGTATCTCTTTCCAAATGTCTTTTTTCTTCATCTTTAAATTCCGACATGCGACTCATTAGACTGGTTTTTAGGGCACTTCAATATTTCACCTGTCAAGAAATCGAATCACGTGTAAACTAATTACTACTGGACCCAAAATAAAAGGTATCGGTTCTCCTACAAAGTAGCGAAGACGTTACACTTGAGCCGAAATGAAATCGATCTAGCTGTCCAATCTATGTTGTGAAACTTTCAGTACTCGAATTATACCGTGTGGTTTGGGACTGCTCTTGCTGTTTTAGTTCGCGTTAATTATTTTTGCCCCTGAAAGAAATTCCCATAACCATCATGTGTTGGTGATTCTTTAGGAATTAAAAACGCAGAGCGATTTAAAATGAATGTCAGCAAATGGCATAATC
>JAWDGP010004263.1:3935000-3975000 GCA_033675545.1 Elysia crispata | reverse complement strand
TTACATAATTAATTTACTCGTATTTTTACTCGAATATCAGCGATTACCCATAAATTTTTCAAACAGGAGTGGGAATTATTCAATGATACTATGAAATGCAAAAGGCTCTACCTAGAGTTTGATTTTTTCATTTGGAAGTCTTAGAGTGATTCGTAAGACTTCTTGTATTTTCCTTCTTGTTTTTTTTTAAAAACAAATTGATAATTATCTCGAAGTCATGTTAAGGTACAAAACAATCTACCCTGATACATTAAAAATAGCATTTTACACGTGCATCTTAACCGTGAAAAAAAAAACTATTTGTTTTCAATCTTGTTGTAATTAAATTGAGCCCGAACATTTCAAATAAAAAAAAAAAAGAACTCCATCGACCATTAATCTTAGAAAAACTCGGTGTTGTTTTAAAAGTAGGGTCACTGTGAATATATTTATTCATTTTTTCCGAAAGCCATTTTTTTGTTGTTTATTCTCTATACATTAAAGAATTCGATTTCTCAGTCTCCGTTTTGTTGTTGATACTTATTGGTAGAGAGAGCCACTCGGCTTGGATTCTGGCATTCATCTTACCAACCAATCACCTGAATCAATAAGATAAATTGTGCATAATTAGAAATATCAGTTTTGCCCAAGTTAATTGGAGAGGGTGACTCTTGGGCCCTTTCTTTAAGTTTTGTCTGGCTTCATGGATAATTGTTTGACTTGTCAAAACGGAAAAAAAACTAGATGACGCAAAACTAGCCAGGCCATACAATTTGAACAATGACATCTCTAACAATCGTTACATCACTCAGTCTCTCAACTAATCACATATTATTCATTTTTGAGGTTTGCGACATTATCTAATTTGCATAGAAATATAATTGGTTTTGCTGTCTTTTAGACTTTCATGCTTTGTGTTTCTTTGAAGAAAAGTAAGTGTACTAGTTTTATAAACATGCTTTTTCTACTTTAGTGAAAAATTGCAATAATGTGGATGTTGCTGATATATCCGTTATTCTTGGTGGAATATTATTATCGGTAAAAAAGTTCATGGCTATCAAGTTTACATCGTTCTGTGTTTTATATGTCCTTGGATCGAACCTCCCCTATATTGGTTTGCTTGAGCTCCTCGTCATATGCTTTAGTTTTTTTAACTTGAGTCCTTTGATCGTTTCACAGAAACCATTTATAGACGCTTGTCTCAGAGCATAACTTTTATAAATGCTTTTATGAATGCTTTTTTTTCTTCTAATATCTAGTCACTTTTTATATAAAATTTTTAGCTTTCCCAGCTTCATGGCACTCAGCACTCGACAAGAAAAGCAGTCTGGGTCAGCCTGATTCCGCGCTCGCCGAGCATTGAACCCTGACAAGTTAAGAGGAAATTCAGTATTCAAATTGCAGTGATGCAATACATCAAATTGGATCCTTGATTTTGATTTAAAAGTCACCTCTAGAGTTCTAACTTCTTGAGAAACGAAATTTCAATTTCGTTTTAAGTAGCGGAGAAATATTCAACAGTTCAGAGTAGTGTTCAATTTCTTCATAGGAGATTGCAAATTATTAAAATATTATGTAAACGGAGGACGTGCTTCGAATGAATTTTTTTTTTTTTTTTTTTTTTTGTAAAGATCGAAGTAGTTTAAGCAGATGTAAAATAACTTCTGATAAGTGATAGTCGCTTGTGATTTGTTTTGGCTTTACTAATGATTTCAGAATTGCGCTCACAAAGACAAAGTTTTATAAAACTGCATGGATATGCATAAAAGAATAAATTTCAGATGAATTAGTGCATTGTTTTACAATTTAAAGGCAAGAGGATTATCTCAGTCTTACATCATCTGGCTCAATGTCGTAAAAATAAATGATACATTGTATGAAGAAAAGGCGTGAAATAGAATAGAAAGTGAAAAAGAGGTAAAACCAATTAGATAGTCAAGGCATCTTAGATTCAAGCAGTTGTCAATACTTTCAGCAAGAGTTTTGAAATTCGGCTAATTAACTACTTTACAAATCCTGTATAAAAACCCTTTTATACTCTTTTATGAAATCCCACAAAATGTTCCTCTAGGAGCACTGCCTTGTGGGAATTCAAAGCTGTGCATTAGTTTAAACCTTCACTGATAACGAATGTTGAAAAGGAGCTATAAATAGATTTATTTAGATTTTGCAAAGAACAGATTTCAGTTCATATCGTTTTTCAAGTCATTGAAAAAAAACTAAATGAAAAGATCTGGATATTGTCGATGTCATGATTGTAATTATTTAATGCTTATGTTTTAGTCTTGATTAAAAAAAATCAAAACAAATCGTTGGCCTACTTGGTTTTTCCGATTATCATGTCCACCTTGTTTTTCATAAATTGCACATTTTGCGACTTTTGTTTTCGTTTGTAACTTGCATTGTTTTTGTAACTAGAAATATTTTGACTTTATTATAAGTATAATGATGATCTTCATGGCATAAGTAACTTTCTGTCAATTTCTAAAATGTAGATCTAGGTGATGTTAGCATCTTATAAAATATGATATCATTCAAAGAAAAACTGAGTGCATAAGTCAATATGAGTTTTACATCCTATTCAATGCCGAAATGTAGATGATTGTTTTGCCTTAGATAAAGCCTTTTTGCAGCTAAGTCTAGATCTAGGTTTTAGGCTCATTATAGCAGTAGCACTGACTTCAGACTATCGATGGCAGGCGTTTGGAAGTATGAATTTTTTCATGGTAAGGTGAAAACAAGAGATTGTATTGTATTTTATGGTTTTGAATTATCTAGTGTTAAGTTTGCAAAACAAACACCTTAGATGTTTTTGCGAACATGGCCATATTTGATAATGTTTTAACTAATTTCAGATTTATTTCCAACTACAGACGAGGATAAAAAGCTACTGTCAAAAGGTGATAGTTTGATCTCATGGCAATTTTCGCCAAAGAATGTAGGCCTACATTTCACAAGAGTGGTTTAAAAACGGTTTAAAAGGTACCATGACCTCAGCAATTTCTATCCATTCTTTGTAAAGATGTCATGCAACATGATAAAAACTTACTCGCAAAACGAAGCCTTAAATGACAAGCAAATTTGCTAGGATTAAAAATCCAACCAAATTTGTTATATCTTCACTTCATATTTTTTTTTTTTTTAGAAATAATGGATTTTTTGAGAAGACCTATTTAAAAATGAACCAATGGGTTTCAACGTTAAGGATAGTAGGTTTTTAGTTATTTTTTTTTAAGACTCAAAGGTAAGCATGAAAATACTGCTCTGTCTCAAACCTAAAAAGTACAATGTTCAAGTCAGTTTATGTGTGGTTTAGAAATAACTAAAATCATTTACATCTGAATCATATTCGAACTTCGCAGGTGGCTTTAAGATGACCTTTTGTGGCGTCCTAAATATGTAACGAAATTAAAAAAAAAAGTTTAGGTGTCGGCTTTAACAGTGAAACTGGCAAGATGAGCAAGGCGACTAAGAAAGCTCTGAAACGAAAAATTGACGGAAGGCTGGCAAGGTTGAAAACATATCCTAATAGGATGGGGTCGCAAAAACTCTGTTCAAGATTTGACTTCGCGAAAAATGAAAACAATAGGAAACCGTCAAGAAAAAGAAGATACCCAAGTCAGCACCCCAGCTCTACATCCAATGAGGTCCCGGACGTTCCCAGATCTAATCGTCGCATGTTCGGGGTACAGATGCCCGCAGTTTGGCCGACTGGAACCTTTCCTCAGCAACCAAGATTTACAGGGTCATGTGAGGTACCCGACGCTCAACCGGGAAACCCTTCCCTGATGCAGAGCATGGCGATGATGTACGGACACCCAGATATTCACTTTATGTATCCACCGCCAGGTTCCTGCAGGCAGAGTGACATGCGTCCAAATCATAATTTCAAGGACATTCGCAACCAGGCAAGTCCGTAACGGAAGTTAAAAGTTCTTTGAATCCTACCACGAATCTGGTCAATATCATTTTATTGGTGATTTCTTTCATAAAAATATTTCATGTAACAGAAATGGCAAACCTTTTGTATCATAACCGTATGTCGCGAATGAGATATAATTTTTTGCAGATTATTTAAAAAACACCATCTGCTTTTACCAACAATCTACCTTCGATCCATCTATCTTCCAACGTATCTGTTAAATAATTCCTAGTTGAGCCACCTTTTCAAAGTTTTCAAGTGCTGTTGTTTCTCGTCGGATTAGGATGAAAATGGAAGCGACTTGAAGTTTTGAATGTAATGACATTTGAGAACATTTTTGACGCATTGTGAGAAGAGTCATGGTCATTAAGTAGGGTAACTGGCTAATTCTTTAAAACTTTGAGCAACTTTTTTGGCAGGGAGGCGCAGACGACCTCTTAATGTTAAGTCATGCCTATAATTATCATATCCACTATCATTCACCTCTAATATATTCCGCGCTAACTAGAAACTCAACTGCTGCGTCTATATTTCACAGACATCGCGAGATGCACCGAACGTGACTCTCACCTTTAAACCACTGTGTCACGAGAACCCGCAGGTGTTCGGCTGTGGCCGGTGGTACCGCCTCAAGCGTCAGGAGGAAGCCAAGTATCAGGGCTTCCTTTCTTTACTCCAGGTCATGTTTTGCTGCTGTTGCAATGAACTGGGCTTGGGCGTATTCGAGTAAAAGTTCCTTGTGCATCGTAAGTGGCTCAGTAGAGGGCGGCAGAGCGGAGCAAAGTTTTTGAAATTTGAAGTATTTTTTTTTTAAATAATTACATGTAAGGCACTGCTATAAATATCATTCTGATCAAGCATGGGCATAGGATTCCAACATTTGGGCACGATATCTGAAGTTCTTCACAAAGTTAAGTAAAGTACCTGTTTTAGATTTGAGAGAACTTTCAGTACCTGTCTGATTTTTAATCATGCATTTTGTGCTTGCAGTTGTTTGAATCCTAGAAAATAAACGAAGCAAAAAGTTACTAGATGAAATAAAGAGTTGAACGCATAGGAATCTGGTTACGTGAATATTTCTTTTCTAAAAACAAGTAATAGTGACAAAATTTTATGATAGTTTTATGCTTGCAGTAATACATGAGTACTTATTCCCGAAACATCAATGGATATTTTGCTTAAATATTCCGAAAATAAGAAAAAATTCCTGATTTATTTGACCTCATCTTTGAAAAAGTATGAATGACTGTGCATCAACCGAATTATTCTCGAAATGATTTTAGAAGTTCACATAATTTCGTTTCATTATTAAAAAAATGAACAAATTTTAATACTAATTCACATCGGTCTTCCTCATTTATAAAAAAATCATTTTCAAGTATAAATGTTCCTGATGTTGATTGTTAGATAAATCCTGAGTGGCCTGTAAATAAAGATAATGGTTTGAACGCCATGCTCGCTCGCAAGACAGTCAAGGAAAAAATTCCTTGAAAACATGAAATCTGATACTCATGGCAGTGAATGTGGAGAAACAAAAAGATTACGTCTGGATTACTCTTTCAATAGGCCTAGCAACAGGGACACAGATCATGCTGGTAAAGCTTCCTCTCCATACGGTCAACTCAGAACTATTGAACCTGAGCTGAGATCCTAACCTTCCAATTTTGTATTTTTTTTGTAAGAAATGTCGAACGCATATTTTTCATTTATATTTTTCCGAAACCATTTGGTATATAATACTTGCTAGTTATATAAACAAAAGAGATGCGTGTAATAAAGAGAAAAGAAAAACCACACATTATAAATACTAAAATGAATCAATCTGTCGTCTCTTTCCAAAGACACGATCAGTTCAATTAAGTACACCGATCATCTATATCGTAATAATCTAGATTTGAAAGCTTTTAATAGATAAATGGATAAATAAATAAATGGATAGATGGGTAGGTAGATGAGCAGTAAGATAGATAGACATATGTAATTATGGGTGATTAGGTGGATAGATAATATAATTGTATAGATCGATAAATAAATTTATATATAGACAATTAGATATTCCTATTTACTATTTATTGAGGTTTACAAACTTCACTGTCACGTCACAAACTTACATGATAAGATGTTGGGTTTAGGTCGCCGAGAACCTGACTTTACAAAATTTTCATTAGCCTAGTGTGTTCAAATCCGTCAGTCGTAATTATATTTTAGATTTAATAAAAATGATTCATTGAAATAGTTGATTAGATACTGGAGTTCTTGGCCGCAGATCCTATCCAGTGCATTACACATCTTCCATTTGCATTATACACGAGAAAATTGTAAGATCACCATGTGTAATAGGAACCCCCCGAATCCAATTATTTTGGGTTATATTGAATTAACAAAGCTCTATGCTTCAGCGTAGTTATTAGTTAAATGTTTGCATGAGTTGGCTCAAAATGCGTTGGCTTAATTTGTTTTCGAAATGATTAAGGCCAAGTCCTGATTACCCAAAACACCTTTGTTTTCACAAAAAAGAAAAGTACCTTTCCAATGTGTAATTTTTTTTTTTAATTTCTTTGAAAGGTGGAATTTTCCAAAACGGAAAATGTAGCTGAAAATCTGCTTGGAAAGATCCTATCAGATATCTAGAGCATCATCGAATAGAAATTCAATCCAATGAACAA
This sequence comes from Elysia crispata, assembly GCA_033675545.1. Taxonomy (NCBI): domain Eukaryota; kingdom Metazoa; phylum Mollusca; class Gastropoda; family Plakobranchidae; genus Elysia; species Elysia crispata. The sequence goes on along the minus strand of JAWDGP010004263.1, from coordinate 3,968,433 downwards.
GCAGAAAAACTTAGGAAGATGACCAAATTGTTCGACAGGACTGTCTAACTTTTCTTCATTTTAAAGATTAAAACATCTCTAAAGCTGTATCTTGTAATGTAAATGAATGTGTCTATATCAAATGCAAACTCAAATGCTGCTAATCAAAGACTGCTTTCGAATCTCTCTATTTTGTCACATTGCTGCATGACTCCTGTAACTGACATTTTTTTCGGATTTCGCTTTTTTGCATTTTTTTAAATTGTCTCCCTTAGCGCATATAGTGTTTAAACCTCAGATCTCTAGGTCTCCAATAATTATTACAGCCTAAATGCACAATTCCTACATTGATTTAAGTCCAAAGAAGATTTTGCAAGAATTGAAAACAGCATTGATCGATAGAGGAGTCTTGCGCTATATACGCGATCTCATATTCTGGTTGGAATAATGACAGATACAGGAATTTTCCATGCTATTATAGCGTCTAAGATATTGTATATTAAAAAAACTTTTCAAACGTGTTTGGACTAATTTAGGTGAAGAAATGCAGTGTTATCTTGACAAAGACATCTTTTAAAACTTGGACAGGGCTGAGATGATCGTTTTTTTTTTTGTTTTGTTCTTTCGCACTGAGTTTTTCCATAAGATTATCTGTTGTTTTCTAAGCATAATAGATTCCAGCTACTCTAGAGACGTAAGAATATTGTATTTCTAGACTTCACGAATACAGGTACCTATCTGAAAAAGTTACTTGATAATTATGCAATTGCATAGGACCAATCTAAATCTCTGTGTACAATGCATTCTTGAACCTTTAGTGTCCAAGAGTCTATTTTCCTCGACTGTTAATGGGATAGAAAGCGCATCTACTTTGTTGTCGTCTAAAACATTTGCGGTCAAATGAAACTAGGTTAACTTTTAGACTTAAAAACAGAGAAAAGGGATTTGAGAGAGGAGAGTGCCAAACAGAGAGAGAATTGTTTTCTAGCTGTGTACTAACTGAGATTTGATAAAAAATTTTTCGACTTGTTAAAAAAGATATAGAATTGTCTTTTTCTCTTAAATATTCTCTTCGCTGGGGTAACTTTCACGTATGAAGCGCTTGTTGTGCCACAAAATGGCCGCGCTAGTCTTTCAGAGTATAGAAACATTCTTCTTCATTACTTTGTCTTCGAAAGAAATTCTACGAAATCTTATTATTTAAAAATAAGAGGCATATTTTGGTGCTTTATTTTTCTCGTAGACTGATGCCGCGTACAGCATTCTTCATGAGTAGATAGAATGAATGAGATCAAGTCATAGTAGTATAATTATTGCTATGAGTCAAGCAGCCCTGAATCAAGTTTGGTGGATAAGGAGGATATTACATGTTTTACTCCTTCTAGTCCGATTTTAGTTTTAAGACGGTGACATGTGTTGCTTTGTTTCGTAACTGTCTGAAACTCATTTTGATAAACTGAACTCGTGTTGCATCAGACAAAAGCTATCAGAAACGGATGATAGTGATACAAATTGCCCTCGGCTTTATTTAATAATGAAAAAGCAGTCCCTTACATCAGCTCCATCCTCAAGTGGCACTGACTGATCCATCAGTTCCATGTCTCTCTCTCTGTTCACCATAGAGCATTAAGGAGGGTGCAGAAAAAGACTGTTCAAAGGAGCATCGAATGAACAACTATGGAAACGGAAAGTGACAGAAAGAATAGATAGAAAGGCTAAAATAAAAATATGGCAAAGGAACCGCAGAGGAGCAAATAGGCCACGGCTGTTCAGAGAAATTCACATTGAAATGGAAAAAATCACACGCGAAATGAGCAGAACTGTGCCAACCAACCACCACAGCAGTAGCCAAGTAAATAAGTTTTACACCCGGCAATGGCTTTCGGCACTCCGTGCTCTCGAACCGTTCTGCTAAGCAGGTCATTCTTGCTTCGGTAGCAGCCCGGTTGCATGTAAAAGCATTGATGATTATCTTAGAATATAAATCAAGAAAGTCTTGATTGATTAAATCCGATATGAAAATAATTAAAATCTTGATAAAGCTTTGCTAAGTTTCATTGTTTACAAATTTTTTCGATAATATGTAAATTTTGAGTTAAAATGAGTTAAACACATCAACTCTGATGATGAGCATCGATGCGGATGAGGAGAGTTTTCCCCCTTACCACTGTGATGCGCCTTTATTAGAGGATTAATCCAAAAAAGTTTATTTTTTTTTTATCAGCAGACCTTAATTCAGACTCTTGTACTCCGTTAGGCAACGACTTGACCTTTTCTGAATTTTTACGACACTTAATTCAAATAACGTCACTGGTTCTCATTTTATAGCAACTTTAAATGAAAATAATTTTAAATAAAACCGCTGTAGATGTAATCAGACGACAAAATTGATTTTAGTTTCTATAAGCATTACTAGATTATATGGTACATGTTATTGCAACGTTTATATTAGATTTCATTGGTACAGCTGCAAACGGTGTTAAGTTGTAACATTTTTACGTTGATTGGTATCGTTTTGCTCTTTCTTTTTCATATTTTCAACATTTACCTTTCTCTTCCTCTATCTGGCCCACTTTGCTGTAATCATTTTATCATAACCACGTTTTTCTCTGTTCTTAGTACTAAAATTCACGATACAAAAATCCTGTGACAAACAAAAAGTCAATGTTGTGCTCCTGTTTAATATCGAATTCAAGTGGTAATTCCGGTAACTGAAAAAAACTTCCAATGCTAAAATCCTGTAACTAACACTTACAGGAGTCTTCACCGTGAAAATATTTGGTTACACATTCCTGTAACTGGTAATTTGGTTCGTAAAACATTGACTGTTGAAGTTAAATTGAGTGCAATATGTATCTTTACGAATTGATCTACCACTGAGAAGGTGAAAGCGATATCTTTAAAATGAAAAATTTCTCATACTTTTTTGTAAACCTTTTGTAAAATTTTCAAAATGTCGGTTACAGGAGTCTTGTAGCAATGCGACGATGATAGAAAACACCACTCATAGTGCACTGGGCTTGTGAAACTATAAAACAATCATCATATCATAACTGAAACAGTAAACAAGTGATATGATTATATTGCACTCACAAACAACTCTATAAAAGAAAGCAAGATAACATAAAAAAGAGAGATAAGTGTGTGCCCAGGGGGTGGGGGTGATTCCATATACAAGTGCCACAAAAAAGTACGATACGCGTAGAAGGAATTCGAAACTCTCTAAAGATGATAGACACTCGGTCACCAAGAGGAAGTGCTCGTTCTTGGCGCATAAACCATTAAACAGCCTCGCCTTTTATAGCCTTGGCTTTCTTTTTAGTGGAAGACTTCGGATTTAAAGAGGCACTTATGAATGGAGAAGAAAACACATTCATATCAGGCGTACCTAGGCTTCTTCCTCAGCCATGATTGGACCATTTCCCCCTATCTCTCTTCCTCTCTCTCTCTCTCTCTCTCTCTCTCTCTCTCTCTCTCTCTCTCTTTCTTTTTTTCGTTTGCTTTCTTTATTTTTCTTTCTTTCAATTTCTTCGCTTTCTTTTTTTTTTACCATTTGTTTCATGATGTTCTCAACATGAATATTTTGCGCTGTTCATTTTTTAAATATTTTTCCAACATGACCCAGCCGTGAGTTTTAAGCTTTACATGAATTGTGTATTTCCAAGATTAATCCTGTAGATAATATTATATTTGATTTGTTTGCAGTTGTGTATTTTGTTTGCCCTATTCAATCTTTTCGTGCACTCTTCTAAAAGCGCTATTTCCCCTTTTTACATAACGATTGTTGTTTAGTTATGAGTTTCATAGGTACAGAAAAATAATCTTATAGTCCCAATATTTCTAGAATTCCTTCAATACATCTTCCATTCCAGAGTGGCTTTTTCATCTGAAATTTTTGGATGCCGTTTTATATCCTTTTCGATTTCATAGACTTAAAATTAGCAGGTAAATAATAAAAAAGGTAATATTTATTATAGCTATAGCCATTTAAACATGAACAGAAAAAGAGTCGCAACCAGTGGGAAGAGTAGAAAATGTGAGGGGTAAGCAAAATTACAATTTCACAATCAAATATCCCCTTAGAGCTAGGAAACTTGTTCTGAATTTTTGAGTGGACCATATCATTAGTAAATACGATTTTTACACCGGCGTCACTTTACGCAACTAATGAATGAGATCTGATGGTCACTCTTGAGATTTCTCACTAGACTCTCCAAGTCCAAGGCAATCAAAAGCAACTCAATGTCGGTCCATTTTCCGCAAAGCCCAACCGTCGCTGCCAGACAGATAGGGATAGGAGATGTTTAAGAATTCTGGCCGAGAGCCAACACAACCCGTCCAGTCAGCGCCAAATCTGGCTCCAGTGATGAATGCTTTCCAAACTGAAGCCTCTGTGTAGGTTTTCTCAAGCCTTAAGTTAGTGTTAGCTAAGGGAGAGGACTGCCATTAACCCTGGGCCAACACACTGCCCGGCTGGCCGGCTTATTCCCTCCTGTCTTGGCCTTCTCCGGCCCGATCCTTCCACCGAAAAGGATCTCTAATTTATCTCCCACGATCCTGTTCGATCATAATATACTGCTGTTTGGTCAAAGTTGTCAGTGCGTCTGGCGGTTATAAGCGGTGATCTATAGAGTCCAGTTAAAGAGGGGAACAGCGATATATGTGCTGGACTCTCTTTTGTTAATATGAGATTCCTATCGAATATGACGCAACGATAGCAATGGTTTCATTCTAGTAAAAGTATTGAAAGATACAGAAAAGAAGATAAACTAAAAGAATGAAAAGCTTGTGCATTCACATTCGAAGATTATTACACTCACTGATATATTCAATTTAAAAGGATTTTCAAACACTTTTATTTCATGAAAATATGTTATAAATGAGAGGGACGTAGAAGGCAGTTAGAGTTTGTATCGGCATGCTTTAGAATTTTTTTTCCGGATACCATATAAAAACACGTACCTGTAGATACCATTGATTTACAAAAGACAAGCTATATAAAATATAATTTAAAAGAAATATCCTTCCTTTGTTAAAACAGTATTTTGTACAATACGAGTACCAAAGGAGCACATTAAAGGAGTATTATATTTTTTCCGATCCCTGGTGTGTAGTTAGTTACCCTAACAATAGACTACCATGTTTATTTGAACACCCCGCCATTAAAGGAAATGGAATTGTACACTGATTACCCTCTATTTTCTAAAGAGACACAATTAAGATCCTTTAAGATAAAATCAAACATTTATATGATGCCGAGCAACTGGATTTTGAAGAAACAAAGAAACCAAGAGGGGAGGAGGAGAATATCTTGATGCGCATCCTCTTCACGTCCTGCATTATTATCAGCTGGTTCCGAGAACATGCAGCGCTGAAGACTAGTTTTTTTACAAGACGTTTTAGAGTCTGATGGTGTCAAAGAATGTTTCACTACAATTCTAGTAGGCCTAGTTTCATTTTCAAACTGGATATTAGTGGCTGAGACGTGGGATTCAGAGATTCTGTTCGCTCAGAAATGACTGGTTTTGACCTTCGCAAGTACAGGTTCACGCTACATTGCTCTTGAAAAGTGCCTGAAACGCTATTAAGTATGATAGACTGATCATTGGGTGAAATATTTCAAGGATAGGACTATATATATATATATATATATATATATATATATATATATATATAGAGAGAGAGAGAGAGAGAGAGAGAGAAGAGAGAGAGAGAAGAGAGAGAGAGAGAGAGAGAGGGAGGGAGAGGGAGGGAGGGAGAGGGAGGGAGAGAGAGGGTGGCGAGGACAAGTTAGAAATTTGTAGTAAAAAGAAGATAGGGTTAGGAAGAGACCCAGTAAAACCTTGTTTTATAAAGATAATTTTAATCTTGCTTTATGTCACGATGAAAATACATTACTCTGAATTGGCTTTGCTGGAAAGAAAGCACTCGGCAGTAAACAAAACTTTTTTAACTGTTAAAAGTTTTGTCTTGTTCAGTCATCAAATCCACGCCGTGGTGCAGGAACAGTACGTCAATACTACCCAATAAAGCAGCAAAAAAAAATACTTCAATATTTTCAAGCTGTATACTTTTACAGAGATTGTCTCTTTGACGTTTTTTTTTTTTTTTTCAAATGATTTAAGCATACTTTCGTTAAGTGTGCGTCTTTCATTCCTAAAGAATATTATCTCAAAATGGTGTTAAATCACAATAATTTGCAAACACATGAATTCATGAACTGAAGCAAACTGTGAAAAAAAAAACATTTTAAATTTCCCAAACAAACCCCTTTAATGGCTCATAGGTTTTCTATAGCCCTTCGCTCATCATCGTCTTATGTGGTCTATTCGATTTAGTGAGCTCCGCGAGAACAAAACAAGGGCGAACAACTTTAATGAATCGTTATCAACATCGATCTCAAAATAGTGTGGCCAGCACGAATGTCCTAGATCTAGGTCAGTCTCAGCTCTTAAGCTATCAATTACGTCCAAACATCCTGCTTTTGTTTCTATACTATGATGCTGAGCCTGGGTCTGCCATGTGTTGAATTAGCTTTAAACATTGGAATATGACGTTTGTTATTCATTCGTTGGAGGGAGTCGGGTCTACTGCAAGACTTACTCTCAACTTCATGTGGTAAATTTTCTAGTTAAAGTGAATTGAAAAACAAGTTGTAGTCCTGTAGGATGCTTTTGTAAACAAAACAAGGGTGTGTCAAGCTTTCGTCGTGATTCAGTCCCACGACATTTCGGTTCCGAATTCGATGCATTATCATTTTAAATCCAGTGAAATAATTCTGCCATTAAGCTGTAGAGATATGACCCGTTCTCTATTAAAAGTACAGAATTATGATCAGTCCTTTTTTAAACATCAAAGACTCGTCTGCGCTAATGGGCATTAAAATTAATGAATAAACCGAATCGCGACAGCACCGCGGACCCTGATCTGTCTGTCACCACCCAGCGACGTGAGCGGAGAGAGAGTCGAGTGCAGTTTAGGAGAATCATAAAACTGGCATCAGTCGCTGAGAGACTCCCCTCCTCGAGTCTCATGGTCAGTGCACTCAGCTTCATTATTGATCTGTCTACCGGAAATTGGCAGACCTTCGTCTCATGCAATCTGGCTGCGTAGAGAGCCACAACACGGACAATATTGACCACTATGTTGGACCCGGTTGGTCAATGAGTTTGGGTTGGACACGCAAGCTTGTCATCAATGGAGCTCCACTACCTTCACGTTACAGTGAGTCCCAAGCTCGTCCGTCTGGGTCAGTGGTATAAAACCTGGGTCAACAGACAGAAGGATTGTTAGTCATGTGGACATACCTTCCCTCGTACAAACGGGTATTTCAGCGATGCAACACGCTCAAGAGTTATTGCCTTATAAAAAATGTCCAGACACTAACGTTTTAGTAATGTTTGAACTTTTTTGAAGGAGGTTCGTTATTGAATGGTACCGTCTCAGATTGCGGAAGCTGAAATAAGATTCGCCTTGATGAAAATAGATTTCTAAAAAAAAAAAAATTCCCGCAAAGGCTTGAGAAGTGTCTTTCTTCGTCTGCGCCTATCCCTCTTCCCGGCTTCATTTCTTCCTTTCTTATTCTCTCTCTCTTTTTTATTGCCAACTTGTGTCTGCCCCCCCCTCTCTCTCTCTCTCTCTCTCTCTCTCCCTCCCTCTCTCCCTCCCTCTCTTCCCGTCTCTCTGCCTGTCTGTCTGTCTGTCTCTGTCTCTCTTTTTCTCTCTCATCCCTTTTTAGTCGCCTCTAGCCATTTTCTGTCCACATCATGCACTGCATAGTTCATAGTTTAAAAATAATCTTACACAAAACGAAAACTACGTGGTGATGACATTATAAATTAGGCAGAAACTGACACCTGAAACGATCCATGAGATACATAAAGCCGGTGTCGTCTTGCTGTAAACAACCCTGAACGTGATGAAAGGATATAGTTGATCCTCTACATGCCAGGGAATCAGTCGCGCTTCAAGTGAAATGAGGCAAAACTCACTCACCCTTATGTTGGCGTCTTGCGCAGTAAGGCCTGCTCGGGAGCAATGGCCGTTTACTTTCTCCTTGCTCTCGAAAACATCATCTCGAATTTCAAAAAAATCATGTTTTAAACCTACTCCACCCCCTAAAATAAGGTAACGAATAAACAAGTATAAAATCTGAAGGAAACAACGATGCCGAGCCCTTATGTTTTACCATCTCACTCTTCAATTAACAGTGCGCTTTTCATTCACCTTTTACATATTACTGCATGGCAAATACCTATCGAGCTAAGGTTACATAGCAGGGACATTTAGCAATTCAAAGTTATTTTCAAACAACTTATGGGGCATGCAAAATTCTTTTGCACTTTCCTCTACGATTAGTTCTAAGGGAGACTAATCTTACAAAACTCATTTATTTCAGTTTGATCAGTTGCTTCTCTTAGAAAGCTCAACGATACAAATACTAAGTGAACTCAGATATGAAGAAAAATCTGCCATGGCTGAATTGAAGAAAAGTCTAAATGTACCAATGGTCTAAAGAAAAAAAAAGAAAGAAAAAATGACCCACTCCATTCAAGCATTCATCCCAGTCAAACATGAATAACATATAAATAAGCTAGTTCATCCTAGTGTGGGATATTTCTTAAGACATACAATAGTAGAGCTTTATTTTTTTAAAAACTTTTCACAAATATGGAGACATCTTAGGCATAAGCTTTTTCATGGAACTGATTACTGGTCTTAATGTCTGCCTGTTTATATATATATATATATATATATATATATATATATATATATATATATATATATATATATACTCACCAGTGTCGTATGAAGAGAATTTAAGGTAAGATCTTCTATATCTATGAAATGCTCCCACAGTTGAGCACCCTTATCAATTATTTCAACTTATTTTCAAACTATATATATGTATATATATATATATATATATATATATATATATACATATATATAGATAGATAGATAGATATGTGTGTCTATCTGTTTGCTTGCCTGTCTCCATTATTCCTTCTTCCACCCTTGTCTCTCTCTCTTTCTCACTTCTCTCTTTCTATCTCTTAAGTGGACTTCAATCTACGTCACTCTCATTCTGTTTGTCAATATATTTTTCTCTTTTTTTCTTTTGTTTGTCTGTATGCCTGTCTGTCTGTCTGTCTGTCTGTCTGTCTGTCTGTCTGTCTGTCTCTCTCTCTCTCTCTCTCTCTCTCTCTCTCTCTCTCTCTCTTTCTCTCTCCCTAGATTTAGCATGAATAACAAACCTACGTGAGGTGAAATTCTTTAGCTTGCAATGTCTATGATCATCTTCAAAATCTCATTAATCCAACGTAAACTTCAAAGCGTAACACTGTCTTTGATGCATGTTCTATACACTGGTCGTATAGTCCTCAAATGCTTATATCACATCGTCTTACTCGGGAACATATTTAAACCATTACTTACGTAATCGCAAAATTTCCCCATGATAGAGCATCAGAACTATAAGGTAGCGACAATATCATCATTGACTTGTTTTCCAGCTATTCCTATACAATCTAAAGAAAAAAAAGCAACAAAAAAAACAACAACAAAAAACAGCCCTCCTTCCCTCGATAAAAAAAAAAAACAGATCAAGAAAAAACAAACCTGTTATTTAGATAACTTTTATTTCTAAGTGACTTTTGTCATAAGTGTAAAATAAAAATATAGTTTTTATCGGTCTTACTATCTTCATTGGAAGTGAAATTAAGAGGAAATTAAAAATGGCTTTTATGTGTAGAACATAAAAAAATAACAAAAAGAAAACAGAAAACAGAAAACGTGCATTACTCATAAGAAAAAAAAAACAGTTGGCAAAAGAGAATAATATGAAACAGGTGATTACGGTATAAGTTACAGGTAAAGTGTAAAATGAACATGAAATATGCACTTAATTTTCTAACCTGTGTGTGAAAAACAATGTTTGGAACTCGCACGCTTTATTTAGCAGCTAATGGTGTTCAGGTTTTCTTTTTTATCCGAAGTAAGCCTATATAACATTACCCTTTGTTGCTGACGTCGAGGTGAAACTCATTAAGCGAAATAATTTTACTTGGAAAAGCATCAAAGACAGATTTCCACACGTGCTTTGGCAAAACATGCATATCTCAATGTTTATAGCATAGACAAAAGTATTGTTTACATAAGCAATAAAATCATGAATACCGAAACTATTTTAGCTATGAAAATGTTATTTTTAGAGGGTCATAATAATCTATCATTGCCATTTTTTGTAATGATGAATGACACTTTGGCACGCTATTAGACATGCTTGGCCAGCTTGAATACATGGAAAGGACCGAAAGAGAACGTAAAATTTACAAAAAGAGAAAAAAAAAAAAACATGAAAATATAAGTGTTGAAAAAATCACAGCTATGACGCAGGGATGTGAATGTCTGTTTGAAAAATGGACAGATGATAGTCAAACGATTTGCGTTCGCTGAGATGCGTTCTATGGTTGACGCTAGAGAAAGTAAAAAGGGTGAGTGACACAGATACATAGATAGCTAGATAGATAGAGAGAGGAAGAGAGAGAGAGAGAGAGAGAGAGAGAGAGAGAGAGAGAGAGAGAGAGAGAGAGAGAGAGAGAGAGAGAGACAGACAGACAGACAGACAGAGAGACAGACAGAGAGACAGAGAGACAGACAGAGATAGTATCAAAAATGACTAGAGCAGAAAGAATCGACTCATCTCAAATCTCTTCCTAAAAGTTCGGATTAGTATTATAAACTTAGTATACAGGTCACCTTCCGAAGTTATATGAAAATATACTTTTAGGTCCTATTCTTTGACCTTTTATTGTATGCGTTTTATACAATTTGCTTTTTATCACTGCTTATACCTTGGAGAACTGAGGCAAAGACTCAGACAGGGAACAAATTAATTTTTAATCATCTCATGGAAAGAAATCTTTGATCATTGGGTTCAAGCGACAAAACTTGGACGTTTCCTCAGACAGTCTAGGCTCTAGGGACCACTGAATCACGTCTTGCCATTCTGTGATAAAACCGTTTGTCTCACTTAAAGATGAGTTCTTTTATTTGAGGCTTGTGATCTTAGATTCGAAGGGCCAGAGCTGAGATTGGCTGACTGGACAAACATTAGGCTTTCATCTCAATGTTTTTTTTTCCCTTTTGATGCGCAGACTCATGAAAGGACACAATGCTGGTGTTTCAAACTCAGGGTGTTTGGTAGAACATAGGCAGAAAAAGGTGGTGTCAAAAACTCATCCCACGTCTTGATGTGTAAAAGGACTGAATTGTCTTGAGTTTCTAGATAGTTAAGATTTTTTAAACTTGTGGCACCGAAACAAAGAGTTCAGTTTTGATTTACCAAAACAAAGTATCCTAAGACACGGATCAATACAAATAAATTCAACCGAATTTATCTCTTTACTTCACTCCGTAAGATGACAATATGACAAACCTGATCAGAGACAAAGAAATGTTGCTAATGTGTCATTAAAATGAGATCTGATGATTAAAGAGAGATGTCCAGAATAACAAGATGTCTTTTTTTTTTTTTTTACTAAAAACATGTTTCGAAAGAAAATAATACGTTAAAAAATGAGTAAGGTACACAGCGTTTTCTTCTCATGGTGATTAGTCAAAGTTTTAACCTCTTAGCTTAAAAGCTGAGTGTGTAAGAAAATACTTATAAACTTTCACAAATGTACTGCTTCTGATCAGGTTGCTAGTTTTAATTCCTTATGGACAGCTAAGATTAATATAGATAAAGTGTTAAAAGTTACTTACGTTTATTTTTCCCGCAGATTTATTTTTTTTTAAATTAATATTTTCATGCACTTGGCCCTTTTCAACAAAATAAAGTTACTACCTGTTCCGCAAACAAACAAATCGCAACCATTTTGTTCCCCTGCTGATATAAAAGAGCTCGTAAATGATGCAGTTTAAACAACATAGCTAAAACTCATGATGAACAGAAACAGAGACAAGAACAAAAGAACTATGAGAAAAAAGTTCAGGACCGAAGTGCAGCGGATGCCCTGAGCAAAAAAAAAAAAAATCTCATAAGAGGTTATTTAGTACTTGGTACTTGCGAAAGTCTATTTAACTTAAGATATGGGAAAAAAAAGCACATAACAATGCATGAAAATTGAGCTCATATTATTATTATTATTATTATTATTATTATTATTATTATTATTATTATTATTATTATTATTATTATTATTATTATTATTATTATTATTATTATTATTATTATTATAATATCGTAGCACTTGTGGCATGTAGTATAGGAAGATTGGGAAGTAAATGATTGCTAGATAATTTTGAAGAAATGCAAATCTATTCATAGACTCCTTAAAATCTATTATCTTGAAGGGAAAGAATAAATAAGCCTCTGTGCACCATTTCTTCACTCATTCAAAGCTTTGCAAAGAACATTTAAAAGGATCTTAAAATAGCTTGGGAAAGTACAGAAATAGCCTTTTCACCTTATAAGCAGTTTTCTCTGTTGCACCGAGGCTTTGAGGGAGGTCATCTCTGTGAAATTTTCCCATCTCATAAACACAAAGTCATACTTAAACATAGTACTATTATGCAAGCTTTGAAAATCTCAAAACTTATCTTTACCATTCAGAAAGTTGAAAAGCGAAGAAAGCTTTAATATTGTGAAATCCAATAATTCACTCTGCTCAGAAAGACTCTGTTTTCTGCACAGCGCATTGTTCTGATCTGAATGATCAAAATACAAATATCATAAACTAAATATTGATTGAATTTGATATCACTCAGAAGGGAATACTTCTTATTCTATTTATGGAAGATGTCGTCTCTTAGTGAGAATATAACAACTCAAACTTGTTGCTATAAATCTGTTATCATTGTCAACTGTGAAGTTCAACTCTGAAGATAGAACCAAGATATATCTATATGGTTTATGAGCAATTCAAGTAATGAAAATATCGCACAGAAATATTTTTTTTTTTCGCTCAGGTTTTCTTCGATTTTGTACTCTTGTATTTCTCTCATGGAAGTAAAAATAAAGTGTGATTTTAAACATATTGCCTCCTCTCACTCCTTTATGGATGGGTTTTGTCTCCTGAGCGCGATAAACCAGACGGAAGGTTCAAAGTGTAAAAAATTGTAACGCTCCTGTGTATTCCTATCTCTACTTAATCATTTCCACTTGGCTTCACAGGTTTCGCATTTGAAAGTAAAATGTCTTTTTTATTCTGCTTGGCAAGACTGTTTGGGGCCCCTAGGGCCTGTTTTCAGGTTCTGCACAGACTATAAACACAGCAGTCCATAGAGAGACACCAGAGAATTCTGCTCACAGTAATCAATGCTATCAGCAGACAAGGATTTCATTGGTGCCGTTAAGAGAACACCCATAAAAACAAAACGAAAGTGTTCTGTGCTTTACTGGGATGTCTGAAGAAAGCCAATCTACCGAAACTGAGCGTATTCGTCAATTCTTTAGGTAAACAATGCCTTGATGCAGAACGGCCTTTACCCACAAAATAAATTCTGATAAATAATTTTCTCATTTTACCAAGACTATTGTGTACTTCTTGTTTACATTTTCGGCTGCTTGGTTTGTACTAGTTTAAATGTCTTCTATTTAAGTTTTCTCGTAGTCTTTTTATAATTATATGAGGTTGATAACATAAAATTTCAGTATTCCTTTAGGCTTTCCTCGCTTGTACAAATGCAAAATAATGTGTAAAAATTGTAAAAAATGTGTAAAACTCAAACACTAAGTACAGTGAATTATTGTTTGCTTCATTAACAACTAAACCTTGAAGAAACGACGATAAGGTGTGATATTTTTTTTACTGGAATTCGAAGTTATCATACCCACCCGCAGGCCCATAAACAACTGTAGATCTGCAACGCTTCTTTGCAGTTTGCATGAGACTCGAGGCTATGAGACGCTCTCGCATTGTATTTTAGCTCACAGCTATGTACAAGACATGTTTATAACCTCTTCTGAATTCCTTAATGCAATCTCACTGCACAGAACATGGTGAACATGCTTCAAATATTTTTCTCTTTTCGTCTGGATCTTGAATCGGGCCTTTAATTAACAACAGCGGTTATATATTTTGTATCTTTTATAATTTTATTCTCTCTTTGCTATGGATATCGACACAGGTTTGCTTTTACGTTAACAATCCATTCTATATGCAACCAAAGTAAACAACTCTCTAGGAACAAGCGGAGTTGTAGTGAAGTGAATGGCACACATGGGAAAGGAAAGCATTCCCTTTGCTCTTTCTCGTGGCAGGCCAGTGAAGACTTTACAGTTACCAGACACTGAGTAAACTGACTTTTTAGAAAAATTAAACTTTCTCAAGTGGACAGCAAGTGACATCGCGCAGCGCCTTCTCCACTTCATATATAGATCTTTATTATACTCTGTACATATGTGAAAGGAAAAAAAAAAAACCTTGCATCTTTTGAGACTTGGACATTTCTTCTCTTGAATTTATCATTCGGTCTTACTCCCTTTCTCTCTCTCTCTCTCTCTCTCTCTCTCTCTCTCTCTCTCTCTATCTCTCAGACATAATCTTTGTAATTAATTTAATTACTCCTAGTTAGAGAGTTTACAATAATCTATTTCATTCTTTTCTTTTTTTCCCATATATGATTATGATTAACGAATTCTATATATTCTTTCTTATTCCTCATTTCTTCATATGATCTGTTAGTTACTCTATCTGCATCGTTGATTTATCCTGTGTTATGGCGATAAGCTTACTTGATTCTACTGTTTTTAATATTGAGATGCACATTCTATCCTTTTTTCCTCATGTCCTATACTTTGAAATATCTCGCTCTAAAAAACAGCTAATTTATTAACTCATTAATTTTCAGATTGTGCAAGCCGTTCTATTTGAAACGCAAGCGATGTAATTAAAATTGATTGCAAAATTTTAACGATAACTTCACACTTCTATTTCTACATTTTATCCATTCATCAGACCTTTACACAGCTTAATGATTCCATGAATCTAATTTCAAACATTTATTGTTGTGAAGGCTGTTTTGCTTTGTCGTTGTCCCGCAATGCACCGCTAATCAATTATACTGATACTTCATGAAGATTCTCCACACTTGCCATCTGAGTTGTGGGGTCGAGAACACTATCAAACCACTACCAGTCACAGACACATGCACACAGTTCGCAATTACACAGTATTTAATATTAATGCATTTACATGCGACAAAGACCATGTTGTGTTTGATGACTCCCACTATGTAAGTGGCCATAAAATATGGGTCCCTTAAGATATCAGTATCGATAATGTGATTTTGCGGCTTATTTGTAAACCATATGCTTTTACCTATTCATCTTTGTACTTTCCTTTCTTAACAAAGACAAAAATATTATCGAGAACGCTATAGATATTCACACTATGAACTTTTCAGGCGCCCAGAACACTTAGCTAGACTAGTGTATGCTAGTTTAAAGAACCATCTCTTCGCAAGATTTACTTATTGATTTATTCATTTGTTTATTTTTATTTATTATTATTATTTTTTTTTTTTATTTTGCGGACTTTTGAGAAATATTTTTCATCAGAGCAAAAGAAGCGTCCAGAAAAAAAAACAACAAAAAAAAAACAAAACAAAAACAAAAAACAAAAAACAAATCAAGTGTTTACAAAAGTCGTTTCTCTATTCCCTGAACAGTCTTAAAACATATAGAAGAACATAATCATTCATTCCGTGTTCAAGCTTGTTTCATCAATCTGAAGATCAAAAGCGTCGGCTGTAATGGTTGTTTGCGTGGCTTTCAGCTGGAAATGCGTCCAATTCAGTGCAAGAGTAGATCTAAATGAAGTATAATTTCAAAATTTAAATACCATCGTTTTCAACCATAGATTCATTTGTTCTCTCTGAAAGGATTTCTGATTTCTGAACTGATGTTGGACAGAGATAAAAAAAAAATTAAAAATTAAAATGTATTTTAGCCCTTTTTTTAAAGGCCGAGAAAAATGTATGTAATTTGTCATTTACAACTTACTAAAACCTTAGGGGATTTCTGTCCAAAAAAACCTAAAAGAATTTCAAACAAGAACCTCAACGATTTTTTTAATTCCGATTTGAATTGAAAAATCACACCAACAAAGCTGATCTAAGCCATACTGGTTTTTATGTTCAGAACTGATAGAAAGGTGCAATACTTATCTGCAATTCGAAAAAAAGGGTTTGTATATTTCATATTTCACAACATGAATCTGAACATGGTATCCTGCGGCAGCGGCAGCGGCAGCGGTAGTAGTAGTAGTAGTAGTAGTAGTAGTAGTAGTAGTAGTAGTAGTAGAAGTAGTAGTAGTAGTAGTACGTAGTAGTAGTAGTAGTAGTAGTAGTAGTAGTAGTAGTAGTACGTAGTAGGAGTAGGAGGAGGAGTAGTAGTAGGAGGAGGAGGAGTAGTAGGAGGAGGAGGAGTAGTAGGAGGAGGAGGAGTAGTAGGAGGAGGAGGAGTAGTAGGAGGAGGAGGAGTAGTAGGAGGAGTAGGAGGAGTAGGAGGAGTAGGAGGAGTAGGAGGAGTAGTAGTAGTAGCAGCAGTAGCAGGAAGAGGAGGAGTCGGAGTCGGAGTCGGAGTCGGAGTCGGAGTCGGAGTCGGAGTCGGAGTCGGAGTCGGAGTCGGAGTAGGACTAGGAGTAGGACTAGGAGCAGGTGTATGAGCAGGAGTAGGACTAGGAGTAGGACTAGGAGTAGAACTAGGAGTAGGTCTAGGAGTAGGTCTAGGAGTAGGACCAGGAATAGGAGTAGGACCAGGAATAGGAGTAGGACCAGGGACAGGACTATGGGCAGGACTAGGACTAGGAGTAGGACTAGGAGCAGGACTAGGAGCAGGACTAGGAGCAGGAGCAGCAGCAGCAGCAGCACCAGCAGAGCTAAATCAATGGTTTGTGTGATGTGAGTCCTAGAACAGGTATTATAAAATATTAGTAGTTAGAGTATTAGATACTCTACAGGTGGGAATAATAATACATACAACACTATCAAAAGAAAGAGTATCATTTGTTATTCAAATGCTAGAAATTGGTGCATCATGAAAATGAAAATGTTTCCTCCTTGGTTTGCAAATTTGGATGAAAATTTCTTAATAGCTGAAGTGCATGTTTAGTTACAATTTTTTTGCAGCAAATTGAATATATGACTAGCCTCTAAGCACCTATAATATTGATTTGGGGCAGCATGCAATAGGATTGGCCAAGCTTCAAAGGCTAGGCTAGGTAGGGTGTTTTGTATTTTTTGTTATGTGGACGTGGGGAGGGAGGGAGGGGGAGGGAGGGAGGGAGAGGGAGGGAGGGAGGCAGAACAAAGGAAGAAAGAAAAAGAAAATCAGAGACTATAGAATTAGACAAACCAGATAGTTGTCTATCTCATATAGCCTTATATTAAAATGTAATGAAATAAACATTGCATGTTTCCTGAGGAT
This sequence comes from Elysia crispata, assembly GCA_033675545.1. NCBI lineage: Eukaryota > Metazoa > Mollusca > Gastropoda > Plakobranchidae > Elysia > Elysia crispata. Next base: position 3,951,017 of record JAWDGP010004263.1, on the reverse strand, counting down.
CAACGGAGAGAATATTTTCAGAGGCGGGTGAATAAGGTCATTCTTACATTGTTGATAAATATCATGTACTGATAAATTAAGTCAAACTTTTGTATGTGGTATTAGCTGGAGGTTTTTCTTTTGGCTTCTTTTGTAATACCCTACTTTGCTTATGAAATGTATTTACAACACTAACTCAGAAGAGATTAATTCTATATATTTTGCATGTGTTTTTTTTTTTTCGTTTGATATCAGATTTAGTCCAGACTTTTGAACTGGAATGAACACGGGGTATATATTCAGGCCAGTTTGAATATAATATAAAGCAGCTTATAGGATGAAACTAAAGATTTGTGCGTTTATTGGAAATTAAAGGTCTCGCAGGCCAAAAAGAGTACGCGATAGAAAAATCAAAATGAGTAGGAACGTATAATTGAACGAAAGACACAATTATTACCGGCTGACTAATGGATTGAAAAAGAACACCTATAGATGATGCTAAAACTAGAAGCAAGATACGATATGAATGTATTATTTAGTACTTAAGCTATCCAAAGAAATTCTTATTATAATCAGAGAAGCGCAAAGAATGGTTGTAAACGGACAGCATCGGCTTTGTTAATCCCTTGCAAAAAGACATTCTACGTAGTTTAATCCAATATCTTTCCGATCGTGGACCAAGGGTGTCTGACCGCGGTCACTTATTGTGGTCAGCCGGGTGCACGAGCTGTCCATTGAACCAGGCGCTCGTTATTGCACGGCACATTGGTCAAATTTGTGGAGCATGAGACACACGGGACATTACACCAGCTAAGTCCAAAGTCAACTGGCGACGATTGATGTGATCCAACGCTCGCCACAGCACCAGCCCTGATTTCCTATCATGTGGTGACAGTTTTGAATCACGTTTTGGGCGTTTTCCTTGTCTTTCGTGTCTTTCTTTTCTTCACCCTGTAAGTCTTTTCTGCCTGTTTTATTTCGCTCTGTTCCTGCTTTCTCTTCTTTCGAGAAGATTGGTATAATTAAGTCCTACAATGAAAGAGACTTGTCATCTGCTTTTGAAAAAAAAAATAAAGCAAACTTGCAAAAATATATTTGGATTTTCAAGATAAATTTCACGCACATGAACTTTGATAATTAATGTCATTTCTAGAGATCAGAGCATTTCGGCATTGTCAGTATGGCACATGGAGTAAGTAAAATTTATTTCCTTAATCTAGAGGAAATAACATGGTGAATGTTCAAAATCTTAAGTTGAGCCAACAGCAACACTTTCCTTCAGAAATACTCGAATTTTAATTTAATTTTTCTTGCTTGAAAATGCATGCTCACAAAATTAATTGACTAATGTGAATCAAACTTTAATGTTCAGTATAATACTCTCGATATTAATCGGAAGAAGTAAACAAAACAAATGGAAAAGAATATATTCAATGAACTTTTGATCGTCTTTCTCATGAATTATTTGAATAATTATGACATTAAGAATTTATGTTTTAAACTTCCCTTTAGTGAAATCAACATGTCTTGATTAGAAAGGATGAGATGTGGTGTGACCTGGAGTTAATTAAATGGGATGTTTTACTTTTTTTTCATTTTCATTTTACTATTTGATTAATTTCCTCAAGTTATTACCACAGAAAAAGAAAAGGGAAAAGAAAATATTGCACTCCTTAGAATTCTAGAACGTCCATTACTTGGACTGTCATTTCTTTTTCTGATACACTGAAATCCAGAGGAATATGTTTAATGTTTAAACCGCTGTCTGAAAAGCTTGATAACCTGTGAAGTTCACGGTAATAGGCCTATTCATTTAGACAATAGCGTAAGCTATGAAGAAATTAAATAAAACTGAAAGCGTTAGTTTTTATACCCTGCCTGCAATGGAATGGACTTTAAAATCGTTAAGGGATGAACAACTGAGTTAGAATGAACACTTTAAGAATAATTTGATGCCAAGATTCGCAAGAAAAAATCTGCTGAATGTTAGTTTCCATGAAAGTTTAAAGATTGCTCTGCATGTTTCTCTTGTTTAAAGATGGCGAATATTGAATCGCTGCCATGAATATTAACTGCCTTAATGGTTTTCTTGGATGTTGTTTATCCTCATCCTGACTTAAAGATTAACACTCCTCAAATGTTTCAGAAGAATTATTGATTTAAGAGTGAACATAATAAAAAAAATATGGAATAAAAGAGTAAAAAGACATCAATATGTCTTTCAGATATTCTTCTTTAAATATAGCTTAATTAATTTAAAAATCAAGGAAAAGAGGCAAGAAAATATGGATGCTGTTTCAGGAGATAGATAAATGCGATGGAAGAAAAGAGGTTACAAAGACAAGAGTTCCTTTAATCATGTAAATAATGACGCATTGGATTTACACCTCTGTCTGCAATATATCATGTCTTTCTCATCATATTTCCGACATCGACCTCCCCAGCCCCCACAAACACACACACATACACACACAAACCGTCCAACTTGCCTTCTATATTACCATTCTTTTCTTACAGAATCGTCAAATAGATTAAACTGTAATCAGTTTAAATTATGAATTAGATTGATTTAAAAGGAGGATCTTTTTAAGAAAAGACGTATGTTATACCTAATAATTATTTTTATCTAACATTTTCCTAACGAGTCATAATAGAGTTCTGTATAAATTTTGTTATTGTTGTAGGATGTAAGAGGAAATGAATGATTTAATTTCAATTTGCTATTTTATTCTCTCTCTCTGTTTCTCTCCCCCCCCCTCTCTCTCTGTTTCTCTCCCCCCTCCCCCCCCCCTCTCTCTCTCCCCCTCCCCGCCCCTCTCTCCATTTTGCCATTATCATTTTGTGTCACTCTCTTTGAGACACTTTCAGTTTACAAATTATATCAAATAAATGAAAGAGAGATATTGTAGACCATAAAACAACATTCTAGAATACCCAAGGCTGTGCCCTGTAAACAATATATTCGCTTCATTCCTACATACAAACGGTTACTTATATTGTCACAATAATTCATCCGGGAAAGATCAAAATTATGGACATTTGAAATCGAAAAGAATGTAAATTGAAACGGAATGCTCAAGTATAAAGCAAGACATTACGTTCATCGCAATCTATTTCTTTAAGTTTTTGAAAACACTAGGTTTTTTTTAACCCACTCTCATAACTATTAACGGTGGCTCATTTTATCTAGCACATCTTAATTTGAAATTGTACCATCATAATTTAAAGATCGTAACCTGAAACGTGTAACGGGTCATCAGATTTTTGTTGGCCGCCAATAAAAACCGAAAAAAAAACAAAAACATGGAAAAGCAACTCTAGATCACGTGATTTTACATTGGTATATTTGTAAATCCCAAAGTTGTTTTACGGATTTACAAATGACATATTAAAACCCTATTTAAACCCTTTCAAGCATGCGAGACAAACCAGTGAGCTAGTTACAGATTTAATTAGCCGTACAAATCTGTTTTTGTTTTCAATGCGAAACGAACCCATGGCAGTTGGAATGGATTGGGTTGTCGAAACCAGATCTAGGGGGTCAGTCTATTCTCAGTTAGAATACAAGATCTAGATTTAAACCTATTTATTTGTTTTTAATGCGAAACGAACACGTTTGTTTTGATTTTTAAATCCAAAAGGAATTAACCTTTATATCTAAATTGTGTGTTTAGAATTAGAATTATCGGGATATCTAGATTCTAACTAAAGATGGATAGGTGGAGGCATACAATTTTATCTGGATCATGCAAGTAAAAAAGAGATATCAAGACCATTAATAAATAAACACACGCACCGCAGCCTCAGCAAAATGACACCAGGGCCCTGTTTGTAGAATGGGGTTTTCAGCTTCTAGTCAGAAAAGAGTGCGGAAAATTAATGAGGAAAACCTAACGATAAAAACTTAGATGCTATTATACTTTTTACAAATCCAGAGGTACGACATACTTTTGCGAGTAATCATAGAGGAAATGTTTCATGACAAGAAGTTGAAGGGAAGAGCCTACAAGGAGATTTAAAGGACGAACACAACATTTGCTAGCGGCAGAGTTTGAGTTGCTCAAGGGTTCATCGCATTCGATTGGCATTGAGGAAAACTATGTGAATCAAGGACAATATTACGTAGCAGAAAGAGTAATTCATTGACCTTCATAATAACATTGTAATCATATGACTTTTTAAGAAGGTCGTGTTCATCTTTTGAGTTACTTTCAGTTATTTTACTCCTAGGTTCTCAAACAGTTCGGACAGCTCTGACGCTAAATCTGGCTATTTTTTTTTTTGCCGCTGCCAATGCTCTGCCGATAGCCAAGGTCAAATCTCCATTTTTTTCCCACAAGTGCATCAGACCCTCTTCAGCCTTTGGATCAGGTCAGTTGGTCACTCGCTGTCCAAAACAAACAATGTTATGAAAATAGTGCCACCTGGTTCTGAAAACTACCTTCATTGTAGGTATTTCCAAGACTAGCCCTAGTCCTTTGGTGACCAAACAAGAGCTCGAGCACAGATCTCGAAAGAAAGTAATCAATACTTAAAATTCTTGGTTCATGAAAGACCAAACTCTTGCTTACCATTTGTTCTCATCGGTTTTTAAAACGACTGTTTGATACATTAATTTTCATCAAAGTACGATATAATAATAATTAGGTTTCTGGTATTTGCTGCGGACTCATTTATGCACAAAAAAAAAGTTTAGTTCGTAGAGAGTGACGCTTTGAAAGGAGAGAGAGAGAGAGAGAGAGAGAGAGAGAGAGAGAGAGAGAGAGAGAGAGAGAGAGAGAGAGAGAGAGAGAGGGAGGGAGGGGGGGAGGGAGAGGGAGAGAGGGAGGGAGAGAGGAGCAAAATGATTGTTCTAGTGGGAAAGTTATCATTTGCATCAGTGGTTACCTCAATGACAAAGGGCTTGATATCCATGTCTGTTTAAAAGTCGCATCGCATTTCATTGACATATTTTTCACAGCTTTTAGTTTTGGGGTGTATTTCTCCAATTGAATATCATAGGAGAACAGTTACTGCGAACTTAAACAAATCGAATCGAAAATTTTTTTTGCATTCTCAAGGTTAAAAAGTGTAGTTCTGACAATCGGCCAACAAAACCATTGATATTCTGGCTTAAAACTTTTTGTGCGTCAGTGTGATAGTAAGAGAGCTTTGAAACTTCTCTGAGACCCAAAACTGTTACGCAACATCTCGACCAAAAAGAACATCATGCAATAGAATAATAATATCGAAAACGCTCTGCTTCTGGTCGGTGACATAAAAGGCATGCGTATGGACTGTGTGGTTGAGATCAATGAAGATGTTAATGGATATCCAAGTGGCCATTGATCTGGTCAAGTAACCAGCTTACTGGCCTCAAGTGCGCGGGCCATTACTGGCTCGTATTGAACTCTCTCTCTTTCAGTGGCTTTTGTCGAGATCTCACACCTCGGTGGTAGCTGGGCTAGCCGGAGGGGACTTTGATCAATATGACAAAACGTTGAGAGTGCCCAAACGCCGAAACTTGTGTTAGCTTTACTTTCAAATGACCTCCGTGTTATATCGCATTGTTCCCACAGATTCGTAACAGACCGCACTCAAACTGTTATATTTACCTTAGGGGAATTAATATGACTTGCAATTAGATTTGATAACTAATTGTTTTATTGTTTTTACTTTCTTGTTTTCGTATGGTAATGAAAAGTTTACTGCAACTCTTTTATTTGAAATTGTTTTATTGCGCTTTGGTATTCCTTCTTCAATACTTTGATTTGTCGTAAATCACTTTATTTTGCTTTCAATGACTTCATCTCTCAAAGACGCACAATATGCTAAAAATGGAAATCTTAATTCTAATTCTAGGACGTCCTTTTAAAAGAATGTAAATTGATGAGTATTTATTTAAACGTTACTCTAGAGAAATTTAAAAAAAGGTATAAGACCAGCGTTTCACCTGGCTCAGTGGGGTGTTCCTAGAACATACGTAAAAAAAACTTATCCGTCCGGCACCTCATATAAAAGTTTCAAGCAAATTCATTTTAATCCTGTCTTTATGTATTATAATCTTCTACAACTTTCTTGCACATTTTGTAATATTCCACGCCTAAAAAAGGAAATGGGGAAAGGAGGCGAGGGTGCGTGCGGAGCTAAATGATGGAGAGAGAGAGAGAGAGAGAGAGAGAGAGAGAGAGAGAGGAGAGGAGAGAGAGAGAGGAGAGAGAGAGAGAGAGAGAGAGAGAGAGAGAGAGAGAGAGAGAGAGAGAGAGAGAGAGAGAGAGAGGAGAGAGAGAGAGAGAGAGAGAGAGAGAGAGAGAGAGAGAGAGAGAGAGAGAGAGAGAGAGAGAGGAGAGAGAGAGAGGAGAGAGAGAGAGGAGAGAGAGAGAGAGGAGAGAGAGAGAGAGAGAGAGAGAGAGAGAGAGAGAGAGAGAGAGAGAGAGAGAGAGAGAGAGAGAGAGAGAGAGAGAGAGAGAAAGAACAAAACATGAAAAAACTCGACTTTGGCATTAACTTTAACATAGGTAGAAATCATGAAAATTCTGCCACAAGTCTTTAATGCCAAAAGGGTTAACAATCCCGTAAAGTTTTTTTTTGGATACTTCGTGAATCAAACTTTCTGACCTCATCAACAAAACGTCGATATCGAAATAAGTTACACTTCCATATAAAAATCGAAACAGTTGGAACCATAACAACAAAACCATTTCCCAATATAAAATGACAACCGTGAAAATTGAAATACTGTTAGGAGTGTCTCATTCGAACGTCAAGAAAGCCTTAATAACAACCGGAAACTTGAGACGTATCATTATTGAAGTAAAAAGCAATATATTGCTCGAGACTAGTTGTTTTAAATTTTAACTCTGCCAGCTCCTAACGTTTTATATTTTAGATATTTTAGATATTTTAGATATTTTCTAATTCCAATTTATTTTTCGGCCCATTTCAAGTCTGAAGTTCAGCTTCAGCCCTTTTTACTCCAGGCCAAAGCCATAAACATGAGATACAGTCCTCCATGTTATAAATCTCCTGATCTTTGAATGAACTCTAAAATTCTTTAAATAATCTTTCACTAGCATCGAAAAGTGCATGAAAGAGTGTATTTCATGAACTACGCTTTGAGAACGACTAGCTAACTTCAAACTGCAATCATGGTATACGCCTTCTGCCGCTTAAGCTCGAAATTGGAGACGATCCAGGAACTTTTCAGTGCATTGAATAATGGTATGACATGGACTTCTAGATTTTAAATGGAGTTGTTTAAATAAAAGATGAAAGAAAGCAAATATCGCAAGCTAAATTTTTTGCCCTCGAGTCAGTTAAGATTTTCTCATTGCAAAACAAAAATGGGATAGAAAGCAAAGGACAGCGAGAGAGATAGACAGATAGATGGAAAGATAAATAGATTGAGAGAGAGGGGGAAATGTGAGTTAATATGAGTGAGTGTGTGTGTGAGAGAGCGAAAGAAAGAGAGAGGGGGTGGAGAGCGAGCATCTCGCACATGATCGCAAAGCAATTTGGGGAGGGTGTGTGGATCAATGCAGTGCGTTCCTGTCGAAAACAAAATAAAACACTTGCTAGACCCGCAATTGAGGATAAAATGAAGCCTCAACTTAAAGTAACAGAATTTCGAGTTAATGAGTTCTGTCTACAAGCAGTAACCTTAGACCAGCAGTATCGGCTGCCTGTGAGCTCCAGAACTCTCCCCTACCGTGAGTAGAAACTATCAATCTCGCTGGACGGAAAAGAAACGAGTGAGATACCCAGCTGCAAACATGCTGTATTGCTAAAAGCCTGTCCAACGGGATTGCATCTACATGCTTTAACACCACCGGTCCATTACTAAACCCCTTGGGGTCAAAACTGAGCGGCCAGAATGGATCATTTTGACTGAAAAACTTCCTGTAGATCTGAACATATAGTTTGTTTGGAGAAAAATAGTGGAGTTTTTAGGGGGAAAATCGTAATTTTTTTTATCAATTTGACCCTTTAGAACGAGATATTGTTATGAGCGTTGTGTTTGAAGAGTTTTCAAAAGGGAGAATCTCATCATAAGTATTAGACTAATATGACAACAGATTTGTAGTGTTCCGAACTTTCTGTGATTGCTTCAAAAGCTAAATTTTTGAAGAGAAAAAAAAATGGTTCTTTCCCCCCACAATTTTAACAAGTTTGTAGAAGGAATTGATCATTATAAAGCTTCGAACCTGTCAAGGTCTATTAAGTTATTTACTTTTATCGCTTTTTTCGAACCATTTAAAACATAAATCTTATGTAAACAGACACTGTTTGCTTATTAACTTAAAAAAACGTTTTATCCGTGGCCTAAGTGTAAATAGGTTTAAGGAAATGTGAAGGAAATGGGTGATTAAACGCTATATAAAATGGTAAGAAGATCAATTTTTTTAATACCTCAATCTTTTTTTTTTTAACCAAGCCTGACGTCCATCGTAAAAATGTTATGCTCAAACGAAGATGTAAACAAGAAGAAAGTCAACAACTACAGTCCTTGAAATCCTCATTAGGAGAGAATAGTAAGAAAGGCTGTAGCCAAAATAACCATTCTTGTTAAATGTACATCAGCGATCTCCTTTGGGTTTTCCCCCAAGAGGTTTTTCATACTCATATGTTGGCGAACGAACTCCCCAGATCATCGGCACTTTTCTGGCCGGATATCCTCTTCTCGTGAGGTCACAGACGGGTACTTAGAAGAGCTGTCCTTGATATGACAAGGACAGGGGACTTTAGCACAAAGTTGTCTTCTTAGTGAACACTCGATTGGTGAGTTGATTATGGTTATCTATATTTGTTTTGTTGGTTGGGAGCAGCTGAGAAGATTTTGAGGAATGGGAGAGAGGGAGAGAGAGAAAAAAGGAAGAGAGAGAGAGAGAAAGAGAGAGAGAGAAATAGAGAGAAAGAGACAGAGAAAGATAAAGAGACAGAGAGAGAAAGAGAGAAGCAGAAAGAGAGACAGAACGAGAGAGAGAGAGTGAGAGAGAGACAGACAGACAGACAGACAGACAGACAGACAGACAGACAGACAGACAGACAGACAGACAGACAGACAGACAGACAGACAGAGAGAGAGAGTGAGAGAGAGAGACAGACAGACAGACAGACAGACAGACAGACAGAGAGATAGATAGCCGTACAGTCAAGAGCGGCATATGAATAATTATTGAAAAGAAGAAATTTAGATATATGAGAGAGAGAAAAAAGAAGAAAGAAGATAGGTGGGAAAAAAAGACAGAAAACAAGAATAAAGAAAACTAATGAGAAGGTACTCAGGACCAGAGGCTGAGAAATAGAGAGAGATAACAGAAACATTTAGGATAGAGATAGATGGATGGAGTATGAGAGAAAGAGAAAGAGAGTCGGAGGCAAGTTAACATATAGGGATAAAAGAAAGAGAGAGAAAATGGGAAGAAGAGATTTGGCTTAATAGAAGAAGACGTAAAAATAAGGAGACAAATAGGAAGAGAGAGTAAGAGAGATGGCGAAGGAGAGAGGAAGAGAGACCGAGATAGAGGGAGAAAGAAAGAGTATAAGGTAAACAGGAGATATAGATACAAATTGCAAACAACTGTATCATGTATCTGCAGTGTGTTAACATTGCTTTAAATTATAGAAAAATTTTAAAACTCCCGCAAGTTGTAACTCAAATCTTATTTTATCAATGCATATTGATTTTCAAAGATATATGACACACACTGTTGGGATGCATTATAGTTGTTGACTGGAAGTAAGATGCATTGATTATCCTAATTATTGACTGGAGATATTTTTCATTCAAAATTCAAACCATTTTTTACCGTTGCCTGTGGCTTTATGACTACAAACCGAGGGTATAAGCATCTGCAGAAACTTAATTAGTGATCAGCATTGATGAACGTAAATGACCCTCCGATGATTGCAAGCCTTGCGCTGCACTACATCATATTAATCAATGCTCGCCACAAATGAGCCTTTAAATCTTAACGATACCCAAGTTTATAAAAAAATCCGGTCTGCAAGTATACACGTTACAGTTTTACTTTCGAAAGGTTTACACCGGTACTAACAAGGGAGTCTTCGGTGAAAAAAGGTAAGAGATGATTTGGCTGGGAAAAAAAATCAATTGTATCTACAGGATGATAGTGATATGCATTTCTTTCAATGATTTCAGCCTTGATCTTAAACGAAAATTATAAGGCTCAAAAGCAATGACGATTTTATTAGTTCAAAGAACGATATACAAAAGCATTTCAACCATACAGCAATAATGTGAAAAAGACAAAAAAAAAAAAAAAGATCAGGATAATACTTGCTTATTATCAATATGTTGAGAAAATTACAGGGGGTGCATCGTGTTCAAATAAACGATGTAACTTACCGGCGCGGATAGAAAGTGAAAAAAAAAAGAAAAAAAAGGAAAGGAATATTTCACGAACCTTTTTTTACGTTTATCTCTGCATTATTACATCAGAAATCGACAAATATAATAAAAGTATTTCTTTTTGACTAAAGCAAGTCCAGGAGTATAAAGATAAAATGTTTTCTCTTCAAAATAGTGTTTACAGTTTAGAAAATATATTGCTACATTCATTTATAAGCAGCTTAATATTCAACTTATTTTCCTTGTTTTATTCTAAGAAAACAGCTCAACCATCCGTATAACAAGTTTGAAGCTTTGAGACTCTTATTTTCCGACATTACCTGTAAATTTGAGGACAAAATGACGAAATACATAAATAATCTCAGTTTCAGAGATGCAGATATAACATGTATGGCTTCATCATGAGATAGGAGAGAAACACGTAGTTATTATAAATTGAGACTTCATTTGCTATGAATAAGTATGGATTGTTCAACGACTAAAAACATGTGCTGATAGAATCGCTTCGCAACTTTCGATGCTCGGCAGCTAAACCTGTCAGCATAGCACTTGCCGCTTTATTAAACTTGGTAAAGACATTACACCTTAAGCGAATATGTAATGCCAGGTCATCTTTTCAGTTTACCCTAGAGTTGTATTGAAAGTGGTCAACATTTTATGTGTGAGTAGATGCTTGGGTTGAAACCTAAACTTTTCATCATAGAAACTCTCAAGCACTCTGTCTACATATTCTATATCATGACAAGAATACTCGAAGAGTCTGTTTGGATGACATCTTCAGACTACAGTCTCTTAGTGGAATAAACGGAAGGAGTAGTACTGTGTTTATACAGGCAGAATCAGTGTTGACACAGAGTACCATCTCTCAATGGCATCTTCCATCGGTTCAGACCCAAAGAATGAGTCAAGAGGAATCATCGGCTGTCTTAGTTTTTGTAGAGTGTGAGAGAAGTGCTACAGAAATGACATTACATTCTCAAGGGCCCTTTCTGCAAACTTTCCATGAAAAGGCATTTCTTCCTTGAGAAAACATGGAGCCTGCCAGCAGTCCAACTATCATTTACCTCCAGTACCCTCGAAAATGAACCTCTTATGCTTTCAATACGGTACAAGTTAGCCATCGCAATTCTCAAATCGTGTCGTTTAGTTTAGAAATAGTGGACTTTTTTTTTATTATTTTAGAGCTTCAGATCTTAAGAATTCCTCCTTGACGATCTTTGTTATGATTCTAAAATTACAAAGCATGACAATTTTCTTTATCTTTTATAGAACGTAATTCGCGGGGAAAAAAAGTTAAATAAGAATTTCTTAAAGTTTTCACCAGCTTGTTAGTGAAAGCATCTTATTTTGCACTGTTTAAAATCTCATGATTCGATGAACTCAAAATAAATAAGATCTATGAAGATCTGACGACGTACCAAACTTGAACGGATATCATCATAATCGGAGATTAAATGCGAAGGCATCAAAGGGATAAAAGAACACAATAAATGAATAGGAGAAAGCTTATAACTGTGATACACAAAATAATAAATATTTCATATACCAGATTCCTTTTTAAGAAAAAAATTTAATCCCTTTTCTAGACTTGGCAGGCAGCTAGGTGCATCAACAAGAACCAAATCGACTTTCTCATTACACGAAATAATATTTAGACGCATAAACGTCTTATACACATAGACAGAAGTAGCGACCATGGCATGGTAAAGGGTAAGGTAGGCTGATGAGGCTTAAGAAAATAATAGAGAAAAAATGTATTACAACGCAACATAAAAAGGATAGGAAACAGCAAACGACTGCCACTAAGAAATAAATTTGATGGGGCATCGCATACCCCACTTTGAATCATTGAGATACTTAACACAATTTAAAAAACAAAGAAAATATCCAAGAAGCAAGAATGGAGGATGACAAAAAGTGCAAATGAACAGAATGATATTCTAGCAATACAATCGTCAAAGGAAATGAGGAAAAAAAAAATAAAAAAGACATAAAGACCCAAGCGAAATAAGAATGCACAGGTCTTAAAAAACAGTGAAACAGTCGATCAGAACAACAAAAGCAAGGAGAAAAAGTAAAGATTTGCTGTACAAGTATAGAACAAAACAGATGACCAAAAGAAACGCACAAAATGGAACCGTCATGAAGGCAAAAAATTGAAATAAAATCACATAAAAAAGGCACAAGAAGGTGGCGAGACAGCAACGTTCAACTAAAAGGAACAGCTTTGGGAAGAGCCGCAAACAACAGAGAACGGAGGAACGATAATGCAGAGGGCTACATCCTGCAGCAGATGGACAAAGACTTGAAGATGCATGAGTCAAAAGAATCAACGCTGTTACGGGTATCAATGGTCGCAGTTGGAAGATTCTCTCACGGGACAAATATAAAGAATAAACAAAAGCCTCAGGGTAACAATGTAGAATTTCTTTTGAAGCAAAGCTTTTAAACTTAAAAGATTAACTTATACAATAAGATTAAATTCCAACACCTTTCAATTTTTTTGTTTTGTTTTGTTCTTAAACATCGATTGGGTTTCTGACAAATCTTGTAGATGGTCGTAAATAACATCTAATGTGTACAGTTACATTCATTTTCCTGTTTATACTTTTATTTTTTTTTTCGATTTTTTAGGTTTTATTCAATCAAATGTTCAATACAAGCTTAAACAAGGCAGGTCGAGATTTCTCCTTCCACGCCACCCCCCCCCCTCCCAAAATAAATAAATAAATAAGTATAAATAAATATTTAGAAAAAAAATAATAATAAATAAAATAAAATAATTACATCAATAAAAATATATGAATAAATAAAAAATAAACAAACACATAGACATTTAAAAATGTTTGAATTAAAAAACATAACATGAAAGAGCTTTGATTTTGAAAAAAAAATTAATTGGAATCAAGCTTGATTTTTAGTATCACCTTCTAAAGGGAATAGGAGTTATGCTGAACTCTGCTTTAAGTTTTTACTAGCACGTCAAACAAAAAGACCTTCAATGCTGAAGCTTAACTGGTCAAAGGCATTGAGACTATTGTGTTCCAAATGTAAATCAAATTCTCATGAGTGCCCAAAATCCATTCCGAACAAAAAAATTATCGTCGTTGAAGGTAAATATGGTGAAAAGCGTGAAACTGTAGATTAAAAAAAAAGTTCTTCTAAAATCAATTTCTTAGTGGAACAAGGTTCATGACTTTAGGTAGATAGTACACTCTTCCAGATATAGCATTGTGGATCAAAATAGATGAATTTATATCTACGGGACTGGAATATGTTCTATCCAAGTTGGATCCCAAAATACTAACAAACTTTGGTTTCCCACCTAATACTCCGTAAAGATTTTGCCCGGTTCAGCTAGTTTAGTGGGTTTTTTTTTTTTTTTTTTTTAGAATGGCTGTAGGGAAGCGATAAACACAAAACCTAAAGTAATATTGAAAATCTTAACAAAGCAAGATGAAGCATTCAGTTTTTTTCCTCGCCCGAACATCAAGGCTAAATTCCTGCATTGGAGAAAACATAAACCTTTCTATTCTCGTGGCCCCTATGGGACGATACGGGTCATTCAAGCCGGAATCGATTACTAAACATTCCGCACAGAGAAAAAATAATTATGCTATGACAAAAAACTGCTGGCGAGAGCCTTTTAATGTTTCCGGTAGTTGGGCACAGATCATTTTTATCTAACCAAATGACATAAAATTCCAATAGTAGAAACGATGGAAGAGCAAAATGGCAGCAACTTCTAGTGCTAGAGAGTCTCTCTGTCGAGTTCTAGATCTAGATCTTAAGTCTCTTTTTTGAATCAGGTCTTGCTAAAACTTCGCATAACAAAATGCATCCATGGTTTCTTAGAAAGAATAGCACACTAAGCGAAAGGCACTGCGCTAAACTATCACGGACTACCTACTTTATTGACAGGACGCGCAATCTATAACTCTGACTGCGCTTGCGAAGTAAGGATTTGAGAAATGCGGGTGCCGTGTTTAACAGTCTTTGTAAGCTATTTAAAAAAAAAAAAAAGACGCTCATTAATATGATCTCGGTAGGTATAATTAAGATGGGTAGAATTTTCGCAAGTTAGTGCACTGCTGGCATTCTTTGCTCTCATCTACAAAACTCTTAAAAAGCATTTAAAAGGAATTTTAAATAGATTGAGACAGCACAGATGTAACTGTTTCCCTGTATTCAAATGTTTAAAGGTGCGCAAATTAAAAAAAAAGCAAAAAAGAAAAAAAAGCAAGGCACGCCCAAGGCAAAAACGCAGTCACAAGGCATGCTCTAAAAATAATAGAGGTTGAAAAATAAGTGCGTGCGCGCTCCTTATACTTTCCTCGCGTTCTTTCACACTCAGACTGAAATAAATGGAAGGGGAAAAAGTGTAACGAGAATTCGTTTACCAAGCCCAGAAATAAAAACACACAAAAAATTGTAAAATTCTCTTTTAACTAATTAACATGCTTTGTTGATTTTTTTAAAAAACATTTTTATGTCTGCAGCAAGGTTATTGAGAGCACAAAAATATTTTTTTATGTACCCGTTGTTGTGATCACGCCTAATGAATGCATTACATAGTGTGTAATCAATAGGACAGAAAAGGCGCTCACATAGAAACATTGAAATGGCCTGGCTATTAATTAACTATTTTTTTATTACTTTAAATAAGCCACCCGCCTTAAAACGACACATAAAGATGTTTTTGAACTTATAAATCATTTAAAAGAAGTGTGTTCATCATCTCAATATCATGTCTACTCAAAGAGTTAATGTAATAGTTTGAATACCTCTACTGCAGTAAATTATGAACTAATGTGTACAGTCATTACAGGATAAATTTTATTACGGAGACCGCCTTTTTAAATGTAATCAAAATAGATGTGCCATCGACGTATAATTGATCCCTCCAGAGTAACAGCGGCATTGGAACCAGTGTATGTGGGTCAGTGACAAGATATCAAACAGATTCCCTACTCGTGCTGCGTTATGTTGAGTCTATGGGGCTTGATTGATGGGCATACGGATGAATTACAATCATTCTGACCATCGGAATTCTACTTTCTGTCACCTATGACCTTATGTTATTATTGAATTCATAGACAAAATAAAAAAAAAATAAAAAACCAAAAGATCAGATCTTGAAGGACTGGAATTGCATCCACATATGTTGATGACCATTTGAAAAATATAACACACATTAACTGGAACTTAAAATTCAAACAGTACATTATTGGAAGCTGGAATGTTGTGAAATGAGAATGTAATAAACGGACACGATGAGTGCTGTGCTCTTATAGGCCTCCCGGGTATCATACAAAAGTTTGTCGATCTCCTTTTCCAACTGGTTGTGAGGATCAAGGCTGAGGAAAATGATGACCTTGGCCAACTTTCCTCGTAGTTACTGTTGGTATTTTCATGGCCCTTTCAGTTTCATTTGGAATCAGCTCGTCTCTGAAAGATAATGATAGCGAAAATTAAACTGGAAGAAGACGCCTGTGCACTACTTGATTACCTAGCGCCATACATAATGCGTGATTTGTGAATGATAAGGTAGTAACAACAGAGTAGAAAAAGGGAAAAAAAAAGTGGGGGGGGGGGGAGCTAGAATGAGAGATTAATGCTAACCAGTTCCAAGTACTGCACCAGCGACAGCCCAATCAGCGGCTGCCCCCATGGTCAGCTCAATCTTC
>JAWDGP010004263.1:3835000-3930000 GCA_033675545.1 Elysia crispata | reverse complement strand
TAACTTGTGGTAAAACATTTTTTTGCGGACAAAATTTTAAAATTTTAAAATTCTTTACAAAGTCCAAATTCCAGAATGAAAGAAATTATGTAAATACTAAAAAAAATAGAAACTGCTCACAAAGTACGTAGTTTTTCGACAGAGATACGTAAAAAAGCAAAAAATTGAGTAAATGCCAAGCCGAAGTGCACGAAAAAAAAAAAAAGATAAAATTATTTATTAATTAACTAATGAATGAAATAGAGAAAATATGATACAAAAACATAAAAGAAAAGAAAAAAAAAAAAAAACTACTAAATAAAACTGAAAAATATATATAGGAAGAAGAATGTAAATTATGTACATCTAGTTTGCCCACCGGAACGAACTGAGGAAGGAGAACCGATTGCTTTGTCGTGCTGAAATTGACCCTAGGCACGCGCACACACATAAACCCCTTCACAATGAAAAGATAAGAAAAAAAAAGATCTATCGTTCATTGAAACATCAATTAAATTTGCATATTTATCATGTTATTATTCCGTTTTGCTCAATATTTTTTTAAATTTTTGTAAAATTTTTCCTGGTAGATAATTATAGTGCATTGAAATTATTTATAGTAAGATGATGTGCGATTTCAACAACACATTGTAGAAAAAAATGGTCAATTTTGTGTTAAAATAAAATTCGTTGCATGTTGGAATCTGTTCTCATGTTGTCTTTTTACTTTACTCGTCCATATTGATGCTAAAAAGTGAAAAGAAAAAAAAAAGCAGTTAAAAAATACACGTCCTTAATGTGCATTGATTGAAACCTTGACATTGCTAATAATGAGACAATGCAGCCTCAGAGTATTCCAGACCTGAGCAGAGAATGAGATCTAAAAAAGTAGTGATTCAGGTCCCCCCCTGAAATTACGACTTTCTCTGCAATTTACATAACTCTGTCTGCATGAATAAAGACGTGGATTGGTTGAGGACTCTGGCCTCTATCCTATAACATTCTCCTTCCCTTGTGAGTGAAATCAAAAGCAGTTTTGTTCGTGCTTTAGTATGAATGATAGTGATGGAGCCGAGGGTAGATTGAATAGGGAGAGATTTGGTTGAGCGGTAGAAAAATGTTCGTGATAGTCTGTTTCAGACCATCGGTTTGGATTGGAAGAGGAGCGGCACAGAAATTAGATAATAAACGTGGAAAACGAAGCAGATAAAGAGGGGTCGGAAGAGAGAGAGAGAGAGAGAGAGAGAGAGAGAGAGAGAGAGAGAGAGAGAGAGAGAGAGAGAGAGAGAGAGAGAAAAGAGAGAGAACAGACAGACAGACAAAGAGAGACAGAGACAGACAGACAGACAGACAAAGAGACAGACAGAGAGAGGCAGAGGAAGTAGGGGGTAAAGATGTGAGGTAAATAAATTTAATCAGTAGAATGACGCTTTCATCATTGAATATTTTGTGGAAAAGAGATCCATACAGACACGCAGACACAGACTGACGGAAGGACAAACAAATAGACAGGCAGATACTGGCGCAGTCGGAGGAAGTGTGGGAGGAGACATGCAGCCACAGATGGACAGAATGACAAACAAAGAGAGGCTTGACGATAATTGTGAAGTCGGGTAGGCAGCCATATAGACGGATGGAGAAGCAGCGACAGACAAAAATAAAGAAAAGAAAACATCAAGCCAGATACGTTAGAATCATTAGGGAAAATGGAATAAAAAAAAGTATAAAAAAACTGATTGATGGATGAATTGGCCTGGCATCATCAAGGCTGCTTTGATCATCCCCTACTGTAAAGTCACATAGGTTGAATGAGCCGTTTTCTGTACTTTAAATGAAGCTAAATGCAGCTAGTTTGTCACGAACAATGTTGGTAGCAGAGTTTTAATATATAATAAAAGCAAAGTCGATCTCTTTTTTTGAAAGTGGAACTTTTTTGTCCTTACATATTCGAAACATTCTGGTAAAATTTGGTTCCTGATTGTTTCCTCGGAGAGTTAACGAAATGAAGAAGCAACACTTGTTTTACACTTTTCACTTTTTCAAGACTTTTTTTTTATATATGACTCCGCGCAATGACCGTATAAAACATCTATTACTTTAATGGAAATTACTCTGTGTTACATCAATATAATGTCTGATCTGAACCAAAATTTTTTTTTTATGACTTAATCTGGGTCTTTTCCATTAATTTTTTTCTATCTTTATTGATTTTGTGATTTATTGAAGCAACTTTTAAATAATAATATTGATGATGATGATGATGATGATGATGATGATGATGATGATGATGATGATGATGATGATGATGATGATGATGATGATGATGATGATGATGATGATGATGATGATGATGATGATGATGATGATGATGATGATGAAGATGATGATGATGATGATTATAGGAAGAAGAAGAAGAGGAGGAGCAGGAGGTGCAGGAGGAGAATAAGAAGAAAAATATACAAGTAAAAGATGAAAAAGAATGAGAATAATAAGTAAATTAATAATACTACGATGAATCACTGTAGTCTGAAGCACCCAAAGTCATCAGTGTTTATTTTTTTTCTTTGTCTGTTTTGTTTTGCTTTTCATTAAATAATATTGACGATACACTTTTGATCAATCATCAATAGAAGAGGAAATGGCTATCCTTTTCTGCTGGGAATTGACAGTCAAGGAAATTGTTCATTCGTCGGCAGTGTCTTTGGGTACTGCAACCTGATGAATGAGATTGGGTCTCTCTCATCTGAGCATGATAATAGATTTGTCTGAAAAGATATTTTTCTCCAGCACCATCGACATGATAATAGCCTTCGTTCCATTCGTTTTGACTCCCTAAAACTCTATCACTTGTAACTGTTAGTTTTACAACCACACTTATTGGCGCACCAAATTATCTGTCTGCAGAAACACCAATATGCTGAAAAACATTCGAGAGAACAAGAGAGAGACAGGTCGATAGATATTTGAATTGAGGGGGGAGAGGGAGAGAGAGAGAGAGAGAGAGAGAGAGAGAGAGAGAGAGAGAGAGAGAGAGAGAGAGAGAGAGAGAGAGAGAGAGAGAGAGAGAGAGAGAGAGAGAGAGAGAGCAAATGAGTTAAATGCAGCGTCATCTTTTCTATCTTGAATAAAAAATGTGCAAAGTAGGAAGGAAATGCACACGAAAATAAAAACAGGTAATACATTAAATTCTATTCTACTAATAGACTTTACTTTATTTGCAATTATTATTAAAGCTTCGTATGGTTTTTCTTAAGTATAAAATTATGCGTATATAGAAATTGAGGGAAAAAAAATAAATAAATAAGCGTTTATTAGGCTTTTAACCACTCAATCACCAGGAAAGGTTTCAGGTTCTGGTATATATATATATATATATATATATATATATATATATATATATATATATATATATTATTTTATTAAACGACATAAATTCAAGATTCAAAATAGCTTGTTTTTTTTTTTTTGTTTGCAAATGCTTATTGCTGTTACTGATTTGAAATAAAATATCCAATTTTGCTATTCAAATGAACAATATCAAAGATCGATATTAGGTCAAATGACTTTGAAGGCTGTTTATTTGCCTAACTTGGAATAAGTAAATCTCGGCAAGATGTGGTATTAATAACAAGGCTTGTGATGCATGAGAAAAAGCTTACGATTAGCTTTAGTAGTTTGATAACTTTTATATAGAACCTATTTTTAACAATAAAAAGTTTTCTTCGTAAATGCCAGCTAAGGTATAAGAGCATGTGAAGATTGATATATTATTTATGATGCTGTCCGGGTATTTTTTATATGTTCTGCATCAAAATCCGAAATGAGCCGTTATCCAAATTTCAAATCATAATTATTCTCTTGCCAGGATAACCCGAGACAGGTCTTAAAAATTCTTTATTTCAATCAAAATTATCAAACTAGCTTCTAATCATCTGGCGATTGAAATGAAAAAATGTTCAAGAAAGAGAGAGAGAGAGAGAGAGAGAGAGAGAGAGAGAGAGAGAGAGAGAGAGAGAGAGAGTGAGAGAAAGAGAGAGAGAGCGAGAGAGGGAGGGAGAGAGAGTATTTACATTGATAATTTCAGCTTTTCCTCGTTTATCTCCAACAGTACTTAATGACGAATGGTGAGCTGCAATATCCCATCAATATATGTCCTTGTTCTTCGTTTGTTAATTTTGATATTTTATCACTTTAAATTCTTCTTGCTGCTTCTTGACGTCACTTTCTCTATATCTGTTTGTCTCTCTCTCTCTCTCTCTCTCTCTCTCTCTCTCTCTCTCTCTCTCTCTCCCCTCATTGTCTCTTTGTATTCATCTCTACATCTCTCCTCCACCTCATCTCTCTTTTTGTCCGTCTGCCTGTCTGCTTATCCGTTAAGCGATATACATGCCTCAGTGTGTCTATATCATATATCTTTCTATTTTTCTCTATCTGCCCATCTGGTTGGTTTGCATGTGCGTGTGTGTGTGTATCAGGGTTAAACCCTGTACATCCGTTCCCCTCCTCATTGTTACTTTCACCTTTTTTTCCTGCTTCCTCTCTTTAACATGCCCCAATACAATTTTCCGTCTATAAACCTTGTTTTACTAGTATACCCATTCCGTGACCAGTATCTCAATAAGTGAATACTCCCTTCTGCTCGCCCAATCACAATCACTATAAAACAACGGGGATAGGAATCAACCTGCTCTAAATCATGCTAATGATATTCGCATATGGAAGTTCTGAGGTAGTTGTTGCGTTCATGAGTAGAATAGAACTATGCCTTATTATCTATTCATGACTAGGCTCATGAAATACGATTGTAAATTAGAAAAAAAAGAGGGAAAACAAGTTATTTTCAGTTGGAAGAGAGGAAATAAAATAGGATATGGAAAGGGAGACGGAGGGAGGTGGAACAAGGACCTCCTACTAGGATTTTTTAACGATTCTCATCTTTTGTATCGCTCCTCAACATCAAATTGAGCATCAAGGCCAAGGTCAATCGTTATTAGACCAGGCAGTGACCGATCTCAAACCCTAATCAACAGACCCTTGATGGCCGCAGAACCCCTCCTCCCATTTCCCCTATCTTATTCAACCCCCAAACATTTATTAGCAAGCAGGGTCTGGCACAATGAGAGGAGAAAGCGGTTGTTCGACTGTGACCAGCGTCTTCAAGGCTTCCCTCAAGTGTTCAGAGCTTGCTCTGGTCAGGGGAGTTAACTTGTCTTCCGTCAAAGCTGGCACCATTACAGGCCCACGTAAGCCTTTTCTGCGGTATTGTTTGACATAAAGTACCTCCCTGGTGCGTGGGTTGATTAGCGCTGTGATTGGTGAGACTGAACGACTATTTGCCTCTTACACTTCATATTTCTTGTTTTATTAAATTATTGTTATTATTTTGATATTTGAATAATAATAATAATAATAATAATAATAATAATAATAATAATAATAATAATAATAATAATAATAATAATAATAATAATAATAATAATAATAATAATAATAATAATGATAAAAAATATGTGGTCAACAGTCTGCAAGTGTTAAAAGGAGCTTATATCTTAGCCCTTTTTAGACAGATTGTTTAAAGGTGTTAAAAGAAAGTTGTGTTTTTTATACTTGATTTAATTATAAACAACTGCAGGATGTAGGATCAAAAGAAAGTTACAACAATTTTCACAGCCAGATGAGTCCCCCTTACTAATATTAATTAAGCTGGAGTAGACCTAAATAAAATGCAAAATTGATGTGAACTGGATTTATTTTTCTTAAGTTCAAACCAAACTAAAAGTTTTGCGTGGCCAGTGAACCACTAGCTCGTGATTTACCAGCTCATGAAATGGTGCTAAGCTAAAAAGGAACATAAAAAGAAGGTGAGTAGCTTTCTTTCCAACATTCAATTTGAATAAAAAATCAAACTAAGTCTTGTTGGCATTTCGATATATATATATATATATATATATATATATATATTTTGTCATCGGCGTTTTTAAGCGTTTATATTTTTTCTTACTCAGTGCAAATGCTTTGTGTCTCGTCTTCTTTTTGTTTCTTTGAAGCTAACTTCCAGCTCGAATGTTTTTTATTGATACCTTCGTTCGTCTTCTATTATTCATTTGTTTTTCAATGCGTCCACTTGATAGACATTTTTAAAATCCCATAATTTCTACCTATCTAACGGCACCAGTGATATATATATATATATATATATATATATATATATATATATATATATATATATAGAAGATCTTACCTTAAATTTCCATGCATACTACACTTGTGTTTCAAGCGGAGGACAAAGCTGTCGCCTGTCCTCCGCTCTCTTCGGGTATGACTGAGGTGTGTTCGTTTGCGCTTGCCGTTCCGACCTTGTGTTGTTGTTTATTTTCGTTTCCGAGCCACTGATAGTTTTGTAGTAAATGTTTTTTCCGGTGGGGGCACGATGAAAATATTTCCCTTCTTTTGTTGAGGCTTGGTTTTGTGTGTAGAATGAAGTATTTTTCTGCTGTGCAAAGGTTGCATCTGTTTGTTGCTGCCGAGTATGGCTGCGCTCTTTCGATTACAGCCCATGATAAGTGGTATGCGGTTTTAGATTCTTTAAGCTTCCATATTAATTCACTTAAAGTTGTGGCTGATTTCTTGTGGTTGAGTCGAAAGCTCGACGTGTGCTGATTGTATCGGGTTTTGAACTCGTTTTCTGTGATTCCTATATAGGTGTCTTGTGTTTTCGAGGGTATCTGTTCCACAGTTGCCTTGTAGACCACTCCCCTTTGAAGACACTGGCCATTGAGTGGGCAAGATTGTTTATCCCTGCAGTTGCAAGTCTTGCCTTGTGATTCCTTTACTTTTGTAGACTCAAGGACTGTTTTATTGTGGTTAGAAATGATGTGTTTCATATTCTGCATGCAGCTGTAGCTTAGCTTTACAGTGTTTTTATTTAATATTTTGTGCAGCTTGTTGTTTGTTGGGAAGCACGTATGGAGGAGTCCGAAAAACATTTTCCCGATGTTGGTGGCGACATTTACACTGAATGGGGGGTTGAACCAGATAATCTTTCTCTTTCGTATTCTCTTATTACTTTTTTCGTCTCTTTTTTCATTGTGTGGTGTATTTATTTCTCCAGTAGTGTGATTGTGGTTTCCTTTGGTGGCTTTTTCGTCCGGCTTATCGCTTTTGGTGTATTGTATTTGTTGTTTATGCCCGTTTGTCATAATAATACTTCATTCTACACACAAAACCAAGCCTCAACAAAAGAAGGGAAATATTTTCATCGTGCCCCCACCGGAAAAAACATTTACTACAAAACTATCAGTGGCTCGGAAACGAAAATAAACAACAACACAAGGTCGGAACGGCAAGCGCAAACGAACACACCTCAGTCATACCCGAAGAGAGCGGAGGACAGGCGACAGCTTTGTCCTCCGCTTGAAACACAAGTGTAGTATGCATGGAAATTTAAGGTAAGATCTTCTATATTTATGTATTGCTCCCACAGTTGAGCACTCTCATCAATTATTCCACCTTATCTTCAAACTATATATATATATATATATATATATATTCATAATTTGAAAATAGAGAAGGATACTAAAATATAGATCATGAGATAGTGGACAGGAGACAGAGAGAAAGGAAAAATAAAAAAGACTTGATTATTCTTCAAAAGTTCATTGCACGCCCCAACCGGTCTCTCCATCCTTTTGTTTCAATAACGCTGAATCTGAAATGTTTTGAATCAGTTGCTTTCGAATTTGTTTACAATTCTTACAATTTGTGTAATTTTTTTCTTCTTTTTCTTCTGCCCAGTATTAATAAATTTGGCTTACGGAGATATATATATATATATATATATATATATATATATATATATATATATATATATATATATATAAATAAATAGATGGGCAGTTAAATGTTTAGATCGATATGTAGATAAATAGATAGAACATTTGGAATGATTGCACAAACTTCACTTTTTTTTCTCAACCTCCCATTGGATCATATGTTCCATGCTGTTGTACGTTCGAAAATACGACCCAATGGGACATAATACATCAGGTGAAATCATAATTATACAGCAGACAAAGTAAATCTAGGTTTTGGCAAGATCTGCAAAACGTTTTTGACCTCACCATAGAGCTAAATCCTATTCTGAAAAAGCACAAAGTAAAGGTCACAAAAAAGCGTATCCCGTTATTGATTTCAACTCTGTATTCATCTCTGTTTTTTGTTCTTTTTTCAAAGTCAATTTTACTTAAGGTACATTTGTAATTCCGGAGAGAAGAAAATTGTATTGTAAATCTGCTTTTCAAGTTGTGGGCTCATCTTGAATTTACGTTTGATGAGGCAGTTAAGACTGGATCCGCACGCGCTGAATGCAGCTATAATGTGCCCATGAGAATGATTTAAACTAATGATTGATGATGATTAATGCAGAATTAACTCATTCACCTTGGTTGAATCGAGCTGTACCTGAATCCCTGCATAAGTTATGAGGCACAACTGATCAGACCGCACGAAAATAAGTGCTCACAGGGCAACAAAGGTGGCAACGTGGATAAAAAAAAATGGGTCTTAGATATTGAGTTTTACTGTCATACTCAGTGCTTTCAGATCCATGACAGTACATGGACGTGGTCTGATAATAATAAAAGAGGTTTTCACCATTATAGAGTTCGAGTTAAAACAGTATGAAAGATGATCAGAAACATTCGAAACCGTTAGATGAATGTATGTTACACTCATACAGTTATCAATAACTCATAATAAAAATAAAAAAATTCAGTCAAAACATGTTCGTAATTTTCAAAATAAATATTAGATTATTACGACTTGCGATGTGCAAGATAGTACTGTTAGTTTAAAGCAAATTATTGAGGTTTAAATTTAATGACAATTAAATACACACGGTGAAAAACCCTTCCAGAAACGGGATCCAGATGTCAATTTGCCGGGGCTGAGGAGACTATGTGTATTACATAGGCTAATAATCTTGATATCTACCTTTTTACCTACATGATCCAGATATATGCCTCAACCTAACTAAGTTCACGTAGAATCTAGATATCTCGATAATTCTTATTCCAAACACATATTTAGATTTTTCACCTTTTTATTTTAAGAAAAAAATAATGACTTTTTTGCGTTTAATTTACTAAAAATAAATCCCACTATTTTGGGGAAAAATAATATTACCACTCCAATCTGTAGGACAATTTACATCTTTATGCCAAATTTGACGTGCCTATGTGGTCAAGAAATGCTCGGTTTGATGGTCCTCCTTTTTAGTCCAGCTTCATTATTAATAGATTTCCAAGCGCTATTTTAGACGTCTCCCTTTGCTGCGAAACAGCTTAATATTCCACACATACCAAATTTACTTCAATGGTCCTCTAAGTTATCGTTTAAGGCTGTGCATATATAAAAAGTGAGCTGTCCCTTGAGGGAATTTATAATTATATGCCCATTTTTTTAAAATGAGTGTTTCAAATGGCATTTAAATAGATTGGAGGTTTACAAAATAAAGAAACTATTCCTGTTCATGTTGTAACCAAAACATTTGGTGTTGCTTAGTGCACCGATAAAAATTATAATTCTACGAGCACCTAAGGGAACTCAAATTAATAAATATTATTGAAACATATTGTTTGCAATGTATCTTATAAGGATTTTTAAATAGAAATTGAAATAACTGAATAAACTGATTTTAAATTAATATTGCCTTCATCGGAGATATAAACCGAGATATCTTGTGGGAATTGGAGCATTTCACATTTCGAACTCTAAATAATAAATTTCCTGTTTGACTTGAAAATCATACCTTCTTTATTTTTTTTTTTATAAATGCTTCAACGTTCGAATTGTAATTGTGGATCAAAGAAATATACAAAGAAAATATTAATGGAGACATCAGATAAAGAAAACTTTCAACTGTTTCATCCCACGCTGAGAGTTCACCAAATTATTCAAACAATTTAATTTCTCTATGGAACCATTAAAATTGTGTGGAGTGGGAGGCGGAAATACAACCTCCGGATGATATCAATCAAAACCACTCATACTGCCTATCTTATCTTATTTCTCCGTTCTTTTTTTTCAGAATCATAGGGTGTTGCAACTAGTAAAAACTTCCAAAGCCTAATCTGCTATATCCAGAGACTTTTTAATTGCAAGGTACCAAAGAAGGATAATTTTAGGTCAAAATAAAATAATAATTATAACTCTGATAGAAGTCACTTGAGTGATATCAAGCTCACTTAGTGCCATGGCCTTGTGTTAGACACTCGGTTTTTCGGACATCAACGTAAAGGGTTTGATTCGTGTTTGAGTCCATGTTATAAGTAAATTTCCACCTTTTTTATGTCGCGAACTTAGTAGAGCAGTAGCTCCTGTTAGTAGATTCGAGAAGCGCTGTTTCGTACTGTCACTTTACTTAACTGTTTGCTGTTTTTTTTAGCTAAATAAACACGTGGTTGAAATTTGATTTACCTCTGGGGACACCATCCTGAAACAATCAAGATCTTGAATTTTTTAGAGCTTATAAAAGTCCTATCCACCTCATCCTTATGACTAACATCTTCATTATCACTGATATAGACACTAGTTCATTAATACGATTACTTTACACAGTCCTTACAATTTGGAAACAGAACCCCTTGTGTTTGGACTATAAATAGGCCATCCCCCCCCACACACACATACACACACATATATATATATATATATATATATATATATATATATATATATATATACATTATATATATATATATGTATCTGTTTGTGCGTGTGTGTTTACATGAGTCAACATAAGAGTAGAGTTGTTTTTAATATTATGAGAGCCAAGCATTTAATGTTAAAATTTACTCTTCGTTTGAATTGAGAAAACTTTAAGCTCATATTTTTACAAATCTCCGTTTAGCACTAATATAAAGCTTTTCTGTTTATGAGTAATATTTAAAGTGAATTATGCTTTGAAGGCTTGTTGTTAAAGGCAAACAAACCATGTCGTGAATATTGTATAGAATATTTTAAATGATAGACAATGGATCTTTTTTGTCTTGTATATTTGTATGATCCCAATATCATATTGTTATCTTAATAGAGTCAGGTCAGTATTCTATTAGGCAAACAACATATTTGATATATTTATTTTAATCAAAAAACTATTCTTCAAATGGCCCACTAACTTCTACAACCATATGATTTTGCTTGAGTATACAGCATTTCAAATCTAGTCTCCTCATTACCACCTTTCCACGCTCTACCCTTTCTTTTTAAATAAAAGGAGGGGACACATGGAGCTTAAAAACTATTAAAGGGAGGGAGGAGGTCACACCAGATGATACCTTAAAAATGCAAGCAGTGTCTTAAAGCATGTTATTATAGCAGTGAAGTATCTGTCTATGATAAAGATTGCAAGCTGCCAAAATGCACAGCTATTGATACAAATTTAGAAGCTGTGGTTAGCCTCGGATCAACTAAATCCTGTAGGTATTATAATCCCGAGAAGAGCCCAATAAACAAGATTGGTTTTCATTAGATTAACTTCAGTAATTTGTAAGAGTAGCTTGTGACTCGGAGCCTTTTTAGTCAATACGAATTCTATAAATTCAATATAAATGCGATGTAGTCACAATTCTTCATCCAAACAAACTATTATAGACACTAATTTTGTCCCTTTAGACTGTTTGTTATCCAAAGCTGTCTTACTCTGTTAGGCCAATAAATATTTACATTGCAAGTAAGCAGCAGACAGTCTAAGTGCGACTGATCCAAAGCAGATTTTATGCAAATAATGGATCTCTTAATATGACATCAGCAAGATCCCTACATTACCACAATTTTTTATCTGAAAATATTCGTAAGAGTTACCTCCCACAATTTCCTTTGCGAGAATGAACAACTAATGTATTATAGAAAAAAAAAAAGCGTTTGCAGCGCTGTATCTAAAGTATCTATGTTCATTCATAATTTATCTTAGGATATTTTCGAACGCCCAAAAGAAGGATTTGGATATTAATACATTTTTTTAACTATTCTGATGTCATGTTAGGAATAGCATACCAGCGCAGCTTTACACCAATTGGAGAAAAATTCCGAATTCAGTCGATAAATCTTGTACCCTTTTGATTTATCACCATGAAAACTAATTAGTTCCCCGTTTTTATCCAGAATACTGAGAAACATTAATAATGCAATTGTTTCTCCTGAGTTCCTAAATTTTAACATAAAGCATATTTCAAAAACATGAAGAATACAGATTATGAAAAACATTCTTTTTCATAATCAGCTGTATTTTAATACAGACGAAATAAATGGTTTTTTTTAAACCAAAACCACCGAGATAGCTCTATTCCTGTAAGCGTGGAGTCCGTACAGATTTTAGTTGCTGACAACGCTATCCTTTATCTGGTATTTTTTAATTCGCTACAGATATCTTTGTTTTTTTTCCTCATTTACTGTGCCCAGTTGCGTAATACCTCATCAAAACTGAACGTTCAGTTTGGATTTATTCACTTTTAATTAATGAGAATAAAAGGATTAAGGGTTCCTATTTCTGAACTAAACTGTCGTGGAATTTCATTTCATCGAATATCTTATAGATCTATTTACCAACATGTTGATGAAGTACTGCAGGCGTAAAGTTAAGCAAATATAACAAAGTCTGAAATTAAAAATCTTTAGTTAATTTTGTCTTATATTTAAGATTTATGCGGTTTCTCAAAGAAAAAAAATATTATTGTTTTATAGCGAATTTTCATTTTCTAGAAAAGCACACCTCAATCTAAAGAATCATTTGTTTATACATCAAGCGACGGTTCTTGATTGTCCTGCAGAAAAAAAAATATCTTTTTTAAAAAATATTGTGTTCTCACAGAATATGTTTGTAAATATGTGACCTTCATGAATTAGATAAATACCCTAGGCTTTTCAAAATTGTTGTTACAAAAAAATAATAATATATCATCTTAATTCATATTAATACATAATTATAAAAAGAGAAATATCCATCACGACAAAAAAGGGTCTTCGCAATATCCTTAATGTAACATTGATTATAGTGTAGATAAAGAAATTAAATTGACAGGATTTTTGCTCGGCAAGTGTCTGTGTCATCCTTATTTTTTTTTTCTTGTGCGCTTTTGATTTATGCGTTGTTTTGCGGCCAGCTTGTGTGTCAAACAAACATTACCCGGTTTCTTGGGAGTGAACAGACACGGTCCTAACTAATCTATTTGGCGAGAAATTTCTCAGTGTATTCACATTTATTGCAGGAAAACAATGCACTTTCACCCAGCTGTTTTATTTGCCCGGACTTCACGTCAATTTTTTGTAACAAACAGTTTAATATCCTTTGTTAAAATGCTCAAATTGTTATTTATTTCAACCCGAGTTAGGCATTATCAGCTGCTTTTTCATACTGTCCAGAATTTTGTTTACCTTTCCTCACATCGCCTCCTCGCCTCTCATCCTTTTCTCTCTCTCTCTCTCTCTCTCTCTCTCTCTCTCTCTCTCTCTCTCTCTCTCTCTCTCTCTGTCTCTCTCTATTTCCGCATTTAGACGATTGATTCTGCCTGCAGTGGAGCACCCGAGCCTTCTGTTTCTATTCAGTGTATGCTCTCTCTCTCTCTCTCTCTCTCTCTCTCTCTCTCTCTCTCTCTCTCTCTCTCTCTCTCTCTCTCTCTCTCTCTCACAGTTTTCCTCTGTCAGTGCCAGCAGTGTAGAAATGACCATTCAGTTTGAGAAGAGCTCCAGTTTTGTTCTCAGAAACATTCATCCTGTCCTATATATAGAACAAATATTTTCTTTTCTTCAGTCAACACCATTATGCATTCAAAAATTGCCCTCGGGTCAGCCTTACGACAATTGTTCTCTCCTCTGACCTTTGTAGCCTCTGGCAATGTCCACTTCAGGTCATTAATGTTTGAGGTGTGTGGCTCTGGCAGTCTGGAACTGTTTATCTAACGCCAGATCTGAACACTAATGGCAGTTGGGCGGGACAAAACGACTTGACAGATGCGAAACAAGCGACACCGTTCTATGTTGTACAAAATTTTGCATACAAATGTTTAAAAATAGTAAATAATTGTTGATTTTGGGATTGTAAATATAAAACCGAAGTTTGCTTCACAT
This sequence comes from Elysia crispata, assembly GCA_033675545.1. NCBI lineage: Eukaryota > Metazoa > Mollusca > Gastropoda > Plakobranchidae > Elysia > Elysia crispata. Next base: position 3,915,897 of record JAWDGP010004263.1, on the reverse strand, counting down.
AAAACTACGTTGTATTTTATTTTCTACTTAGAACAAAACTAACATTCAATTATAGTATTTCTCTAGGACAAAATGCATGCTTCATGGAACCTCTTAATTGATAATTGGAACATAAATGCATTATAAAAAAAGTTTCCTTCAGATTTGATCAAAAAAGCAATTAAATGTCATACCAAATCTTTTTCGTTGGGCAGAGTGAGTTTTTCACATTACGGCACAACCGTTAAAGCGTCACATTTGTTATTGGTGAATTTGTGATGAATTCCCTGGTGTATGTCTTCTTTCTGTTCTCTTTGAGACTCATCTACATTTACATCGGTTCACTCGCCTGGAAAATGGGAATGTTGATTTAGTTGTTTGTTAGGTTGATTGATGCAGTTCGTCCCCATCTAAGTGATTCTATACATAATGATTTTATCTATTGTTTCTCCTTTAGATCATCAAATAAATCTATGGTATAGAAATGAAAAGGACATGTTTTGACTCCTAGCCGATGTTATGTGAGTGTCAATGCTTCACGTTCAACTGGTCGTTTTTTACTCTTAGTTGTAGTCTTCATCAAAGCTCCGGACCAAAAGCATTATGTGTTACCATGTTTCTTCTTTAAAAAAAAAACTGTTATTGAAGACTCAATGAACGTTATGGCTTATTTCCATTTTCTAAAACTTGTCTTGCCTATTTAAAATAATATTGCAGTAATCTTCTCTCTCTCTCTCTCTCTCTCTCTCTCTCTCTCTCTCTCTCTCTCTCTCTCTCTCTCTCTCTCTCTCTCTCTCTCTCTCTCTCTCTCTCGCTCTCTCTCCTTCGACTCGTAGACACACCCATAAACGCACTCCACATTCAACACAGTTAACTATATCTACTATTTTCTGTCACCTCTCTAACTCTTTTTAGCTTGAACCCGTAATATTGAAGAGGTAAACTTGATAAATTTAGAAGATGAAACGAAGAACTTTTTTATTTTGTAAGATTCAAATGAGCATTTTTAAACCCCTGTTGTAAAAAGCTAGCATTTAATTTAACTAAACGATCGTACCTTCGAAACGACATTTAAAAAAAATGGATTTTTCCAGTTAAACTTTGTCTCTACAGTTTATTTTTTCTTAATTTACTTCCCAGAGAACTTTTCCCTAATTTTTGGGTCTCGGTTCACAAACATTTTACACCACTTCAAATCAGTACACCTGTCCGCTCGTGTTAAATATCTGGAGTAATTTGTGAACCCAGGAGGTAGGGATGCACCTCGAACTTGATCTCTCCAACTTTATCCGGTTATCCAATCTGCAGCCTCAAATTAGAACACAAAGTTAGAGAGCAGCAATAAGATAGTAATTTCTCTGACACTGCTGCAGCTGTTGAACTAAGTAATTTGGTCTTCGTTAGGAAACACAGATACATCCACGTAACTGAATCTTGAGTGTAGGTGAAAATGAAATACAAAGGAAAATGAAATCGATGGATGGACAAAATATATATAAATCAATACCAGATAGATCGATTGTTCAGATATGCTTATTGATGATATGAATGATAGGCAAGAAATAAAACAGAAAAAGAGATAAACAAGAAGACAAAGATATCGATGGAGAATAAATGGGTTGATTTAAAGATAAAAGGCCAAATTGAGAGGTAGGAAAAAGCTGTATATCATTAAAAGGATAAATAAAGGTAAAGAAAAATAGAAACTGAAATATTGATGTATACAAAATCAAAACTTGGTTAAAATTTGAGATGTTTATCATGTAGGTAAAGTGTTGCTCGTAAAAAGAAAAACGTAGACGGTTAACAGAAAAATACAATGAATAATAGTTTGATTGGTACATAGAATGGAAAAACTGTCTACCCAAGTATCTATCTTACTATCTATATATCTACTTATCGTTATGTCTATTTACCTATGAAACACAAACACATTGATAATAAACATTCACGCACACACACACACACATATATATATATATATATACATATACATAGATATACATACATACAAACACACATAAATATTATATATATACATAATATATATAATATGTATTGTTTTGTTTTCGAAATAGTAAGATAAGCTCACAGGAAGCAAAAAAAAGGTGTTGAGAATCTTGAAAATAGAGCCACAGAGAGAGACATGCCTTACACAGACAGAACGATACAGAGAGATAGAAGAAGAGATTAGTCGAGTGTGGCAGGCGAGATATGAACAAGCAGATGGGCACATTCAAGGAACAAGAGGCAGATACCGTGTTGAATTATGTTTATAGGGATATATTTTTAAAATCTTTTTTAACTCTTAAAAATCGACCAGCACAGATGATATGGCCCCATATTACTCGCTAATGTTTGTATCTTTCATCTTCAATTGAAAGAAGCGGTTGTAAAAATGTCTTGTCTAGTCTGCTGTCAAAATAATCGAGATAAATGGACAGGCAGATAGCTAGAAGCAGATACATAAGAGTATATGGGAAGCGAAAATGAGAGGAGTGTGTGTGTGTGTTGTAAGAGAGAAAGAGAGAGAGAGAGAGAGAGAGAGAGAGATAGAGATAGAGACAGAGAGACAGAAAGAGAGAGAGAGTGAGCGAGAGAGAAGAAAGAATAAACAAAAAATGAAAGGGACATGCTTTCGTGAGCTAAATAAAGTTAAGCAAAGTTTAAGCCATACTTATTATTATACAACAGTGTAAACAGTTATGCGTACTTCACTAGTCGCCTTATGGACAGCTGTTTGACATGTAAATGCGCTGAAAATATCGGTTTACTTTTCATACGAAACCAAATGTAACGTGAGAACTAGGTTAAGCCAATCAGATTTCACGACCCGTTCACCTTCAGGAGCTCCGAGGATAGTTCAAATTTGTAATCGGCCTTGTTTAAGCAGCCTTGGGTTGTGTATTTGCAAGAAATATAATAGAAAATCGCAGTTCTAAACCAAATAACTGTGCCATGTGTGAATTGTAATAAAATAAGAAAACCACATAAAACTAATTGAAGCATATTTTACTATCATCCCAGAGTGCTTGCCAACCCGGCAAGAATTAAAAAAGACGTGCTGTGTAAGGTAAGACTTGAAGTAATTATGTTTTTTTCAATCTCGTCTATACGTAATCATAAATGCATAAAAATCCTTTTCCTTTTCTCTCTTCCCTTTCCTTTGCATCACCTTTTTCTCCCTCTCCCCCCCCCTCTCTCTCTCTCTCTCTCTCTCTCTCTCTGTCTCTCTCTCTCTGGCTTTCTCCATTTTTTTTCTCTATAGCTTTATTTTTCATCCATGTCATTTTTTCAACATTCCTGTAGTAGACAATCGGTAACTTACCTTGTCTTCATGCTGTATAGAAAGTATTCAGAAGAGAATGTTTCTATCTGCTACTAGAGATTTAGAAGAGCATTAATCTCGTTCTCTCTCTCTCTCTCTCTCTCTCTCTCTCTCTCTCTCTCTCTCTCTCTCTCTTTCTCTATCTCTCTCCCCTCTTATTCTTTCAAGTTAACGTTATTCTAAATGTTATTTCAAACTTCAGGCGATAAAATAATGTAAAGGTTTCCTTAATCTGTTTTATGTGTTGCTGTTTTTCTCATCTCGATCAACGGTCGAGTTATATTTTTTTCAAATGGATGAGGAAAAAATCAGACATATTTAATGAGGAAAACAGACAGTTACAAAGAACTCCTTCAGCTTCCCTGGATATAATTTACCTTGCGTGACCCCTGAGTATCAAATAAGCAAAAAGAGTGTTGAGCCCATCCTAAGTCGCATTGTAACTTCACGCCATCGTCCTTATCTTCCAGTTTTATCTTCCCTGCATAGCTATACTCTCCCTGTGACAAGCATCGCACACCATTCTGTGTTGCACAAAAAAAAAAAAAAAAGCATCCCTGTTTTAGGTTTGTGTCCTATCTGTCCTTTTAAACTAACATGAACCAATTTGCATAAAATAGTAAACTTACGAGACAACACTGTTTACTGATGATTCAGTGACAGGTGTTCTATTGTATTTGGACTTAATCAGTTCAGCAACAATATGTCGCTAGTAAATTTCGTGGTCAATTGACCGCTTCATTAAACCCTTTCTGAAAATATGCAGAGACTACCTTATAATTTTCCCTCCGTGGACAGGACATATAAATCAATGCTCCGGTTTACGTAAAAATAGAACGCCGCTAACCATTAGTTTTTATTGTTCAAACAAGCACTCTCGAAATTTGTATACAGCGATAACATGGGTGAAACCTGCAACGTCCTATCGCTGTATCAGGTTGATGGCAAATCCAGGGCCATTCGAGCGCTGTCTTTAAACCCTTTTCTCCATGATCCATTCTTCTCTTCCAGTAGGGGAAGAGAGATAGATCGCTCTTGACATTGTTTTCACGACTTATTGAGCTGAATCGGCGAAGCGTATTAACTCTCAATACCGAGCCGTATTATTTTGCGTGTGACACCGCAATTGTTTCCAACTTACTTAAAAAATTAGCCTTAAGTATTAGCATATCAAGAGAGACTCTGTTTTTGTCACTTTCAGATCGCAATAATAATGCTCGACGTTAAGAAAAACTTATCTGAAATGAACTTTAAATCTAATTGAACCCTTGAAGTACATCCATGCGTCTTCATGTGACAACAGAAATGGGTTGAAAAGTGGAATATATGGAACTCATAGCCAGGACCGTGGGGCTCCGTAAAGGTTATTTCTACGTTCGTCTCACGAGACTAGGCATGTAACGCTCATCACATAATGAGGCAGAAATGATATTGGCCGTAGTGTAAATAATAGAATCTTTTTTGGACATTAAGTATATTTACAACTACATCTATGATCTATGATCTATCTATCCGTCTATCTTAAAGTGTGTATATATGTATATAAAAAGAAAAAAATACTTGCCTTTTTTTTTTTTTTCTCAAACGTTTCAAACCTCAAAACATTCATTAAATCTAGACGATTCAATTCTAGACGTTTAAAACATTTAACAATGAAGAAAATGCATTCTTTTTTTATCTAAATTAATTCTCTCTCTCTCTCCCTCTCTCTCTCTCTCTCTCTCTCTCTCTCTCTCTCTCTCTCTCTCTCTCCTTATCTCTCTATGTTTTTCTTTCAGCCGCCCTACCTCTCTTCTCCATTTCAAGATACTTTTTAAGGATGGTGCGGGCAACTTCCAAATCTATTCTATTGAACAAAAAGGCCGTCATTTACATCAACCCCCACCCCTTTTTTTTTTTACTCTTTTTGACAGTGTTAACATGCTGCTTTCTAATCGTATGAAGACTGAGACAGACTTAGGGCATGATACACTAAAATGCTTCGAAAATTGGTCAACCTTATATTATTATAAAATAAAGACCCAAACACATATCACATATATTTTGCCGTTGAAACTTCTAGACGATAAAAAGATAACATCAGATCAGATAAATATATTTAGTTAGCGGCCACCAATTTATTTCCAGCTCGTGATCACTTCTTTTGTCACAAGCCTCGAAGTGAGTGTTGCTTTCTGGACATCAGCGTGCTACCTGAGCGTAACGGGCATTCCCCCAGGGGGGTCGCTTGTCCATTTGCATCAGCTAGTGGCCTTTAGTAGCATTGGTTTAGAAGGCTGCAGTGGTATAGTGTGAATCCATTACAGATATTACATTAAACTGAAGATTAATAGCACAAACAATTTAAACACATGAGCATGCATAGAGAGAGAAACATAGGTATTAAAACTAGTGATGGTTGAATAGGCAGAAATATTGTTAGAGTTATAGATAGATAAAAAGATAGATTAATCAAAGGATAAAAAAATAAATTAGATGAAGAGATAATTTTGAAGGTAAATAGACAGATATATGAATGGATGAAGCTTTTTACTTCATATTGTTTTTTTATTTCTTTTTATGATTCTGCACTCCAAAGAGACACACTTAATCCATATAACTAGGTGAGGCAACTCTTTATTTCCATCTCAAAGGCAAAGACTAACTGCAATGTCGATGTAATTTCTACAGCCACTGAGACAATGCTTTTGTCAAGTCTTAGTACAGTTAAGGTGAGATCCTACCACGCAAGAATAGCCCAAATCCGAGATTCGAACGCATTACCTCGATAATATCAGTAAGGTGGATATGAAAATGGATAGATTACAAGGCATGCATTAGCTAAGATGGATAAGGCAATGAGATAGTATTGCAAGATAATGCGCATTGTACATTTAGCTCACATTATAACTATTTTCGCTTGTATTCTTCTGTCAAACAGAGCGAAACTTTGTTTGTTACCCTCACCTTTTTACCTCCCCCCAATCTCCCTCTCTCTCTCTCTCTCTCTCTCTCTCTCTCTCTCTCTCTCTCTCTCTCTCTCTCTCTCTCTCTCTCTCTCTCTCTCTCTCTCTCTCTCTCTCTCTCTCTCTCTCTCTCTCTCTCGCTCGCTCGCTCAACGCCTCTGCATAACCTACTCATTTCAATTGTTTTTTTTTTCTTCTTGTGCGGATACTGAGTCCAGCTGAATCAATGCCGATGGACCAACATCAACCGTTTCTTTTTAATCAAGAACATCTCGGTGGTTTTCTGTGGCAATAAAAAAACTATAGACGTTTGTATTAACTCCTAAAACAGCTCCTTAAAAGCTTTGCCAAGAAATATGAATAGAGGCTATCGTCGGAAAATGGAAAACTGTTTAGACGTGTGGAAGCAAAGCTATAAAAGCTCTTTGTGACTATGAAAGTGAGAAGATAGCCACTTTGAAAAAAAAAGAGAAAAAAGAAAACTCCATGACTATATAATAAGACATAGTTATTTCACTCAAAACGTGTAAAAACTATCTTGATTTTTGTGAGACTTTCGATTTTTAAGATTAACAGCCGTAAACATTACTTGGGTGTAATTTGTATTTGCGTCCATGGCATACCCTTGAAAATAATTCCGAGGGAAGGAAAGTACGTAACAAATATTGGAGTGAAAGACACAAGAGGCTCGTGACCGTTTTTAAAAAATATGTTTTCAAATGCAAAAGGCTAAGGCAATAGTTATATTTCGGATTAACTGGCAAAAATTGAAGGTTTGATGTCCTAAAATTTAATTTCTAGAGCGGAAAAGACAGGGGATTAGCGCGTGGGCCGAGGGCAGTGTGAAGGTGGGGGAGGCAAGCTACATGTTTTACAACCGTATCAAGATTATCAGAACTGGAAAGAGTGTTTCCATCTTGATAGGATTTTCTTTCGATTTGAGATCTGAAGCAATAAGATTTTTATTTATCTATATCTGCTTTCCCAAATAATTGGAAAGCAACAACAACGGGAGAGATACATTTTTTTTTTGTTTTTCATGAAATTATGTACTTCTGATGATAAAGAACGATGTATACAGTTTCAAGTCTCTCTTTATCTCTCTCTCTCTCTCTCTCTCTCTCTCTCTCTCCATCTATCTATCTATCTAACTATCTATCTATCTATCTATCTCTCTCTCTTTATTTTTCTGTCTCTTTCTCTCTCTCGTTCCTCTCGCTCTTCCTTTTATTCTCACTCTTTCTTTCGATTTCTTTGTTTTTCTTCCTCTTCTCCTCTCTTGAAAATATTTCTTGTCACGTCATGTTGCTTATAGTAGTTAAAAATCATTATTTAAAATTTACCTTTATCTAAACAAGTAAACAGGCTATCATAGAAGCTTGTTCAGTAAAGAATCAAAAATTATTTTAGACGACTTGACCTTTTCAAACTGAGTTCAGACTAATTAAATGCGAATGGAGGAGATGCGTATTCGACATAAAAATGGAGTAAAACTCTTAATACTGCGAGCTTGTATTGCTAAGACAATCAATGTTTTAAGACTGCTCAAGGCGAGATAGTCTACGCACGGTTTTGCGGGGGTCAAAGTAAGAAGATTTGGGTCAATCATGCCAGGCAGGAAGATGCTCCTCCAGGGATCTTGGCATCTGAGTCGTTTAAATCTTTAATTTGCAACCAACAATGGAGTTGCGGAGTAGTAAATAATGGTTTGAGTTTATTGCACGCAGCTGGAGTGAGTAAATCTTCTCTTTCGATCATTATTTACCTTCATTTAAAGATGCTGATGGTCATGTAGATAGTGCAGCTGTGTTTAATAATGTAGGACCTCAAATCTTGTGATAGATTAAAGCAGTTGAATGGTACCTTACTTTTTCAATTCTGTTCTTTGCTTTGAACCACGAAAATTGTATACTTTTGTTGAGACCTAGGCATCCTTAAAACCCGCTTCTCTCATTATTTTTTGACACTTCCTTACTATCACTCCCAAAAGAGACAAACCGTACAATAATTTTAAAACGGTTCAAGAATACTATGATAAACGAGTGACCTAAAATTCACTGTAATAAATATGAAGTAAAAATTACGCTCTTACTAAAAAAAAAAAAAAAAAAAAAATAATAATAGTAATAATAATAATAATAATAACAACAACAACAACAACAACAACAACAACAACAACCACCACAATGACAACGACAAAACAAGAACAATAATAGTTGCAGTAGTAGAAGTAGCAATAGTAGTAGTAGTAGTAGTAGTAGCAGTAGCAGCAGAAGCAGTAGTAGTAGTAGTAGTAGTAGTAGTAGTAGTAGTAGTAGTAGTAGTAGTAGTAGTAGTAGTAGTAGTAGTAGTAGTAGTAGTAGTAGTAGTAGTAGTAGTAGTAGTAGTAGTAGTAGTAGTAGTAGTAGTAGTAGTACTAGTAGTAGTAGTAGTAGTAGTAGTAGTAGTAGTAGTAGTAGTGGTAGTAGTAGTAGTAGTAGTAGTAGTAGTAGTAGTAGTAGTAGTAGTAGTAGTAGTGGTGGTAGCAGTGGTAGTAGTAGTAGTAGTAGTAGTAGTAGTAGTAGTAGTAGTAGTAGTAGTAGTAGTAGTAGTAGTAGTAGTAGTGGTAGCAGTGGTAGTAGTAGTAGTAGTAGTAGTAGTAGTAGTAGTAGTAATGATAATAAAAATAATAATAATGATACTGATGATGATGATGATAGTAATAGTAATAATAATAATCTTGATAACAAAATAATCACCACAATGATTATGAAGATGGTGAATAAAAATAATCAATAATGCCACATAATTATGTTATCACTTTAAGAAAAAAAAAGGGATTAAAACCTTTTCTTTTAAATATTTCTTTGTTCATTTAATTTGCAAGAAAGGTATTTGTTTCAGAGACAAATAAATCCTGCCCAGGTCGACGAGCTGGTCTACAGACATCATATTTATTCGACCTTTCTGCGTACTTTGCAAACGCAGCTTCCTTATTGAGTTGCGATGAGCAGTTGACGTATTTGATGTAACTTGATCTTCTTTATTTATGAGAATGCGAGGCTGAAATGTCTGCGGCGTCATTGTAAGTTTTAATGTCCGTAAAAAGAATTGATTGGACAGCATTGAAACGCGGTTGGTTTAGAAGGTCATGATGACATCAACTCGATTACCGAGTACGCTGAGTCGTGCGCTCACCTGGGATAAACTGAACATGCAACTTGCTCAGTGTTACTGGTTCTAGATGGAAGGGTAGACACTGAACGTGGGATTCATTATCATCACAACCGTTCAGCTTGACTTCTTCGCATTGTCTAGTCTAACCTCTTATCGCTTCCATCAGTTGTGAAGGGCTGAGAAGATTCTCGGCGGCTTGACTGACATATGACTTTTGTTTTACCATTTACATAGTTCTGTAAAGAACCTTACTTTACGACAAGACGTAAGCATGTTTATATAGTCATTATGTGTTATATATCAATTTTTCATGATGTGAAATTTCTACGCCCCTTTCCCTACTGAACATTATTTGTTTATTCATGTACTAATACGCTTTCCACAATAAATCTATTACGGCACTTAAGGAGCCTTGTTTCGTTATCGTTGTCTTTCGCTCTAGCGCTTAATGTTTATGTTCTGTTTCTTTATAATATATGAGATTATTTTGCTGATCTTTTTAACAAGAGGACTATGAAATTACTAGCATGAATTTATCTTCTTTGTTTTTTTTTTTGTACAGATCTAGAAATTTTTCAAACGCATTATTTTTTAATCCCTAAAGGCCGAATGAAATTGACATAAAGCCGTATTTGTCACTGTTTTTTTTTTTTAAAGAAAGTGAAATTAAACCACATCAGATTAAATATGTCTGTCTCTCTCCGCCTCTCTCTCTCTCTCTCTCTCTCTCTCTCTCTCTCTCTCTCTCCCTTTGTCTGTCTGTCTGTCTCTGTCTTTCTATATCTACCTATCCATATCTCTATCTATTTACTCCTTATTTTTCCATGCTTTCTCCAGTCCTCATAAGATATACAGAGATTCAGAGATTATTTACAACGAAAACCCATGACATGTCTCAATGGACCCTTAACATTTAGTGGCATCAATAAATATTGTTTTCTTCCATACGACACAGAGACAAAGTCAATTAGGGTTATCATCCATCACTTCAAGTTATTTATTAAATGCTAACTTCAGTAGCTGAAGCCTTACTCGCTCCGCCATGTCCACTCTAGCTTGTATCGGATCGATAAACGGATGAGCGGTAACCGTAGTCCGCCCCCTAAATGCGTGGCCGATTATGACATTCCTAACGGTGTTACCCTAGTGCATATCGCTGTCTCTTGTTGTTCTAATCTCGTTTATTGGGACTGTTTAACCCAGATTTCTTGTCCCAACAGAACATCATCACTACCAACAAGTTGTACACCCAAAAAAAAAAAAAAAACCTGGTGGATTTCTCTGATGTGCCTGATTTAATGCGAAAATATTGAATTTGTTAGTCTTTTGATGCGAAGATTACGATTATATTTAAAATTCTTCTCAAGGATATAATTAATAATGTGGATTAAGAGATATTAAGTTGATGTATACTAAATGAATATACTGGTTTAAATCTACAGTTGCCTTATTTAAAACATACTGCCATTAGTTTGCTCAAGCTACGGAGATAAGTCTATTTGTTAATATAGTGTGTTTAAAAAAATTTTAAAAATTCAAAATGTTTTATGAATTGAAGAGAACCAAATCATATTACAACCTCCCCCACACACACACAAAAAAAATCATACTTCTTTTATATAAAAGAATCTGAAGCTTAGGATTATTTTCAGCAAAGAAAAGAGAAAGAGAAAAAAAAAAATATATAGATGTATATATATATATATATACATAAATGTATACGTATTTAAATAATGTATATGGTTTTGTATAGAGAGAAAGATTAAGAGATAGAGAATAGAGAGAATAAGAGAGACAGAGTGAGAAAGAGAGAGAACAAGAGAGAGAGAGAGAGAGAGAGAGAGAGAGAGAGAGAGAGAGAGAGAGAGAGAGAGAGAGGGTGACAGAGAGAGGGAGAGAGAGAGAGAGAGGGTGACAGAGAGAGAGAGAGAGAGAGAGAGAGAGAGAGAGAGAGAGAGAGAGAGAGAGAGAGAGAGAGAGAGAGAGAGAGAGAGAGAGAGAGAGAGAGAGACGGAATGATGTGGTGTCTGAGTTTGTTGTATAGAGTATGCATGTGTACTGGAAACGAACCGAAAACAGGCTGTTGTAACTCCATTTTTCTGGCAGCGGCAGAGGGAAGGCAATTTGCTCCTCTTGTGGTTCGTCTGTTTCAATCTGTGAATTCAGGTTCTCTCCCAACAAGGAAAGAATTCCATGTTACGGGGAAAGCCCACCATGGACATATATTCACTTTCAAGGGTGTTGTGTTGAAAATTGTCTACCTAAAAGTCTCAAAAAGATTAAGGGTATACGAAAAAAAATTCAAACCATCGCTGTTTTTCTTGACAGTGATACAGCGCTTATTATAGGTTCTATTAATTTTTCTTTTCGTTTCGAGTGCGGCAGTAAAAATGTAACATCAGTTTCATCAAATTTCATTTTCTGGTGTGAAGTGCTAAGAAGCGTAAAACAAGTCTTTTCACAGCATCCAAAGCGCATTTACCATAGACTATAAAAGATCACTCTTAGTTAAAATTATATTCAAAACAAACAAAAAAAAAAAACTGCATGATAACAATCAGTGTCAACAGCAAACATTATAATAAGAATTAAATGTTTTTTGAGCGTAAACAATAACAATTTTCCATATCATTGAAGTGCCTATAATAACTCAAGTTCAATACACGCTCAATTTCTTGCTAAGAACGCTATTTCTGTATTAGTTTTTTGTACAGTTATACGTTTATCTTTCTATCTTTAAATTTCTGATGAAGATATTTTTTTTGTGTAAAATTTATGGCTCATTTCCAAGCAATATTAATTTTTTCCACGCTGTGTGATGGCCCTTTTTCTTAAAACTGGAATTAGCATCTTCCCACATCTTAGAACAGCAGCAGTTGATAATCTTTTCTAAAAGCCATTTTGCTATCTTTTCTACATCATTTCATCTATCTGATGCTTTAAATGGACCAGATTTCCAGCAGGACATTACGTTTATCAATAAATGAAACTGAGCATCGACACGCATATCCATGTTTCTTCATTAACTAGATGCCAAGAGTTTTATTCTGATGCATGGTATCATTTCACTTTATCAAATGATATAGAAATTGAACTTATTTGGCATCGTTAGAAAGTAATGTTAGTAGAAGAAAGAAAGGATTCGAGTCACAGAAACCAAGAGAAATAAAACAGTACATTTAAAAAAAAATTAAATTTATGTACTCTATATTTTTCCCTTTTAACGAGATATTTCATGTCCTTCTTTTTATCATATTTGTCATTATTCTCTCTCCATTGCCATATCATAGTAAGTTATCATCTACACCCACATAAATGTTAAGTAAACATCGACATTTTCTTCACACAACTGTCACTATCCATCCATTCTTTTTCCTTACCGATAATTTTTTTTCTATAAAAAATTTCAGGTGCGCATTAAATTTTGGCAACCCTAAATGGGTATATTAATTTAACTTCGGGGTATTTTGCGATTGCTTTTGGCTGCAACATCTATATGATTAGCAAGTTTGCTTGGAGGGTCATGGAACTGGATGCGTCGAAGGCTTCCTACACAAAAAAGAGCGGCATATTTTTATGGTTTACTTTTGTTTTTAACTTTCTAATGGTGCGCTCTTTAAACTTATCTTTGGGTGGGAACCAGAGTTCACGCCTTTTTGGCACGGTAGCTGTAGGGGATTAGATCTACAGTTTCTGCTAATTGATGGATCTCCACGCTTTCAGTATTTTTACTTTTTTTTTTTGGTTTGTGTATGGTTTTTTTCACGCCAAAAAGTTTGTATTTTCAATGAGAAGTAGAGTCAAGTAAGAACAACAACAGGTGCACTAGAGTAAAGAAAAGATTAACTTGGTGTAATATGCCATGAGATAGAGTCAGAATTCATCTAGTTCACGATGCTCTTGCGTTTTGTAGCACTTTTACGGAAAATCAGAGTGGGAAGAGAAAAACTAGACAATGTATAATTGTATTGTTAAAATGGAAGGGAAAGTCTTTAGCAAACAATGAGCCCCATTTTAAATTCTTGAAGACTTATCTGAAAGAGACGATGCTTTGACGCGATGTGTCCAATGAGTTCTGTTAGGTCTGAAAGTTCTAGCTGGAAGGACTTTCAGTTTTCACTATTGTAAAACTTGTACACAATCATGTTCTAAGATTTTACTCTTATCGGCCCACACCTTGGGAATAATCTTCTCTTTGTTTTCTCACTGAGTGTCAAAGCACATTCTGGGTTTGTTCAAACGTCTTTCATTGGAATCATAGAGCGTGGATTCTGTCAACCGCAAGTGAAAAAGATTTAAGATAGCGAGCGGCATTCTCTGAATTTTAGGTCCTATCTCTCTCTCTCTCTCTCTCTCTCTCTCTCTCTCTCTCTCTCTCTCTCTCTCTCTCTCTCTCTCTCTCTTTCTCCCTCTCTCTTCCCTTCCTCTCACTCTTTCTATCTCATTTTCTCTGTCTCACTATGTAAATATGAATTCCCTTGCATTTTTACGAAACATGCAGATGCATAGTTATGTTCGTCCACTCCCTTATATATAATTCATTCACTCTTAGAGTTCTTCAGGGATATAAACCGATTAAGTTAGTTCAAAAATACATCAAACGGTTTTCAAAGATATTCGATGACCTTCCTGGTTCCCAATGAAAAAGAGTTTTTGTTTCCAAGAGCTGTGCATTAGACACACTCGAGTTAAAATCAAAACCGAATCCGTCTATCTGCATAGCTCAATGGAAGCTTTAGGTACAAGATGGAAAGATCTGATAAAATAAACATGAGTGAGCGCTTCCCATCGCTACATATCTGAACGAATATCAATAATTTATGCACATTATTTGACACTTATTCCTCAGACCAAACAAATGCACTAAGTTCGCTATAACTTTCTCATATCCAAGGCCGTAAAAATTTGATTTCGTGCTTATTTAAGAACAGGTATTGATATTTTTTACATAGCCTTTGACGACAGCAATTTCATTTTCTTTACAATAGCTGTAACAAAGCTTGGTAACCTTACTGCATCACCCAAGTAAAACTCAAGATGAGACTGGCAGTTAACATTTAAAGTTAATTACTTTCAAGACTTTCAACTGCAGGGATGACATCATTTTGAAACTGAAATAATATAAATCATTATTGCTTTAAACGTGGCTGGCTGCCATCGCTTGCTCGACGTATTAAAATGCTACACAAAGAGATTAAAGTCTCCTGGAAAGAAATTTTCAGTTTTCAAAGATGAAATAAAAAATATTTGGATCAAATCTGTTATTAACTTGGTAGGATGTTTATGAAACACAAGTTATAATAAGCAGAATGATACGTTGGCTTTCAGCTTAACCACCCTTCGGCACGGTTGATGTCTATAATTTTGTACAGTATATTTTTTATTGTTAAGAGTGCTTGAATTTAAGCAAAAAAATTGATCTAGGGAAAAAAAGAACTTACAAAAATCCAGCTATTACAAGCATGTCGTTAAGTGCTTCGAATTGTTTTGCTTTAATGATATGAAAACATTTTTTTAAGCCATAGTTCATTGTCACAATAACCTAGAGATTTTTTTTGTTTTGTTACATAATTATGCACTGTTAGGCCTTCGACCGATTTCATGTCAATAAAGATTTGTTTACACTTTTAAAGCTTGACAAAATTATGGTAAAAAACACTAATTTCTATTCCTGATGAAAAAAAGGTCGTAAAGATACAACCAGGCGATTCACATTATGAGTTTTAAACCAAAGTTTCACAGTACCTAACCAACTTATTTTATGGTCTATGGTACAGATATGTAAAATACCCAACATTGTACGTTATATGAATCGAGAGAAAAGAGTCGTTTGGTTCTTGAAGAATGAAGTTGGCGGTGCATCTGATCTCTCAAGTCTTAGAGAATGAGCTCTTGGCAGAAAATAAATCAGTGTGAGCACTGGTAAGCAAATCTGCCATTTCTTAGGTTAAGTTTATCATGTTCCAACCACATCCCCGTGGCCAAAGATTGAGCAACTCGGACTTCGGAGTGTATCACTTGAAACCCCCATAATGGAAAGAAAGACACATATCTTATTCTCATGTAAAGAGAAAGGTAGATATGTAAAGATAGCAGAAAGAAAGATAGAGATAGGTTGGAGGGTAGATAGAAAACTAAAAAGGTCTATCTTTATAAGAATGCAAATGAGCAGAAAAATTGAGAAATAGATATTTTGATCCATAAATAAATAGTTATGGGTGGAAAATTAACGGAAATATCAGGGGCTTTTTATAAGTAAAATAATGAATAACGATTGTGTAACTAATATCCTTTATTAATATTTTTTTCTTAATCTACATGGAACTTCTTATTCTTTCAATTCTGAATTGACTTTTAATTCTTCACACAGTCACTGGTACCTATTATCTCTGTTGAGAAATAAATCACCAGGCTAGAAAAATGTGTGCTGCAGGATCTATTCTCCCAGGAATTCACGGACTGAAGAGAGTATTTTGTTTCCCCAGAATATGAACTCCCTAACCCCACCGTGAGTAGCTATCTTCTCCATCACTCGTCAAATGTGATGCTCTGTTCGCGATTGCTTTACATACAACTGGTAGAAGACCGAGGCATCAGGTGTTTACCTGTCTCAGCCAGGTACGAAAGAAGTGTTTAAAGTACTCAAAATACGTATTACTGTACATTTTTTAGTGAAGTTTTAATTCTGAATACTTATGGGTGTAAAAACTAATTATATAAGCTTTGTTAATTGCTAGAAACGTCAAGTAACCGAGAAAATAACAATAATAAATCGTCAGAAAATTTAAAAGTGAAATGCCGTTTCAAAATGCAATCTTTGCCGCGGGCAGTCTTGCGAAACAGATTATTTCTAAACATATTTGAGTATATATTTCCAAAAACTGAGATACATTTATTACGTCTCCAAGACCGTAGTAAACCAATAATGTGTTCCGCGATCGAATGCACACTGCAGAAATAAAATTATGCTTCCTAAGACGCAATCGATCGTTTTATTCAAAGCTCAAAGCGTTAGGCAGCACCGTTCATGCGTGGGTTTTTTTGTGTAGCATTATTTTTTATTGCTATGGTGTGGTGTAATAGTGAACCTTAGCGGAGAATACCTTCAAGGGTGTCCACTAATCACTCTGACCTAATAGAAGACGGCATTGACCCACACCTTGAGGCACTGCTAGGCGGACGGGCTGTAGAATAGAGTACATCAGCCAGTCCTCCATGGTGAGAGATAGGGAAACATCACTTGTCAGATGAGCAAGATAATTACTTCTGCACTCACCTAGGGCTCCTTGAAATGGCTTGTTTACGAACCGACTGCCACAGGAATACTGCACTAGTAGTACGAAACTATGAAGGTAAAAATGGTAGGGATATGTCAACTTTAAAGCTTTCGTGTTTGAACTTCTAGTTCAAGATCAAAGACCCACATTTTAGAGGTGACCAAAAGTACTTTTACAGTTGAGAAATTAAAAAAAAGTTACTCTCATGTTTTATGACAGAGTTCAAAGTATGACGGTAAGATAGAGCAAAATATGTTTAAACGAAGCTCAGTCGCAAAAAAAGACATGATGGATTCTAGAGGGTACCTCCTGGTTTTCAAATCTAGAGAATTATAACTTTCAGAAGGTTTAGTTTGTTTAGAGTGATACAATGAAGTTGCATGACTATGGTGTTTGATCTGAGTTTCGGACCAAATGAAAAAAAGGACGTCGAATTTTAGGAAAACGATCCAGAGATTAGCTTGTATGTTTGTTTTAAACCAGCACTTACTCTACTCTCACAAATACTCAGACGATCTTATTCTCTCGTTCTTTACTATTTTAGAATAAAGAAGACCTAGACGGAAAACAAATACGCGACCATATTAAATTGCTTGTGTTTAAAAAGAGCTAAAATGAAGAGAGAGAGAGAGAGAGAGAGAGAGAGAGAGAGAGAGAGAGAGAGAGAGAGAGAGAGAGAGAGAGAGAGAGAGAGAGTGATAATGGTTTAGTGCTCTTTAATTCAAACTTGTTTAAGAACAGTATGTAGTTATTATCTACAAAAATTTTGTTCAGTAATGTGAGAATGAAGTTTTGAGAACCGCCTTTTTGAATTGAACACAGCATAGAAATTCTGCGGCGGATAAGACTGCATTGATATTTTTAGGTTCAAACATCATCATTTAATATTTAGGAATCTTATAAGCAGAATGAGTGTAATTTGCTCGTGTAGAATTTGTGAGGCACGATGAGCAAACAGTAAAGATACACATTGAATAACAATCAGAAATACTATGTTTTGAAGCGTACCTACCGCACTTTTATTTTCTAGGTCAAGGTTTACTATGATAATTGTTTGGAAATAAGGCAAGACATTTTAAGAAATTGTAATAGAAGATTATATCTTGACATACTAAATTGACATTTATCGTTGAATGTGATCATACTTTTTTTTTGCCCTAAACTGCTCTTTTATCCAACTTAGTTTCAAACTAATATCTGAAATTGAGTGATTATACGCTCTCTTATATACATTCTTTAGGACAAAGGCCAAGACAGTGGTTTCGCTGAATATAAAATTTGTCTTCTATGAAAAACTTGGTAAACTGAATAAATACTGTAAATTTAATTAATATAAGTGAACAAAAGTGATATCTCTGACGGAAGCATATGCAGCAGCTTTAATAATATCAAAATAATACTTTTTAAAAACTCTTTTGATAATTCCTTGAATGCTTGAAATTAATGCAGGAAAAGTTCCCTTGTTTTCTATCAAAGTAATGTTGATGACTAAGGTCATATTTGATAAGCTTGACATAACAGGTACTGTATAATTATCGATCGTAAATCAATGCGTTTGGCATGGGCAACAATAAATCGCAAAGTTTCCATGCTTCTATAAGACTAATATTACCCTATACACGTGCAAAAATTCGGTATAAAGCAGGTATAAACTAACGCTTTGCTCTTGACCTTCTAGAAATTATTATTATTGTAATAAAAATAGCGAGAAAAAAACCTCCACTGTTTTCTGGCCGGGCGACTTTGATCAGTCTTCATACTTCCAATGATCTATAAAGGTACAGCTACAGAGGTAAAGCACAAGGCCAAGTGCCCTATTTCCCTGAATCCATTGGGCAAACGAAATCCCGAATGACAGTGTTTTCC
Organism: Elysia crispata; assembly: GCA_033675545.1. Lineage (NCBI taxonomy): Eukaryota > Metazoa > Mollusca > Gastropoda > Plakobranchidae > Elysia > Elysia crispata. Next base: position 3,897,346 of record JAWDGP010004263.1, on the reverse strand, counting down.
CAGGAGTTTCTTTCCATAAGTCTATCAATCCGTCACAGTGTAAGAGCTGATGCGGCAAAGACAAGCGAACGGTACAAGGACAAAGGGTTCATGGCTTTCTTTTGACTTTCTCCTGCCGCTATTGTCCACACTAGCTTGACCTCGCCAGGCGGCTCAATAGCTGCTGGTATAGGTAAGCTGGAGATCTATGGAATGTGCGCCACATCAAAGCAAAAAAATAAAGCAATCTATCTTATAAGTGTGCTTTTAGCTTTCATATGCCGATATCGATTACGTAACTGCAAGAGCTAGCAAAAATATATACTCGATTTTTAAGATATTAATTTGTAGACTATTTTCATACGTAACGGATGATTGAGACGATTTTGTTGTCTAGGAAAGTTTCTTTAGTGAAAATTCATTTATTTTGGATGATTTTAACACGTGAGTAATGTGGTTTACACTTTTTTTTATACCTACATATTACAGATTTGTAACTCTAACAATGAACATTACTATTGCATATGGATGCGCAAAGAAAACATTGCTTAAACTTTTGTATTGCTTTTGAACTTGCGTGTGGTTATCAGATTTGAATAAAATTCTAAGTATTGTTTAAAGTTTAACTTTAAAAAGCAGAGAAAAGATAATGGAGATGATTTTCAACTAAAACAGTGTACTCCGTTGAATGTTTTGCTTTTGAAACTATAAACGTCTGTTCCTGCTATTTATTTCAGTAACTTTGCCTCATAAGTAAATATGCATTACAATATAACATCCTTTGTGACTCTACGATGAAAAGGGATGCATTTTTTAAACAGGCGCTCTTTATTAGAATGATGATCATGATATTAATAAAAATAATAATAATAATAATAATAATAATAATAATAATAATAATAATAATAATAATAATAATAATAATAATAATAATAATAATAATAATATAATAAGTGACTTTCCAAAATGAGACTGTGAACTTATTTTAAAGGAGACAGAATCATGTGCGATATTTAAATTTTTCATGTCTTCATTCCTGAGATCAAGCTGTGGGTATTTTATTCCTTCACTGAAACTGAGTTGAAGCTAGTTTAAAAGCATCCATGTACGCAAGCTGTTAATATTTTATCACGTTTGAGAGATTCTGATGATGGAATTGAGATGTAGAACTGATGTGTATAATCATATGCTTGTGCTAAAAATCATGATCAAGCTAATTATAATCCGAATAGTTTAGCGCTGAAAACTATGGAAATTTACAATTGCAGAGAAGACTTTTTTTTACAACTAAAACGTAAAGATATTACTGAGCTAGGAAAAACACAATATCTCAAGACACAATTAGCAAATGTACCCATCACATCTATACACTCACCTATAAGGTATGAGCCGAATCAATTCTTGAAGTCCTCTCTAGTTTATTGAAGCAATGCGGTTTTTTTTTTCTTTTCTTTTTTTTCCCGTAAAGCGAGGAAAAAAATGTACAAAAAAAATCTCAGTAGAGGTTAATCTGTTTCATATACGGTGCAACTTATATTGTGTAACGTAGGCTACCGCGTCAAAAAGGACCACGTCGACCTTTGCTTGTTGTATGGACGGATGTGTCAACAGAGTTTAATGTGGCTTTCATGTTCAAACCGAACGCATCATAGGATATTTTAAAATTCATATTTAAATATGTTTTTTCATAATTTCGCTGTAAATGGAATCAAATCCAGCAAAAACAAATTGTGTTTTTCGTCTCTTTTTCGACGTTGTGTATGTTCATAGCCATTGGTTTCATCTCATTCCATTGTTCCTACAGAGAAATTAAAAAAAAAGTTTCCACCTTTCATTATGATACATTGCTTTAAATGGATTGAGAAGCGATCCAACAATTGTCCTTTCAGCTCTTGGTGAGAAAGAAATGTCAACCATAAAAGATCAAATAGAGGTTAAAGAAAAAAGCCATCTTTTGCATCTATAATTTCTTAGAAATGCGCTTGAATAAATGAAGAACCGTTCATCTTTATAATAAATCTGATGGTATCTCTTGGTCTCTATTCTTAAAGCTGCAACTCAATAGCTTGACACTTAACCAAACTTCTTTTCCTTCAAACTGGTTACAATAATGATTACAAATTTTATCCTTTGGAAGCACCTTTTACATTTTTCAAAGCCATATAAAAGGTTACTCCTTTCTTTTAAAAATTACTCATTAAAGGTTTTTTTTTAATTCTGTGAAATCATTGGACATAGTTCTATTATGTCAACACACGTCAGACTAAAACTTTCTTTGTTTAAAAAACAAAACAAAATTAAAAACATCCATAAATAGTACAGGGCTTTCCAATGTTTTTAAACTAACTCTCTCTCTCTCTCTCTCTCTCTCTCTCTCTCTCTCTCTCTCTCTCTCTCTCTCTCTCTCTTTCTCTCTCTCTTTCTCTCTCTCTTAGTCTCCCACTGTCTCTCTCTCTCTGTATCTCCCCCCCCCTCTCTCTCTCTCTGTCTCTCTTTCAAGGAAGTTTGTCATTGTTACTAGTTTAGAGCACCAACTTGTCCAGGATTTCAACTCATATTTGGTTTTCAAAGTCTTCGAGGATTCTTTTCATAGACTGTTTTACCTGTGCGCCAGAATAGAAACTATTGGATTTCTTGTCCATCTCCAGCCCAATCCGAAAGAATCAAGATCTTTTCTTTTCTTTCATTTTAATAATAAAAAAGGCTTCAGTATTCAAGAATGAATACAAACAAAAAAAAAAGTCTTGAGGATGACACTGCACTCCCATGAAAAACTTTCAAATTAAGTTTTCTTACTTAAAATAAAATGTTTGATAAAACATAGACAGGTTCCTCTTTCTCTCTTCCTCTCTCTCTCTCTCTCTCTCTCTCTCTCTCTCTCTCTCTCTCTCTCTCTCTCGCCCTTCCTTTTTCTCTGTATCGATAGATCTATTTATCTTTCTATCTATATCCCTCTCTCTTACTCCCTCTGACTCTTTCAATGTCTCTTATCTCTCTTCTCTATCTTCTTTTCCCTTTTCTTTTCTCGAATGCACGTATCTCTCACTTGTTTCTATCTAAATAAAGATCAAGACCATAAAACTCTGACGACAACTTGGCAGTAAACAACGATTCAAGAGTACAGGCTTTGTCGAAAAAGGAAGGACTAATTTAGCTTTAATTTGGAAATTCAAAATCTTTCTCTCCATTTCTCTCTCTCTCTCTCTCTCTCTCTCTCTCTCTCTCTCTCTCTCTCTCTCTCTCTCTCTCTCTCTCTCTCTGTTTCTTTTTCGCCAGTTCTCTTTCTTTCGCTTTCTGTCTGCCATACAAACATTTTCTTTTTAACGAAAGCTAAAACAAATGAAAAGCGTCAGATTTTCGTATCTGTTTTTTTTTTCTATATGAAGCTGAAAAAAAAACAACCAACTATTCTATGCTTGAGGAAGTGGGGAATAAATGTACTGAAATGAATTTTCTAATAAATATAATAACATATTTTTACACACCAACAGTTTTCAACTTTCCCATTCACATGGTTTTGTTTGTATTTATTTCGAGATGTATATGTCTTCTGGTACTTATCTATTTACCAAAAGGGTCTGCCTGATTGCCTGCATATCACCATTCACCTCGTTTATTTCTTTCTTTACTGTGTTATTTTTAAATTTCTTTCCCTCATCCCCTTTTTCACACCTGTTGTATATTCTCTTTGTGCAATCCCATTAATTCTTTTCTTGTGTGGTGTATGATACAGGCTTTTAAATATTTACTAATAAACTTGAAAAAAAAAGAAAATAGAGGCCACAGATTCATCAGGGACTAATATGCGACATGTCTGTCCATGGCAAGGGTTTGCCATTCAGGTAGGAAACCGTCCACTTATAGCGAAGGAGTCAACAGGACAGTGATGGATCACCTGTGTATCAATGTTCTCCACATATTGCCTCTCCCTATAGATTCATAGTTTTAGATGTGAGCCCAAGTTATGTCATTGAATTCTAAAAGGTTGAGCGATAAGCTTTAAAACATTAAAAAAAAGGAACATGATTTCTGGAGAGCTTTAGAGTTTTAGCTAGAGAGTACATGAACTGAAAATTTATTGATATTGTCGAGCATTATGTGTCTCTGTCAATTGTGTCACAAATACACCCAATGCTACCACTCCAGCCCGCCATGATAACTTTAAGTGTTCTTAATTGATGAACTGAAAAATCAAACTTCATGATTGAGTTATAAATTCCTAGTCCAAAGACAGCATGCATTAAGATCCATCCGCAGCCTTGCTACAAAGCTTTGAAATGTTTAAGAGAAAGTTAATCTTTGCCACAACTCATGCGCTATAAAGCTCTGAGAGAGAAATAGGTAACTCAATCTCTGGCGGTGATGCTTAGTTTTGATTTGGTCACAAAACAAGCTCCATGTCACTTCTTCTGCTCTTCAAATAAATCTGAAAAAGAAAGGAAACGATGTACAAAATTGGACATCATTTCTTTCTCTTGCTCTGGGCAAACGTAAAATGTAAATAACAAATATGCTGTGAAATTGTCGTCTCCAGTGGTATAAAGTTGTACTCCGAAACTTTATTCCATGTCAAGGCTTACCTTTGAGGAGCTGTTCACATTTTCAGATTCTATCATTCACAAAAAGTTAACTTATCTCGTGAAATTTGACTAGATTGAAAATTCAAAATATTATTAAAGTAGACCTAATGGATTTAGATTAATTTTTAAATGTTATACTGTACCTGAATCACTTAAAAAAAAAAAAGAAAAAGAAAAATAAGGCTAAAGTCATTTTCACGCAGTATAATCCATGGCCAAAGCAAACTTCTCGATTAAAAGCCGAATGACAACAATCAGTCTCGCTCTGTTTCTGCTAACGATGTTACATGCGAGCTGAGACCAGGGCAGTCCGTCCATTCTTTCACCTGGAACGGTTACTAGATCTAATGAGTGGAGACCCATTTACTGAGTCAGTATTTTCATCTTTACATGTTAACAGACTTTTAATGTTCTTTTTTCAAAAGTAAATTCTTGTGTTTCTTAAAAGCAAACAATGTTCGGGTCATTTAGTGCACCATTTTTCTGATTCTCCTATTTAATACTTCAACTTGTTTGCCAATCTCTATATCTTATGCTTTCTCTGTTTATCTCTTTATCTCTGTCTTTGTCTCTCTCTGTTTGTCAGTCTGTATGTCTCTGTCTGTCTCTGTCTGTTTGTCTGTCTGTCTGTCTGCCTGCCTGTCTGTCTGTCTGTGTCTCTGTCTCTCTGTCTCTGTCTCTGTCTGTCTGTCTGTCTGTCTGTCTGTCTGTCTGTCTGTGTCTCTGTCTCTCTGTCTCTCTGTCTCTGTCTCTGTCTGTCTGTCTGTCTGTCTGTCTGTCTGTCTGTCTGTCTCTCTCTCTCTCTCTCTCTCTCTCTCTCTCTCTCTCTCTCTCTTTCTCTCTTCCTTTTCAACGCCATCTCTAACTTAAACTCTCCCCCTCCCTCTCTGAATCATTCAATCAAGTTCATAAATGTCTGTCACCTCTCACTCATCATACCCTTCTCCTCTCCATCTTTTCTTTCTACTTTAGTCTCTCTCTGATTTGACTCCTTTAATCGCTCTACAATCTTACCCAACCTCTTCTTCTCTCTCCCTCTCCCTCCAGTTTCCATCTCCCCTGATCTGCAGCTCTGTACCATAGCGAAGCTCGGAAAGTCAAGCAGATCTCTCTAGCATCTGTTAAGTGTTTGGCAAACATAGCCTGAACATGTCAAAGCTGTTAACGTAGTTTTTTCGGTTGATTTGAGAGTCATCAAACTTTTAGCTTTCGATTTCAAACAAAAAAATATTTTCCTGTGGGCATCTCTCCAGGCACAAAATACAGTGACGCTTTCCATTTATTATACTATGGTTGTCTCTATTCATTAAATTTTACTATCCTCAAGTGAGTACTTTACCGTCCAATTATAGAACTATATATTTATATTTTTATCTCTTTTTTTCAACATTTCTGTCTATGTCGACCTTTTTGTTTCCTGACAACGAGATCTACACCTTGTTATGAGAAATTTTACTTTGAAAAAAAAAACAAACATCTTTGACTCTGCTTATTTCTACTTTCCTTTCTCCTACCTTCTTTTATCTCTACTCTTTATCTACCCATCGTTATTTTCTTTTCATTCCCACTTTTTGTCTGTCTGTCTTTCTGTCTCTGTTTCTCTCTGTCTCTCTCTCTGTCTGTCTGTCTATCTGTCTGTCTGTCTGTCTGTCTGTCTGTCTGTCTGTCTGTCTGTCTGTCTGTCTGTCTGTCTGTCTGTCTCTCTCTCTCTCTCTCTCTCTCTCTCTCTCTCTCTCTCTCTCTCTCTCTCTCTCTCTCTCTCTCTCTCTCTCTTCTCTGTACATTGTTTATTCTCTGTCTTCTTTTATTTTGTCCTATTTCTTTCTTTCTCTCTGTTTATGTCTTCCTCTTTACCTCCTCTCTCTCCCTCCCTCTCTCTTTCTCTCTCAATCTCTATATCTACCCCCATTTCTCGTTTCGATATGAATAATTCACTTCCTATCCTGTCTTTTTCATCCTTCTTTGTCCCTTGTTCTTGTCTCTTTTTCCGCCCAATAAGCATCGATTGGTTCTGATTATTTTTCCTGTTAATAGGATGTTGGCTTTTGCGAATATTGTTTTGATACATTTCTTTTTTGTTTTCAAGATTCTTTGTTACCTTTTTTAAACAACCAAAACTTTTTTGAAGACAGGCCTTCAAAGCTCATCGTCCTTAGATTTTAAGCTATTTTAGTATTACATAAATTTTTATATTATCATAATTGACGAAGTTTTCCAAAAGTGCCAATACATTCTACTTTAAATCCAGGATTTATATTCGACAAACAGTCTTTTCTTGTTAACTGGTTTTGAAATAATCTCACATCGCATTTCAAAGGAGTCATTAAACCAAAAGGGATAAAAAAAAACATCCACTCACGCTTCCAATGGCTTTGACTAACATTAAATCAGATTAAGGTATGATAGTTAGAAGCTTCCTTTAAAAATACCTTGAATTCGAGCTATTAAGTATCTCTAAAAATTGAAATACGGAAAATTTTTACTCATCAATCATATCGTTCCTTTTTGACCTTACAGTGTCTCAATATAATACTATGCGTCCTTTTCCTTGACTAGTCATTCCATGAAAATGAGAAAATTACCAACGTCTCTTGCAATACTGTTCTCTTGGAAAGCTAAAAACCTCTGGCCTTCATAGATTGAAATGTCCCCATCAGAATGGTCTGCAAACAATGACCGACGTTGGGCAATAGTGTCTGACCGGATGTCCGAAAGAGTACTTGTCGACTCTAGTATAGCGGGCCTCCCACCAGTAAATGACCAAAGATAATGATCGAGTCTGGTGCGACCGATAGATGACCATCGGAGGCCGGAGCCGAGCTCTGGCACTGAAAGAGATGAGATTACGAGATGTACAGAGAAAACAGGGCGATAAAATAATGGATCAGAACACAAAACAGAAAAGTATTGTTGTAGAAAGAAGACGAACGAAATCATTTAAAGTCGGGCACAAGAATTCTGACACAGCGTTGATAATAGGTTAAATATACAAAGTTATCTTTCAAGATCAAAAATGCTACAAAAGAAATAATAACTGGGTCCATGCTGCAGTGTAATATTAAGAACCAGAGTTGAATGGTGGAGGTTGTAAAACTAAATATGGTTGCGTTTCAGAATAATGATCCTTTGAAAGTGATAACTTTTTATTGAACGGTCATAAAATGATAAATGATTGTAGTTATTTTAGGTGCAGGTGCTAATAGAAACAAAGTTACATTGAAAATAAATTATGCTTTATGTGATGTATTGCAGCTACATAACGTCAAAAATTATAAGGAATTTACTTTGTTGCCAAAATTTAACATATCGTCCTAGATTTGAAAAAAATTTCCAACAGACTTATAGAAAATTTTCGATTCTTCTTAAATACACACATAGGCGATAATTTATTGAGTTCATAGAAAGTCGTTTCGGCTTGATATGACTTAAAGTAATGATCCATTCCATTTTACGGTCTTTTCAGCTAAATATGAACCAATAGATGGTTCAAAATTTCTGAAATTTTAAACTTCCTCAAACGACTTTTAATTTTAGAATGATATGTAACGGAAAATTGAACTTTCTTGATATTATTTTTCAGCTTTCTGGTGATATTATCAAAAAAAACAAAAAACACCAAAATTCTGTGTCCTTGTCCCTGTCTTTTCAGCGATGTTTTTCACATTGTCAATTGAAAACTCATAAGCGAAGTTTTGATATACGAATCATAACTTTTTTCATATTTAAAGTAATAGCTTTGAATGAATCAATAAAATACCCAGCAAAACACCATTTCTTGTTTCTCAAGGAACTAGGCCTTGGCGGATATTTTTTTTTACTTTATCACCCCTTAAAAACGGAAATGTGTGTATATATATATATATATATATATATATATATATATATATATATATATATATATATATATAATTAGATTTACTAACCAGATTTATGGTTAATGGTATCAACTCGAGTTGTCTAAACTTAGCTGGAACCAACGCGGGAGTACTCTTGGGTATTTGTAACAAAACACTCAGAGCAAACTAAATTCCCTACAGAACTTTGGTTATTAATGGACAATGCAAGACTTGTACCTAATTTAATTTTCAGTTTTGTTTTTGTACTAATCATCGTTATATAAACCACTTTCGGTCATTATTTCGAAGTGGGTGAATGAAAGAAAAAAATATCATTTATCTTTGTTGTCATCCAGCATAGACTAATAATTACTTGCAGAATCTATAAAGGATAACAAAAACCTTCTTTAAATATCAAAAGATTATATCTTAGTTTTATTTCTTTACAGAATCATAATGCCATGTGTTACCTTCTTATATTTATTATTGTGCCATTGAAATTCTCGGTTTGACTTGCAGTTTTTGAAGCGCTCCTGAAAATACGTTTTCCTATCATTTACAGAAAAGCTGTTCATAAGATAAACAAACAAAACAGAACAAAAACAAAAAAAAAGAAAGTATCATTTTTTAAAGAGAATTTAACGCGCTGCTATCAAGATGGAATGAAAAGAAGGACATAAATGCTGTCTGTATTTTTCTTTAGAATTATTTAAATGTTTTTTTTTAATGTATTTTCTTTAAAAAAAAAGTCACGATGAACTTTATCTGTCTCAATAAAACGAAATTTAATTATTTGTGCAGAAAAAAAGGATCGTTTGATGTTGGTTATTTTTTTTCTTTTTCTTTTCTTGTTTTCAATTATTTCCTTACAAAAACTGAAACAAACAAAAAATTCTTCATGATTGTAGACTGGTATTTTCAAATGACTCCTGGAATGTTCAGATTCTTAACCATTTTTTTAACTTGTTTGTTTTTTTATGGACAATATAAACAAGTTTAAGGTCCTAAAATAAACCTCTTGTTTTCTATACCCGCCATAAAATATGACCCTCTTTATGCCGCTATTTTACTGCGAATAATCGTTTGCCGTTTTAGTCTTTTTCTCATCAGCAAAACTTGGGATAAAAAGGCGCCGCACAGATTATATGGATTGATATGGTTGCGGCAATCTTCAACATTTATTTGATTTATATAAAAAAATTGATGACATAGCAAGTATTTCAAGGTGGAAAACTGCGGTTATTTTTTTAAAGAGTTCTAAAAGAACAAAAAATATAATAATTGATATATTCTGGGCGTCGAGCGCAGTGTAGCATGCCAGCGTGGTGCTTTTCAGTTCTTGCTGCCCTTTGTTGTAGAGTGAAATAATAGTAGAAACTAGTGTTGGGACATTTTTGTACACGAGGACGATTTAAAGATTATAATTATTTTTAGTGACTGTTATCAAAACAGGAAGTCGTTCAAACCCGAAAAGTTAGAAATGTTTGTAAAAGGTTCAACTGAAAAAGTCGTGGAAGTATTGGAAATAATTAACCAACAGAAATACAGCTCTTAATGTTTATTTTGTTTGTTTTATAAACTTTAAAACATGGCGATTTTCTGAAAATGAAAAAGTTCTGTGATTCCTTTTGAAAGATTTTTTAGGTAACTCAAAATATCATAATTTAGTTCTTCGGATTTGACGCAATTATTTTTATTTTATTTTTGTTGAAAAATTGTGCAGACAAAAAAAGACAGCATTCTCTCTTGCCAGACAGTACTGTATACACATGCGTTATCGGTCATACTAATTACACGTCATTATAAGTACACGTATCTTTGGTTTCATCTTTTACTAAAAGCTATGAATGAGAGTCATTCTTTCCTTCCTGTGAGCAATAAAATGGCCAAGTCTAAAATATTTCCAAATGAGCAACTAAAAGCTTCGTTTTTAATATGCAGAATATTAAATTTAAAATTTGTTTCATATAAAATTGAATTTATAATTACAGGTAGGCTGATCGTGGAATATTGTTTTGGTATTGAAAAACCATTTTTTAAACACTTAGGTCCAGATGTTAATTAAAATACAAACAGATAGCTAATTTTTATCATCCCATTACTTACAGATCTTGTAGGTATAAATAAACTGATACTAGACAGTCGTTGCTTATAACCATATCGCTTAAATAAACAATTTATTTTTGTAATGGTCTTTAAATGTGTTTCCTTTCTTTTACAGGAGTGATTGACTTCTAGGGCTTCTAGGGTAAAAAGAAAGGCACAAATATTTGATTTCATTAAAACGACCTTTCATTCAAAAATATCTTTAGTGTAATAAACAGCATTTTTCAATAACTGTTAAAGCATAAAAAAATATGAGGTTTTATTTTAGAATAGAAAAAGATGACGAACTAAATTATAAACATTCAGAGATTAAACCTCAGCAAAAAAAAACAAAACAAAAAAACTGCCGCAAAACGAAGGAATAAATTTTTGTGTAGATTCAGGATTATGAAAAAGATAAGAGAAAAACTTAAGGTGATGGGAATGATTTCCTATTGGTTTCCGAGAAAGCAATCTAAGCGACTTAGACGTCTCGTAAAATTAGTCTCACTCTCTCTCTCTGAATACTGCTCGCTTATTGAGTGCAATAAGGGTTGCGATCTTTGACAAAACTTGTGATGGAAGTTTTCAAACGTCAGTGTTGTAAACTAGCCTCCTCATGATTTAATTTCTTCCTTTATCCTGCCTGTCTGTTTTCCTTTCTCTTTCCCTTTCTATCTCTTTATCTCTCCTTCTTCCTCATTTTCTCATAAACTCGGTCTGATTGTCAGTCTCTCTGTAATTGGTGAACCTGAAGAGGAAAAAAAAAGACAAAAAAAAAGAAGAAGAAGAAGAAGGCAGAGAAGGAAGAGGAGCAAATTAGGTAGGAGATTCTGATATTTTTGGGGCTGGCATGTGTTGTGCATTGTTTTATTTTAATTAGTTTCACGGTGAAATTCTTTCAAGTCAGATATAATAATATTAATAATTAGACGATACTCTTGATTTTTACATGTTTTACAGATTGTGATCTAAGTCAAGTTCACGCAGCAATAATCGGATTTTTAAATAACAACTCTCTTTCCAAATTTCGGGAAAGAAAGTTGTGGTTTCTCTATTTGTTTTTTACCCTTCACCAGATCACAGTACTGTAAGATGAAAACTTTTTTAAGTTTTCGAAAAAAAAAGATAATGAATTATAAATATTTTTTTTTTGGAAAAAAAAAAAAAAAAATATATATATATATATATAGAAAAGAATGTAATAAAACTTAAATGTAAAGTTTTAAAATAAGAGTGTGTATTCTCTAAAGGAATGATTTACCAACACAAGAAAAATTATGAAGTATCGTGTTTTGGATTGCAAATTATTTTGGAAAATGGATAGCTTTTTATTTTTTTTAATTGTGGGTCACGCAAGCAAGCCTAAATAATTATTTTATCTTAAGTCTGTATAAAACCTGAAGAGGTAGTAAAAAACATTACACCATTAACGGTTAGACCATGGTGATTGTACATAAGACAGGTCTTATCACATTAACTTCAAGATCTACCAATACGAGACTTGTTCTTTGTCATGAATATTGCACTGCCGTTATTGAACCAGAGAGCTGTAGCTTATTATACAGCACCTTTAAAACGACAACACGTAATTTCATAGTAGAGGAGAAGAATATTCTCTGTTACGTTACAAAGATGGCTGTATCGAAGAGTTGCCTTGCAATTAGTGAATCCCATTGAGCTTAGTGAAGTGAGTTCTTGAGGTCACAGCATTATGGATATATATATATATATATATATATATATATAACACAAACGAAACTCATGAAGTAAAGTAATCATGAAATACAAGTTCTTAGATTATATGATTATTTTACCACTTTGTACATAAAGTCAACAGTACATAATATAAAACTTAGCACCGGAAATGAAGAATATTTAGTTTGACACCCAGCACTTGATGATGTTCTTGGCCCATGAAGTGAGGAGTACGTGCCATGACACATAATGCGTGCAATAAATAGTATATCGCGTGGTGTTTGGTGTGATACATGCCAGTAGAGTAAAAGCAAATCATAATCATTCTGCTATACCAATCACGTGAATAGAGTATCGTATGAAAAATGATTTTTCGGTAGAGACTATTTTTACCATAAAGTTCCCTAGAGCGGACAGTGCGCCTTGAAATATGATCCATGGAATGAGAGGATATTCTTGACATAAATATGTCATAGAATGGAAGTACATAATGTCCCATAGGATTTTCCACCGTATGAAGCATGGTTTATATGTCCGAAAAAAAAGTTTTATGAATCCACGACTCTTGAAATAACGACAACATGGTAAGGCACATATCCCGCAAGGTGAAAGGTAACATAATTATATAAATTTTGTGTGCATATCAATAGGTTCGTGATGGAATAATGGCATTCATAGTAGCCTGGGCGTGTAACAAGACATTTATGATGCACGACCTGTAGGATCTAATCCTAAAATGCAATGACGCCTTCAAAGAGGGCTAAATTCCTGTGTGGGGGATTAAGAGGGCTGGCGTTCTTGTCAAGTCCATCAATGAGCTCTCTCTATTATATTTCTCTGGCCAGCATTGTTAACTTTATAAAACAGCGAAGATCAAAAACCGAAGCAGCTCTCAATATTAACATACTTAAAAAAATTCACCTTTTATTGAAAAGTACAAATACTTGTGCCAAAATGAAACATTCAAATTTCATATAATTATGTCGTTATTCCATACGTTCCTGAACTATTCCATAAAATCAATTCAAATCAAATTATTCAGTTTCGCGGAAATGAAAGCTTGCTATTTGAATCCAAAATTGAGGAATCTGCAGCCCAACATTTGGTATAGAGTAACAGGAGCATCTTGCAAGCATTGCTATTCGCTGATGCAAATTCCATGTCTCATCAGGATAGAGCGAAACCTCCGGGCAGGGATGCTAGATTATTTTTCATAGCTCAGACTGCCCGGTTTATTGCGTCTCCGGGGCGCGCGTGCGCAGCGGAAGATAAATCGCCACATAAGCGGAAGCAGGGGAAATATGGCTTCACAGGGCTGAAGATCACACCTGGGGGAAAAGTTAGAAGGGGAGAAGTCAGCTAAGAGTGAAGGATTGACCCAGGCTGTGTGACCTATCACTTGCACGCCATGCACAAGACAGTTGGAACGAGAGATTTTCTTCTAATGCAGTTGTAAATGTTATATCGGATGGCAAACGTACTTCCTTACTTCAGATATTTAGTTCAGTCCATTAGATTAAAGGTTGACGCCTCTTTGGTAAGTCGCAAAACCGTATATCTAAGACTATAATGAAAATCTCAATACAAATAAATATGCTTTTATCCTTTTAATATTTTTCCATTATAAATTTAAGACTAATTCTTTACCACATGCCCAATTATATTTTGCTGTTTAAACTTTAATATTTCAATATTTAAATTTTCCAGAGTTGTTCAAGTAGTTGATTTGGTTTCAATACCTAGGACCTAGGTGTCAACTCTTTTTTGCGTTTCTGTTCCGCTCACAATAACGTGTACTTTAACGTTATCAAATGTACAGATTTCAGATTTTCAGCATAATGATATTGGAGATCTTTAGCAGAACTTTTTTTTTTACAAAAAGGGTTCTCCAAAATAGTTTTGTTTTTCAAAATGGGTTCTCCAAAAGGCTTTGTAAGCAAATTTCCCATGTTATTGTTTGTCGTTGCTTATTTTTAGCATATATTTGGAATTATACCAACCTTGCAATCCATTTTCTTCTTAACTAGTTCTCATTTCTTTAAAATTGTTTTCTATTTTGATTTTGGCTTTCAAGACGAGGATAAAAAGTTCAGTTACCTTTTCAAGCAAAAAGTGATATTGATAGCTATAACTTCAGGGTTATACTACCTGATGTCATCTGAAATATACGCCTAGTTTTACATCTGGAAATTATCTTTCTGTCTCTGCATAGTTATATTCATATGGAAAATATGATTCAAAAACAACAACAAACAAACATGTAATATAAAACTGAAAATCATCTTTATCATATCCATCGTGAAGCTTTCAACTTATTGTAGAAAATTCCAAATAGATTTTCATATTATTAGCATCTTTGTTTGTTTTTTTTTTATTTTTAGAAGTTTGATATAGACCTAATGAGTAAAGTTTGGATTTGTTTGATCAAAACAAGATTTCAATTTTGAGAACAAAAATGGACTTAAAATTATGTTCTGTTTAAATATGGATATTATTAATTCCCAATAACTTCACGAAGGGTTGAACAAAGATTTAGAATTCTAGTTATGCGTCGATTAATTCTAGATTGCAAAGTTAAGGAAATCAATACTGTTGAGCAAAACGTGTAAGTAAAGTGTTTGGTTGTTTGGGAAAATGTTTCGGCCTAAATTTTTACGAGTTACGATGAGTGTGTTGATGACGAAGCTGCATTTGTTTGCATGACCTGGAAATTGCAGTTGCAAAAAGGGAACATAGCAAAGGTCATTTTTGCAATGATTTCATAACAATCAACTACTATCACTTTTTAAAATTTATTTTAATAATCGCCGCATTCATTACTTTTGAAAGTTGTTTATCTTTGGGAAAAAATTCAGAAATCTTAGTATTGATTTGTAGGTTTCATTAACTCCCGCTCCCTCCCCCGCCCTTCTCCTCCTAAACACTATGACCATTAATAAAAACGAAATAACAAAGCACCCTCATAGGTTTGACCAAAGCAGTTAATTAGCATGAAACAAAATTGATTGCCATTTTTTTTAAGAAATTAAAATCTTATTTTCACCATTGATATCTCCATAATGAACCGATCATCACCATCCTTATCATCATCACACCATCATTATCATCTTAATCATTATCTTGACCATTGTCATCATCATCATCATCATTATCATCAAAATGATCATGCTGAACATCATAGTCATCATCCCCCTCCTCATCTTCACCAATATCATTATCATCATCATCACCATCATCATCATACACATTGCTACCATCTTCCCATCAATTTCAAGATCATTTTCATGGCCATGTACATCAATATCCTTATCAACGTCCCAGGGAGCACGACATTCATTTTCTTCCGCATCAGACTGTTGTTCACCTTTCTACTTTGTAATATTATTTAATCATTAATCTCATTGCTCTTAAACTGCTATGAACAAATTTGTTGATTCGGGCCCTTTATTGAATTTACATATTTTTTCTAGACAAGTCTATTCAGGCCTCTATACAATAATAATACTAATAATAGTCGAACTGAACTGTTTTCAATTTCAATTTTTTTTTTTTCGGTATGTTTTCAATTGCAGCTTTATTTTGATATGAAACCAGCGAGGACGCCATCAGCGCGAAACAACCATTCCATACCGACAATCCATTGTAGCTTCTACGCGATATTTTTAGCGCCTGCGCTGAGTCGAGTGGTATCTCAGCAGGTGATGAGGAGATCTGTCGCCTGGCCGCACCGAGCCGACCCCTACCCCGGCGCGCTCACCGCTCACCAACACCGCTGCTGAAGCTCTCCCAGTCCGCTCGGCTAACTTCTCCCAACCCTACGATGCTCCGTCCCTCTCTTTCCCTCTCATCCTTTTAGCTTCAGTCTTACTTTCCCCGCGTCCATCAGCAACTCGAGCTCTAAACTTCATTGTAGGTTTACGGAGTAACGATGTCCGGAGTTGTTGGAGGCCCGTAGCTTTGCAATTTCCGGCTAAACTTTGAGCAAGTGTAAAAGTTCAGTCTATGAATGAAGGTAATCAAAACATTAGTATCTATCATTACCAAGTACAATGAATGATGTTTATAGCACTTATAATCTGTACCAGAAAACAACTCAGAAATGAGAGTAATATTCTTTGAAATATTTTGAATTTTACAGCGAAATTATAATAAATAGTAGGACTCCTGGTCTTAGTTTAACAATAAAGTGTAAAGACTAATCCTGTGAGAAAGCTAGACAAAGAGCATAATAGTAAAATAAGGTACACTGTGGGGAGAAAAAATCGTATTCCTCACGCGAGCCAAAGTTCTGCGCTTTCTTCATACATTTATATAAGATTGGCATAATTTCTAGACGTTGCCTTTTCGTGGCAAGTGTGAGCATAATGTGTCTCTATTTTTTCATGCTTATCTTTTAGTTCAAGTTGAAAGAATCCATATACTGCTCCACATTTTTAAAAAAAAAATCTTAATGTAAAACGGGTGAAATAAGCAAGGTCTGTACATCCCAAAGAAGGAAGTTTTGAATAAAAGATTGATATAGAAAAGAATCTTTTTAAAAAGAAGAAGAGATACGATCTCCAGTGGTTGTTTTCGCAAACCAATTTATTAAATTCTGAAAAAATTGTTAAACGGAAGTTGTCAATTTCTAACTTAAAACTCCCGCGAGGATTCTCAAATACCATCTTAATGGGAACTAAACATTTCTTTAACAGTTTCGAAACTTTCCTTTACGTTCATCGTTTGAGGTTGTGCATTTATCGTAATAAACTATTCTATAATGCACTTTTGATTATATATCTGTGTCACTTTGATTTGAAACTTTGAAACTTGCTGCGTTTTTAATCTGGATCATTCTGATCTTTCACAATTCACTTTCATCTTTGGACATGAAAAAGTAAGTAAAGTAAAACGTTAATGTTTATTATGGCCATTTATGGGTATGATCATTTCTTCGAACGTCAACATTTATTCAAGGCCCTTTCCTTCTTTCCAGATCAGCAGCTTTTATTTATTATCGATTCTATGATCACTGTTTGATTCATGCCTTTTTCATGCCCGTTTTATGCTCATAAGAACGATATTATTATTATTATTATTATTATTATTATTATTATTATTATTATTATTATTATTATTATTATTATTATTATTATTATTATTATTATTATTATTATTATTATTATTATTATTATTATTATTATTATTATTATTATTATTATTATTATTATTATTATTATTATTGTTATTATCTCTTTGTTCTCTGTTCTTTCTCTTCATCACCCCACCCCCCTTTTTTCCTTTCTGTCTGTCTTCTTGCCCGTCCGTCTGGCTGTCTGTCAGTCTGTCTGTTTGTCTGTCTCTCTGTCTCTGTCTCTGTCTCTGTCTCTGTCTCTGTCTCTGTCTATGTCTGTCTGTTTGTGTGTCTGTCTGTCTGACTCTCTCTCTCTCCTTCCTATATATCCATCTTGTATTTTAGCGATGTCTAAAATTTTTTCATCTTCTTCATTTCTTTATTTACATACGCACAGACCTGTGTGCACCTGTGATATATCGTGTAATAAAAAGGAGCACTTTAATCAATTTGCCTGCGAATACAATTTGGCGTATCAAATCCTTTGTGAATTAAAATCATAAGGCACAAGTGCCTTCTCAATGGACAAGAAAGCTTTACCATGAATGCGTCTCTTTCAATAATTTTGTCAAAGCACTGCGTATGTCATTTGTATTTCTTTATACTTTTCTTGGTTTGATTTGCACTTTTCGCATGTTAAGTGTAGAGATAACTTTCTGATTTAACTGTGAACTCCTTGAAACTTTTACAGAGACAGGTTTTATTTTTCATAGACTTCAGAACGATTAAGATAACACTTGGTACCTTTCGGGTGCTTATACCGTCTTACTATTAGAGATTGAACTCTTACGTCTAAAGTAAGAAAGTTTGATTTGATTTACATCGGATCCATATCGGATTTAAATTGATTAATCGTATAACGTCCATTCTGCGAAAGCTGGTCTATGTTTGTGGCTGTTGGCTGGGCTCCTGTTGTGAACATCTAAGATGATTAGCGTAACTTTGACTGACACCATCTTTTCTCAATGTTAGATGTTAAAGAAGGGTATTACTGATAAGAAAGTGTTTGTTTTGGTTTTTTTTAATTTGTTGTGTGTTTATTTTTATTTATTTATTTTTTTTTTTATTTTTTTTTTTTTTTGGGGGGGAGGGGGGAGGTAGGGAGTTAAACAACAAATTTATTGTCAAAGTATATTCGAAAAACTATAGAGACATAAAAAAAGATTTAAAAGACAGCAAATGTTATTTGTTTTTTTTTTACCTTTTTAACTTAAATTTTGAAGGTTCTTTCATAAGTTCTACGCCCCATAGGTTTCCCTTAAAACCTTTTCTGTTAAACAAGGAATGGAACTTGTTAGTTGGGAGATAAACGCTTGCCAGGATTTGAACCAGAACTTCCTATATGTCAGTCCAACATTCTGCGACTGATCCATAGCCTCTCAAAGCAGGAGACAAAATAAGATATCCTCTTAAATAGAGACAATGAGAACTAGTCACAAGATCAGATAAAGAAAATTCTGCTAGAAGATTATAAAGAGTGATTAAAAATTGAAAATAATGCTGAGTGTATTTTTTTGTCAAACTCAAGTTTTTTTTTTTAAACTTTATGCATTGATAACTATCAATAAATTATTTTCACTCTCCTGATGAATTAATTAAATCCCTTGATATTTTTTTTAAAGCTGTTGCACTTGTTTCCTCATTTTTGCCATTTTTTTTTTAAATTAAGTTTTACGAATTATTCGAGATATCAGCAGTTTGGTCTAGCTCAAAACCTACTTTCAACTATTACATGAGGAAAACCATGGCTGAGAATCGTTTTCATAAATATTCAATATTTTAATGTAAAAATAACATGAACATTAATTTTTTTCCTTTCAACGACACGAGGAATCCGTCAAAATGAATATTAAAATTTATTGAAAGTGATTTATTAGACTTTAATAGTCTTGAGCAAGTTTGAACTATTAACTAGATTAACTTAATCACCATGAAAGTTGTATGGCACCATACACTTTATGTATCAGTTGGTAACCCAATGCTAAAGTTATTGAAAACTTGAATGAATGTTTGAAACTCAATGCTAGACGTGTTCCGGAATGTGTGGTGATTTGTTAGCTTCACGCTGGGTACCCGTGGTCTGATAGCACAGAAAGCTCCTGATGTAATCATTGCATGATCATTGCAATCAACTTTCATAATTATATCGATCAAGCTAAGATTTGATTAACCTAAACTTAATCAAGTTTAAAACATTTTATCTTGACTGGTGATCTGACGTGATCAATATTAAACAGAATCATATCATTAGACCTCATTGAATCCATGATAATCTGGGGGCTTCATTTCTACTTCATATTTTATTTCAAAAAAAAAAAAAATCTGAGAGAATTTTTTTTTAAATGATTCTTTGTAATATCCTTTATCCTCAGACCACTCAAGGTATAGAAATATCGTGCTAACATAACCTGGACTATAAATTATTATCTTGTATAAACCGGTTGGAGTAAAAGTACGCATGTTCTTTTTCATTCCTAATTAAAATAAGTAAAAGCATTTTAAACTAAATTTGCATCTAGATGATATTACAAAAAAAATGTAGTTAATTCAGCAATTTTATAATGATTGATTCTTTTTTAATGAAAAATCATAGCCGTAGGTAAATTCTTACTCGTCAAACATCTTCATGATTCATGCTCAGCCAACAACATTTGAGACTAGTAATGAGTGCAAGTTTACGTCTCAAACAGAAACAATCGTTCATCTGTCATGTTATCGCTTCAGGTATCATCAGGGGCTAAATCCTCGTAGAGGAATCTTCATCTAGATTTAACATTAAAATATTATTAAAAAGGCATTCTGACCTATGTCTCATATCTCTCTAAGACTGGTATATGAATAAGTGCAAAACAACTTACCGATGATCGTAACCCAATGCTTTATAGAGAGGTTAAAGATGTATCGTGACGTTCTGATAGATTTGTAAATTATATCGGCCTCAACAAAGTGGCCCCTGCACTTGAGTGACTGTTTGAATTTTTTTTTTTTTTTTTTTATTTTTTTTTAACAAGTCTTATCGAGAATACCTTTCCTTATCAATAACAAAGAAAGGTATCTCTTATATGATTTACGTTTCAAAAGAAGCAAACATTTTATGTTCTCTTTGTTTAAATTTGTCATTACTTAATAAAATTAATATAAAAGAATTGTTTTCTTTCTCATACAAGATTATGTTACGCTGCATACTAGTGAACAGTTTACAGAGATGTAGAACAAATAGCAGGCAATTTTTCTCTTTTATATCGTCGTAACTTTTAAGCCTCCAAGCTATATTTTGAAACTTTGAAAGTTCTGTAGCGTTCGAGATTTTTACGACCGAAAGTCTCGTATAGCAAAAGAAAAAAAAACAAATAACTGAGCAGTTATGATATATTTTGCGAAACCTTTTGGCAAAATGCGCTTAGTTTATTTTTAAGGCACACATTGAACATATTTATTTGAAGGAAGTGTAATGCCTTACAGGAAACTGCTAGTTTTACAACTTAAGCACTTGAAATTATGATGAATCACAAACACGACACCAAAATAATTCAACGTGGAGATTTTTATTTTCTAAACATTCACTCTTGGATGAAATTATTTATACAATACCGATAAGCTTAGACATTCCAAGAAACTTTTTTTTTTAATTCTTAAATTGGGTTTTAATATCCGCTCAGATAAACCCATGCTCATTTAACACAGTTTCTAGCTTTCACATATGTGTTAAAAATATATTTTGAATTACGGTGAAAGCTATTTACATCATGTATATTTATTATCTCTATTGACACTCTAAACCCACAAGTCCACAAACAGTTGACTCTTACGCATTTCTGGGCTCAACGATTATGGGATTTAGCAGTCAATCAAATCATAAGCGTGAAACATCGAATTACCAGAAAAAAATCATAACAGGCTTGCACTCTTAACACTTCTTGGTAAACATCCACTTAGTGGGAGAAGTTTGATATTGATTTTCAAGGTTAATATTTATGTTCACACAGTAAAATCGCATTTATCCACGCGCAGTAATCTCTTTTTTTTTCCTTTATTATTTTTTTTTCACACCCTTTAAAAGTGGGTGCACTTTAAAAAAGTTTCTAGGAATAAGATTAAGTCGTGATTTCCTTTCGCGTGAAAGATTTTAAAAAAAGCCTTTTTGAAGAAAAGTTTGAGTGCACTTTAGGGAGCTCTGCTTTAATTCAGATTTGGAGATATTAACTTTGGGGTTTAGTCAAACTATCCTCCACCTCTTCCCTTCAATTTTTTTGCCTTTGTGAGGAAGGAAATGTGAATCTAAGACAAAAATATCTCTTTTAAGTATTCCTCTCTAACAATTCTCTTTATCTTGGCTACTTTCCTTTAAGCAACGGGTTTTAGATTCAGTGTTTGGATAACTATAATGGTGCCAATTACTGTCTTTTGCACTTTAAAATTTGGCATGCTTATCACCAAGGGATCATATTTTATATTGATTGAGAGGTATTAGAAGAAATATTTTGTTAATTTGCTACATTTGCTTTGCTAGATCCATTAGTGTTATTTTCAAACAGCTTGCTAATCTCAAGCGGAAATGGAAGTTGTTGTGGAGATATGATTGAGCAGCCAAAATTAATCCTTCATTTCTGTAACAGTTTTGGTTAGTTTTTTTAAAGCCTTCTCGGCTACCCAAAACTAAAAGTGCAAGTTTGTTAATTCGTGAATCATATAGCCGGCTCATCGAATGGGTAGATAGACATACGGCTTGATAATCATATTGTTACATAGCTTTTTTAATAGACAGGCGAATAGAAAACTAAGTAGTTAGAACATTAGTATCTTAAAATTTTGAGTTAATTTGCAATATCACTAACAAAATGGCAGCTATATGGATTGAGTCTAGTTTAATCCTTTCTGAAAGTGTCTAAAGGATTACTTTCAAAGGATAAACATTATTTTGAACTTTAACCTTGATATTAGGCGTTCATGATATTGCTTTCAAGTATTAGTTGTATGCCGCGTATAATGGTTAATAGTGTATGAAGTTAACCTTCCAACTGTGGTTTTTGTTCTAGTCAGAATGACAGTAGACACTGGACGAGGATTGAAGTTGTTGACACTCGAAGAAAACAAAATTAACATCGAAGAGTTTCTCTGTAACTGCTGGCTAAAGAAAGTTGGCGATTGAAAGACAGTTGACAAAGTCTCTTTTCCATAGTTCCTCTACGACAGAGATATAAACATACAAACAAATCCACGTAAGTCTCAACTCAGCAAACATAATTGAAATTTGATAACAACATCGAGTGTAAAATTTAATTGAGAAATGTCTTAAAAAATTACGCCACAGAGGGGGAAAAGTGTCCACTCTTTGTTCAGAGAAAAATTTCAAATATTTCTGAGATCGATTGTAACAGCTTCAATCTACATCCTTTGACACCACCAATTGGCGCAAGAACAACAGGATCTTAAGAAATGGAGCCATGGCCATTGATCAAGACAATGAGGAACTCGTTTTAGTTTTTGTACATTGTTAGATATAACGATATGACGGGTTATCTTGGAACAAAAATTGGGAGCAAGGCAGGTTGTCGAAAAGGTTGGGAGACTTGGCTAAAGTTTCATGGACTGGCTTCATTATATTGTTTGGAAGAGAGGCTGATTAGCAGGATGGAGAGAAACGTAGAGAGGTGGATAAACAAATAGATATGGAAAAATGGAATGAGAGATAGACAGACAGACAAACAGACAACAGAAGACGTAAATTTAGAGACATGAAAAAAATTGTCTCAAATTGGCTGCAGAGTTGCTTTTTCCATCTTGATTTTTGTATTTAGATGACATGCGTGTGGCCCTCAACTTGCGAAATTATGTCATAATGTTCCCATAAACAAACCTCTTGAGCTTGATGATTCCAGAACTTGATGGCAAGGATTCCCCGAGCTCGGCTGGGAAGAATGATAGCTGCAATCTTTAACCACTTCATATTTTGCTGACTGCCGAAGTGAAGAAAATTAATTACTTTTTTTAAATAGATCACGTTGCCCACATTTTTTTTCATTTCTTTTTGATTTGAAGTCAGAAACAATTGTTAAAAATATAGAAACATGTGTTTTGCAAACTTTTTCGATGATAGAACGCCATTTGGCTATTTGAAAAATCCTTTTTTATTTGTGTTGGCTTCCTCTCCAATCCATCTGTCTTAAAATCTAGTTCATGCCAGAGTTCAGTATCAGTGCAATGAACTTCTCGATGATCGAAACCAGTACGGAAAGATATTCGTACACTTTTCTTTCATATTCATAATACTTATTTGCACATTGCTTTATTTTGCTGGTTTTGTTTAAACTTGAAAGGATACAGAAAATAGGTGATACCCAGCTGATGAAAACTATTGTTTTATCAAACCCCTCTCCTTCGGATGAAAACTAAACTGACGTTCTATATCAATAAACCTCAGAATTTTCTCCACATTCACGTCAAAAGATCTCTGAAAGGAAGAAAAAAATTATGGTTCGTTTCTATTTCGAAAGAGTCTGAATATGTTTTAATTTTGAAATCAATCTTTACTACATCTAATTAGGTAGTGGATGCGTTTTACTCACAACATTGCGGCAGTTCAGTATACGTCAATCTCCTGTTGATAAATCTAAGCGAAGCCAATAATTTACAATATGTTGAGAACTAGCAAAACGTTGGTGGGGGAAGTTAAATCAAACTACTCCCCATGTGACAGGTGTTTGACTGTGAACAGAGCAAGCATTGCTGGGAACTAGCTACATTTGCATCTTAAAAGATATTTTCAATCTGTCACCCATATAGTTCTAATGTAAGGTATTATGGATTTTAGTACTATAATGCAGGATTGTCTTCTTCAAAGTTTTAACTTGGCCAGAAAGTTTATCCTGTCATTTCGTTTTTCCTAAGACTTCCTCATGATTATACCCATAAAGCTTGGTTTGTCACCCCTAGCTAACCGCACTTTATTAGGAATCCTTTTTATTTTCTTTTTTCTTCCCTCTAAACTCATTGGTAATAAAATAATGTTCTATTTTAAATCGGGGAAAAAGGAGATTTTTCTTTCATTTCTCTCATATATTGGAGATCCTCAGTAAGTGTCAGTCCTGACAAGGGAGTATCACTTTATCGGGTCCAGCCGTATTCTCTGATCTAATCTTATTTCTAACTGGTCGCCCTGTTCGCGATAATGGTACTATCCTAGGCGGTCCTCGGTGTTCCTGGGCTAGAAGACTCCAGATAACCGGGTTGATGCGGCCGCTCGCGGGCTGCCAACCAAGCTGTCACAATAGCATTCTTATACTTTCGCCTGGATGCTCATCGCTAAAAGGTTTCTGGAGGAAGAACAGGAGGGATAAAAAAGGAGCATTTCATAGGTAAAAAAATATAAGCAGTGACTTTAGGGGTGAGTTCGTTGTGGGGTTATAGTGGTTGGAAGCATATACTGACACTTGGAGATTAGAGAGAGAGGGGGAGAGAGAGAGAGAGAGAGAGAGAGAGAGAGAGAGAGAGAGACAGACAGACAGACAGACAGACAGACAGACAGACAGACAGACAGACAGAGACAGAGAGAGACACAAACAGACAGACAGACAGACAGAAAGAGGGGAGAAGAGTCAGACGGACGCCAAAAAGAGTAAAAGTGATAGAAACAGAGGGAGACAAAGAGGAAAAAAGAAGAAAGAGGGAGAGATGGGGATGGAGATGAGGTATAAGGGATATACGGCAAAGATTTAGGCACTTACCTAGGCTAAAGCAAAAGGAAGGTGTCGCGGACTTCAGGCACGGCGTTCCATAGAAAAAGCACAACGTTATAGTATGGGAAAACTGAAATCATCGATTCATTAATATGACTAAAAGAGAAAGTCACAATGATATTAACAAATATATATATATATATATATATATATATATATATATATATATATATATATATATATATAGATATATATATATATATAGATATGCACATATTTTCTGTTAAATAAGAATAGCTTTTTTAAGATAATTTACGTCTCTTGCTCTTTTGACATTGAGGCTCGATTTTTGCAAACATTCCCTCCATTCTTTATAAGAGAAGCAGCTAAACAATCATAGACTAGATTTCGTCTTTAATCGAAGATTAGTAATAATGACGAGAAAGAAATGCTCATAAAACTAGAAGTAAGATACAGATACGTTTTGTTTGATATAATGTTATATACTTTAAAATTCAGAAAAGAAGGTAAATATAACCAAAGTCGATTGTTTTTTTTTACTTCTTTATCACACATTATATTTGAACAAGTATATAACTTTCGATGATTACTGCATAACAAAGTTTATAGATATGAGCTGTGGATGATTTGCTACAGATAAAAAAAAATTAATGATACAGCATCGGAGATGTCCATTGCGGCAATCAATACACGATGCGGCAGTCAGAAACCGAAACCTATTGATTTTTTTGTCTATTTCAGTAAGCATGTGGAAAAACACCGACTCTTAAAATAAAGAGGGAGAGTGGGGCACTCTTAATAGAGCAATAGAACTAGAACATGCTGCAAATTCTTAAAATGTTAATAATGGACGTACTGAACCGGAACTCCATTAATCGAGTAAAGGTAAACGATAGTCACTACTCATCTCAGGCAGTCCGCATTAAGATTTTATTGTTTTCTGATATAGGACATAAAGTAAAGGTCGCCGTAGAAAGTGTTCATAGCTGCCATGCTTTTATTTCCATTCTTTCTTGATTTTCACATCCAGCTAAATTATAGAGTAAAAAAGGCTTTCGTTAGATTTTAACATTATTATGAACTTTCAAAAGCCTAGGATTTTTCTTTATTTTGTAATTCCCTAAGAACTGATCAAAAGTTTAGGTTTGTGGTAAAATAAACCATATAAAATACAACACAAAAATGTATGTTAATCTTTCCCACTATTTAAGTTTATCAGTGAGTCTCAAGAAAAGCAATGCAGCAGATATGACAGAAACTGCATTAAAAATATAATTGTATTGACATTTTTTTCTCCTAAAATACGTTTTAACACATCCAATCTCTTCTATGGAGCCGCTGTGTATCTCTCATGCTTATCTTGAAACGTGCCATTTACCGGTGAGATTTTCATAGATAAAATCCATTTGGCTTGACTTCGTTGATTTGATTTTATTATTCGTATCATCAGTAAAAACTTTTCTTTTGCACCCACCTATACTTTTATTGGCAATAAATAAGGAAATATATCATATTACGAGACATTGAAAAAATTGCTATAACTTTACTGGTGCATAATTATAAATTCAATGACAATAAAATGCAGTTTATGCTCACCGAAAGAAATGATTTTGAACAGGCAGATAATAATCTCTTGCGCCTTTTCACATTTATATTCTCTCTCTCTCTCTCTCTCTCTCTCTCTCTCTCTCTCTCTCTCTCTCTCTCTCTCTCTCTCTCTCTCTCTCTCTTCTGCTCGATCTGTCCATTTGTCCTTATGTTTTCAAGTATTTCGTCTTATTTGTCGGTCTCGAGCTAGATCTAGGTTCGTGGTTGATTTTTCTAAACTATTTATTTCTCCCGCTCGCTGCCTCTGTCTGTCTCTCTGTCTATCTCTGTCTCTGTCTCTGTCTTTCTGTCTGTCTGTCTGTCTGTCTGTCTCTCTCTAACTCTCTATCTCTCTGTCTCTCTGTCTCTCCCTCTTTCTGACTTGCAAGCCTCAGTATTGCAGCAAATAGTTTTTCTACAAATGCCTGCATTAAAAATCTAAAAGAGGGTTTGTTATGTTAAAAAAGTATGTAATAATTTAATGTTATTATTGGTATTCTTATTATTATTACTACTAAGATTGTTGTTTCTGTTGTTTTCGTTACTATTATTACTATTATTATTATTATTATTATTATTATTATTATTATTATTATTATTATTATTATTATTATTATTATTATTGTTGTTTGTTGTTGTTTTTTTTTTCTTGTTTTTTTTTTAAATTGTTATCCATATGCCGTACTTGGGCAGGAGTATCAAATGATTGTTATCACCAGTAGAGTGAAAGAACCGGGTCGAAAGCATAACAGTTGACACAAAAACACACACACGCACATACTGGCAAACTCACCCTTCGGCTTTCCAGAGTTTCATGACTGGTAGATTCAGTCTTTAGGCGAATGCTAACGGATGTACGTTAATAACGAAATGATACGTTTTGTGCTGATGCGCATATTTTATTTCAAGAGATTTTTTTTTCAAATTGAGCCCGTTTAGTAGCAAACGTCTTATCTCATTATTTCTGCACTAAATTAATGATTGGAAGTAAGTTACCTTTATGGGGTAAAGAATTTTTAATAAAGTAAAAATTGATTTTTAAGAGTCACGAAATCTCCATGCAATACATAAAACAATATTTTGATTTTTTACCAACTAAAAGGATGAATCTATAAACCGGACAGAGACAATAAAAATTAAAACTTCAAAATGAAGAGAACTTGGCTATCAAAATAACCATAAAAGTAAAGTTGTTCTTGTGCTGCAATAATCATCCATAATAGCAGTGAGGAGAAAAAGAATCAATTATTTAGATTTCAAGTTAAGCAAAAGAGAAAATGATCAGAAAGGACATGCTGTAAAAAGCTTAGTCCCCTAAAAATTATTACATATCTACTTGAAGGACTTAGGAATGAGGTGATTGGATTTTAAAAGATTTGTGAGATTATAATTCAAATCAATGCAACTAAAATGTATTCTTATTGAGCAGATAAACTGACATATTCTTGCATTCAAATTCTAAAGTGCATTTGCCATAAAAATGAGCATTCACTTAGGCTTTAAATAAAAATTAAAAAAAAACTCAGATATACAAAGAAAATGGGGTTATGGGGGCCAGGAATTGTTTTGCTTCAAAAAAACTACGGCTTTTCAAAATTCTCCATTTAAAACAAACACGTTGTGTCAGTTACAAACCGCGCGTGTTGTCTTTCTCCTTTTTTTTTAACCTCTCCAGTTTGCTGAATCTTTGTGTATGCACTTGACCTTAGCATCTTTCACTACCTTTTTTACACACCTTTTCAGAGACTGTCAATAAACAAACCGCCAAAAAAGTCTAAATGCGTACTGCTTATTTTTGTTCGTGAATGGGGAAATATTAAGTAACACAGACTATTTTTTATCATAATAATGTCACAAACCGAACGCTTTCAGGAACATTGAGGCGATACATAGTATAGTGGAGATCATTTCCAACTGACAATGGTGTTATGTGAAGCATGGGTACCACTGTCGTTAGTTGTGTTTATTCAACCTGCTCCTGATTCTTAAGATACAATGATGAGACATTGACCTCAACTTTTGGAAATTGTAGAAAACCCATTAGCCACACCGACAGCTGTGTGACTATAGCGAGGTAAAATGGATAGTTCTCTTTCTCAGACCCTTTAACTGTTTATCTGTCTGTTTCTCTATTTAAGCGCTCCACCCTGTCTCTCTCTCTCTCTGTCTGTCTGTCTGTCTGTCTGTCTGTCTGTCTGTCTGTCTGTCTGTCTGTCTGTCTGTCTCTCTCTCTCTCTCTCTCTCTCTCTCTCTCTCTCTCTCTCTCTCTCTCTCTCTCTCTCTGTGTTTTATTGTGTCTGATTAGGCATCTAATGGTTCCAATTAAAGACATACCTTGTTGGTTATGTCATGAATTACATATCGTATTTAATTTCCTTTTCAAGTTAAGGGAGTTAAAAATGAGTAAATATTCTCACTTATTCTGCAATCATGCGTCTATCTCTTTATCTATAATATCCCTCTTTCTACATATCGAATAACCATCTATCTGCACATTAAACTATTTCTCTGTGGACGATTTTATCTCTCTATCTCTCTTCCTTTCTATCTATCCGTCAAACTATTTATCTGTTTATCTTATTTATTTTACCTTTTCATTTTATATCTATTTATCAGTCCATGCACCTACTTAAACACCTTTCTTTTAGTCTATTCTTGTATCTATCTAGGCCTCTATAATTATTTGTAGCTTCCTGACGATCCATCAAAACATCGTTTCAGCAATATTTCTCAGTATTTCGGTCCGTCTTCCCGGCCTCTTGCATCTACAAACATATCTGACCATCCATCTATGATCTTTCACCACTGCGTGTTACCAGAGCCTGTACATGTTTACACACCTGTAGCAGCTTCCTCCCAACCCAAACGTTTCTGCTCCGGCCTGCCGGCCGGTGTTGATGACTGAGTTTTACCATTCCAGCATACATATTGGTCATAAGCCTCGCCATTCCACTGACAACCAAGTCTGGCGCTAGTACATTACTTTCCTTGTAAGAAATGAAAGCAAAACACCCAGCACTATTCACACTACAAGTCAATGAGGATATTTCCGTTGAACCACCATTTGCTTATGGCCAAAAATGTTTACTATCCATAAATTAAATCTCGCACCATGTGGCTTCCACTGTTAATTTGTTTTTGAATGATAAGAGCATAGCGCTGTTGAAGGTCGTCTCTTTGAACATTTCCTGTTCTTGTAATAAAAACAGAGCTTTTAAAAAGTAATAAGGATTTTTTAGGATGTCTCTCGATTTGAGTATCTTCTGACAACTACTCCTGCTGGACCATATGTTTCGTCAACAGAGATGTTTAAGTAAAGTTCTAGAATTTTTATGGTGAAATTAACAAAACACTGAAAAGTTAAAACCGTTTGATATTTTAACGATCTTGATGAAATGAAGAAGATTATGTTTTCGTTCTTTGTTGTTTTTACGTTTTATAAATTAGAGTTAGAGATCAATAATTTTCTAGCAGATAAAAGAGAGAAAAATGACATCGGGAAAGGAGGGGGGGGGGGATCCTAGTATTTCCTATCATGTAAGAAAAGGTATGAAACTGGAAAGTGTAGCAAATTAATGTGAGGCTCGCTAGTGTTGAAGGTTCGGGCCAGTGGGGAGAAATATATCGCCTTACTTTTTTTTTAAAGTCAAGCAGGAGGTCCAACAATCGCTTACCTACTCCTATCTTCGTATAAAAAGCGGCACCTGCTTACAGTTGTAGAACCGCTGACGGGAGACGTTGACTACTATCTGACTCTAGACTCAGGGTTATTTGTGGGTTTTTACTTATGAAGTTTCATCCAAAATAAAAAAAGGAAAAAAAAAAGGATGCATGAGAACAACGCCGTTAACTTTTTTTTTAACATCGGTTCTTGTCAGCAGAAATGACAAATATAAGAGTAAAATAGTGATATGAGCGATCGTATTACTTTCTTTGAAATCTTCAATGCACGGAAACCACATTAACTTTAGTTGAACCACAAGTAAAGCTAGCTAGATGAATCTAGTGAAGATAGAGCAGCTAAAAATCAAATAAAGATAATTGATAAAGTTCATCTGCAGGTTGTATAAAGTTGAATATCATTATACAAATATCTTGCTTAAGTTTTCAAGTCACTAGTCAGAAGATACTCTTTTAAACTGGAAGTATGAGTGGATACTTTAGTGACATAGATTCGTATAAAAATTCGCAGGAAAAGCGCTGGATCAGAGTCGAGGTTTATTTTTATCTTGAATTTCCAAGTATTGATCGCCTCATTTTAGTCAAATGTTATAACTTGTATAGTGCAGTAAATGTGTCTTTTTAGCTGGAATCCACATACTGCATGGCTATACCCGAATCGAAATAGAACGAGTATTTTCTTGGAAATTTAGACATCGCAGCTTGTAACAATACCATACGAGTAAAGCGTAATATTTTTCTGTTTTGATTGGTTTACTACAAAACACTATAGAATTGTCTGCCAGTTTTCTTAGAAGAAAGTCATAAACTCTGTTTGATTTTATTTCCCTTTTATATAAACTGTCCTATTTTTATACTTTGAGGAATTATAAAATAAAACATGTTTTGTTTTGGCTAATTTGATATCAAAAACAGTTATCTGCTTTCGCAAGTTACTTAAGATCAATGTGTGTATTAGGTAGCTTCATTTCGTGTCATGTGCATTTTGCCAAATGCACATTGCTCAAAAAATTGATGCCATATTACAAAGTAAAGGAAATGGGAAAAATTCATAACAATCTATTACATTTATTTTAATAAGGTCTATTTTTCGCTGTTATAAATTAAGAAAAAAACATATAACGATAATATTTATTATCACAGTCAGTGCAAATCGAATTAAATAATATATGAAATATCCACTGCTATGTAATAAAGTCCAAAGATAAAATTCTGTACTGCTATAATGATAATTATGACATGATTGTAACTCGCCATGGAAAGTCTTTATTTTCAGTGCCTAGGCAGAAAGTCGCGTAAGGATAGCAGAAATCGGCCGCCTGGGCATTTTTAAAATGAATCTACAATCGGAATGTTTCTCTAATTTGTCTCATTTTTTTATCGACTACATTCTTGCCGCATATATAAAAACGGTTATGTCGTATTGACATCGCAGCTCCATTACTCTGCACTTAATTAACCCTGATGTCTATAATATGGGACAAATTTGGAGATCCGCTTATCCTAACCACTTCTGGCAAAGCTTATTAAGGAAGGAGTACCAAGGAAAGAAAGTGGCACTATCCTGTAAGACTACATCTAAGAGGATGAGAGACAGAAAGCATCATCGGTTACCAATATTTGTAATTGTCATGGCAGGTTATTTTGGTCGAGATGTTTGAGAGAAAAAAAAACATAATATAAGAACGAGTAAACAGTGCTGCACTTTCATTGTATTGATCACATCTAAATGTTTCAAACAGTGCCCTCCTTCAAACGTTCACACTGTAGACAGAATGTGTTGTTCCTTAACTTGATATTTAATAGAACTCATAATCTTCCTACGGCTTATTTTTATAACATAATTTTTTTGACGCGACATTTTACCAAGCAGATTGTAACCATCTAATCTAATTTCAATTTTCATAACCAATCATTTCGAGAGAATATTTTCCAACTTGAAGATCTCGATAAGATGCGACAATTTTCAATTTTTTGTAATACCTCCGAAAGTATGATTTATGAAACAGTGCAATACTTCTCTTCTTGTCTCACATAGTTTTAGGCATCATGCAGTGTATGCAACCAATTTTGGAGTGCAGATTTAGATACTTTTTTTAGGGATTTTTTTGAAGTACCCACTTGAACGACTATAGATAAATCGATTTTGCTGGCATCAACTCCCATTAGATAGCGATAATAGTTTTGCAGTTGATTATGGTTGTGCATATGTGCGTGCTAGTAACAGAGAACTCATTTTTTTTCTTTTGTCGATATATTTCCATTGTTGTGGACATTAATTTTTGCTATTTTTAAACTGTTTTTCTCCAAATACGTTCATTTACGACACAAATGCTGCAGTTCCTAAGGCTTTGCTTCAAATATCATCATTACTTTAAAGATCAAGAAAAATATTCATCAAATCTAGCTTTCTAGAGGTTTAAAGGGTTTTGAATTTCTATCACGACTAAACTGTCTGTCCTGTGATCATTGTGCTTTGATACAGGTTTGAATGTACATAAACTTAGCTTTAAACGCTGCGTATTGAAACTGATAACTTAATCCCTTTTGTGAAATTGATAGTTCAGGGTTAGATTTCACGCTGACTCTGAACACCAGGTTCATCACCATTGCTTACAATAGTTTTTCTCTTGCCTTTTGACTTTTGTGCATTTTCATATACTGGGTTGCAATATTTTGATCAGTTAACTCAGTTTAGGTGCATGAAATTCATATCTTTTTCCCGAGCTCAATCCACTTCTTTTTGCCAAAAGTTTTGGCTAGATGATCAATAGCGTATGAAACGTAGATTTGCAAAAATTTAATACAGCACTTCTCATGTTTGTAAAGTCAATAACATTTTCTGTAGGGCTCTATTTGTTCTAGACATGCCAGGGAGTTTTCTCTATATAACTCAAATGTCATTTGAACCCAGTGGCAGACATGTACAGTTGTACTTGTAATGTTTGCCGGAACATTGTCAATAGAGCCGTGGTTTGTTAACGGTAAAGGTTAAAAAGAGCTGTGGATAAATTCTGTATCGATTTGGCAAAACAAGTGGTTTTTAACATGCAGGATGCTTTCTACAGAACATTGCACGCCGTGTTATTATTGTGTTGATGCAATGCTTATATAAATTCATTTTAATTAATGCTTGCTCAAACTACGCTCTTGGTCTGCAATCTGCCATCTCCTGTAATTCTGCTATAGTTTACGATTTAAGAAATGAATTACAGTTTAGTCATAAACCTACACATTAGACATATTAAAAAGGCCATTGGCACGCGTCTACGTGAGTACCTCTGGCTTTAGAAAAGAAAACTTGAAAGGGAAATGTACAGTAAAACCCATACAAGATTTACTAGCTCTTAATCAAGCCAAAAAGACAATCGATTTTATAATAATAAAAGCAAAACAAAACTAAACTATTGTGTTTGTTGCCTTGCCTGGTATGAGTATTATTCTCTCTCTCTCTCTCTCTCTCTCTCTCTCTCTCTCTCTCTCTCTCTCTCTCTCTCTCTCTCTCTCTCTCTCTCTCTCTCTCTCTCTCTCTCTTTTTTCCTTTCTTCCTCCCTCCCTCCCTCTGTTGACACTATTTGATCCATATCTCGAACTTATCCAAGGTCTAGTCTAGAACAAACTTTTGGTAAAACTAAACCGAGAGAGGATGGAATGTCAGACCGAGAAGTCTAAATTTAGGTACAGAATTATATAGATCAATATGGACCTGAATTTAATTTTACATACAGACGCAAGTCAGACGGCATACACACATACACACAAAAGTCATACGCAATACGCCACCCGACGCACCACTAGTCACGCGCTGCATTTGTCAATTGCCGTACGCCTTTCTGAGACGAAGAGGAAGCTAAAGGCACACGCCACACGTTTCTCGTTATAAAAAGTTATACCGCGTCTAGACACACAGAAACATCCGTGTGTAATATCAGCGACATGCCGGACACAGAAACAGAAGAAAGAAAGGCACTCGATTTATGTTTCTCGCGAAAGTTTTCTATAAGTGGAATCGTGTAAATTACAGAATCCAGTCTTTACTTTTTAAAGTAAAAGGGATACAATTCATTTGGAGTATGATTAAAACACGCTGTTAAAGTTAGGCACAAGTAATTAATTTCTTCTTTCGATCTGTGAAGCTATAGTGACCACAATTTCTCCAGGAGAGTACGATCTTTATGTTTTGGATCACTGGCATCATAAATGAAACGACATTCTTTGACAAGAAAAAATTTTTTTTATGTTTCTACTTCTTCGAATCCTTGCGATAATTTGCCAGTAGCCATAATGGAAAAAAAAATTATGAAAAAAAATTATATTGAAAACAAGCAGGATCAAATAGGTTGACGTTTGAACAACGGCGATGGAAGATAAAATATATGAACAAGTTCATTACATTACGAGCGCCTAGCAAGGATGGTAGAGCGACTTTTGTGAATGACATCGCGTGACCTCGTTGGTGGGGTCAGCGGCGAGCGGCGAGCGACGAGCAACAAGTAACCTTTTTTTGGTGTGACTGATTTTCCGGATGCTTGTGGGATCCACTGTCCGGCGTGTGGAATATCGACTTCTTGTGTAATAGTCCTCTCATCCCGTGATATGTTCATCAGCGGCTAGTGACGGATGACAAATCACAAATGATTTTCTTTGTGTGTCGCCTGACTAAAACGGCGTAAAATGCTTATGAATTATTCATAAAACACAAACCGTAAGGAAAATATTGAGAGCAAACACTACGGTCTTTTGTCTGCCTCTGAAAACTGACATCTGGTTTATTGATTAAAGAGAACCAAGGCAGCTGACTTTTCCCGTAATTGCTTTGTTTTGTTCACCTCGATTTGTTGTCACACTTGGAAAAGACGAACAAAAATCTCCTACATTTTTTTTTTCATTTTTTTGTTCACTTGTTTAAAACTCTCATAACAACCTCAACACAGCAGGATATTTCTTTTTGACACTTTAGGCTGATAGATCTAACGCTGCTTTTTTATACCGAAGTGCAAAAAGAAAAAAAGGATAAAACGATATTAAGCATTGCTAACTCGCAAAAGGAACTAAATCTTAGATTTCCGCTAATTGCATTCCCGATGAATTCCCCCAGAAACCGACAGGTTGCTAATGCAACAAATCTCCTTGACCATTTTCCCTCTCTGTATATCAAAACAAACTTAGAATATTGCGACCATCTCTACTGTATTGGTTATCATATAAGAGTGTTGCTGAGGTATTTTTTTACTTCCTAATAAAGTTTTCAGAGTTTTAGTGTAGTGGATTAATACTTTTATCTTATCAAATTAAAATTTAATTTTACATTAGTTTCGATCGTTCTTATATATTTCGAAGACAAAAAAGTATAATTCATATTCAACCTTCTTTTTTAAAAAGAAAAAAAAGGATGCCATCTGCCCTTTTACTAAAAACAAATTAGAAGGATCGATCGTGGTCTTATAGTGTTCAAATTTTGGACAAATTAGGCATCAGCCTCTGATCGGTTGGAGTGTATAGCTGCCGAATAGAACGATTGGTATGGACAGAGCGAGAAGGTGTAATCCTTACCTACAGGCCCTCATCTTTCCCGTCAGTTCCAGACACTGGCCATCACTCAGACATGCTTCTCCTAATTGGATGTCCAGATCTGGTGTTTAAGTCGACAGGTAAAAGGATGATCAAGAGATGGAAGTCAAGAGGTTTCTCTACTTGACTTACAGCAAAAATGGCAGGCGATGCTAGATTACAAGAGAGCTTGCGTTAGAAAAGCGGGATGGTATAATTTGGGTGAACGAGCTTAGGCGTTGGGTGGGAGCTGCTCGTCGTTCACTCTGAAAAGTTATCAAATGAGTTTATGGTTACCGCATCTAGTAAGCACCTGTGTTAAGTTGGTGAACTTATTCCGTAGATACAGCAATAAAAGTCGAAATAAGTGTGAAATATGCTTGTAATAAGGAAGAGCCCTCTTCTTAAGTTTTCAAATGTGAGTATTAAAATATTAATCAGTTTAAAAAAAAATCAAGCTTGATATTAACCGATAAATGATGTTATTGGTCTTTTTGCCTCTGGCAGCAAATACCCGATTATTATTTTTATTCTAAGAGAAACATTGCGTGCATAAAAATGAAAGGACAAATAAAACAAAAAAAAAAAAGAAACCGATACCAATCAAAATATATCAAAAGAATAAAGGATTTCCTATAATTTTTTGTGGTGGTTGCAGACAATATTAAAGCTCGGGCGGTATCCCTGGAAGTCAGGCAGCACGCAAGCGTATTAACCTCTGGAAGTCTGGCCGTCATCCGAGAGCTCTCGGTGACTCTTGTCAGTGAATAACAAAAAAAAGCTGATCGAGAAGAACGCACTTGCTAAAAGCAGTTCATGCTTGGCAGAAGTTGCCTTAATTAAGACTGCTAAAAATATAACTTAAGAGGCCTAGCCATTGTAGCGGCCAGGGGGATTACATCTTGTGGCCTGGTTCCACACACTCCAAAGATGTCAGTTCGTTTCTTGGTACTGTTATATTGATCGATCAAGGTTAAAGAAAACAACAAGAGCACATGACATAATATGAGTTTGGAGAGGTATTACAATTTTTTTCCTGTGTTCACATTAAGCTTTTGTGATAATAACTATCAGGATTCGATTAAGATTTTATGGCAAGGTGGAGAGTCGAGTCTTAAAAGTTGTTTTCCAATAATTATTTGCAATTTACGAGTATCATCAGTCTTAACTCTCATAATATTTAATGAAAGAATTACGTATTCGATAAATGTCATTGAAACCAGTCCATTACTAGCGTTTATTCCGTTCCTTTTGTGTCACACGTCATGAGTTCATACTAATGACGATTATTATGATATGAATTCGGTAAAATCTTCCTTTTGTCGAAATTGGGGTTATCTTATCAGCGAAGGTCATTTGGAAGTTCCTAATCGACATAATTTTATGAAAATCAAGGACATAAATCATGTCATAGTTTGTAAGAGATTAATTCTCTATTTTTCATTTGTTTTCTAAAAATTAAGGTGAACTGGCTCCGCCACCAGATGGTTCAGCTAGGGATCAAACCCGACTCCTTTTTAGAGTCAGCCTAGCACTTTACTCTAACGACTAGCAATCAATAAATCAATCTATCAATGTATTACTCATCAGCCAATCAAGAGCTTTTCCCTCAAGAGATTTTCACTCAATGACTCTTGTAGAGAATTGCTTGCAAATCTAAGAATCTTGAAACATCCTAGGCAATCAGAAATTGATCTGTTTATATCATGCTAGTTGCAAACTGTGCAATCTTAGTTCAGGTAAGTAACTAAAAAATGACAATCGATAAAAGTTTCACTACCTTAACCTGTCAACTATGGGCCTGAGTTTGGCGGTTTACTCCCTGGCTTCCCTAATCAATGTAACCACAACATCGCTCTACAGTTTATTATTATTATCCGCCAATTTTAGGTCTATATAATTTAAACTTTCGTTTCGCAAAGAAGTTATTGTAAACACGATCATCAAAGTGTTTTTTTTCTCTAGCTACTTGTTCTGAAAGTAATTTTGTTTTGACATTTCCCTTATTTAATTACTAAAATCTGAATTAGCGTTTTAAAGTTTAAAGACTGGAAATGTATTTGTAAAATGAAAATCTCTTCCGTGCACGCAATTTTAGGGAAAGAAATATTAGAGTCATTTAAAAAACAGAAGTATTTTTTATACACTATAGACATTCCTACTGAATATTGTTAACAAAATATTAATCTCAACAAAATTCTTATTATCGCTTCAATAACTTAAAAGAATACGCTTTGTAGTTTTCTCTAGTTTTGAAAAAAAAATAACAAAAAAAAAAACAAAACTACTTTTTTTTATCTTGAACATTATACCGTATGCCGCCGTGGCTTCATTAGTTGCTTAACTACAACGCAAATGTCTTGTTTTACTTTGACTATAAGTCATTCACAATGTCACATATTACAGCGAATATAGAAATTAAGTATTAAACAAATAGGTAAACTTCCGTTATAAATTTGTATCTAACCTTTCTCTTTCAATTACAGAGAGAAAGATGCCTCTGAAACCGCGGACATGGCCTCGATAATACAAATAATTCAAGTTGGATATGGGGTTTGCCTCAAGGTAAGCGCTTTGACATTTAAGTTTATCTTACAAAGTTTTGCGCTATATTAATTATGTAAAATTAGAATAGCTTGATTGAAATTAAGGATATTAATTTGTTAACTATATGGGGTAAATAGATCATAGCTTTACTGCACACGCAAATAAACCTTTATGTTAAGTACAGTAACTCCTAGCTTTTAACGCTTTCTCTATAATTTAGAAAATTTCAGAGCTTTTTTTAAAATATTTTCTTTAAAGCGTTAATCAAACGAAATTGCATAACAATGTTGTGCCGTGCCGAATGTTTCATCTACACAAGATCTAATTGTAACCCCACCCAGAAGATAAGAAAATAATTAAGCGGTTGTTGGGTCTAGATAATGGCACACTGCGCACAAAATTAAATGGGTATCTAGTTAGCTTAGTCGGGATGCTTCGAAACCGAAAAGGCCAGCAACAGATGCATGCCACTCTACGCTGCCACTCAAACAGGGTATCTGAGATCGTGAAAGGTAGCTCTGCTTTTGAAACACTCTAGGCTTATCCACTTAGTTGTAACTAGAGCTGTAGTGGTGCCTCGTAAATAGTTACCTACTGCAACTGTAAAAGCTACAGCTAGGGCCATTATTACAATTTACTCTCTCTCTCTCTCTCTCTCTCTCTCTCTCTCTCTCTCTCTCTCTCTCTCTCTCTCTCTCTCTCCCCCTCTCGACTTAAGATTGGCAGCTTAGGAAATGAATGTTTCTACTTGTGTGGACTTGTTGACAGATCGGGTGTTTCATCAGTTGTAAATCGTAGGATGTTCCAGTGTGGCATGCGTGAGTTCCGGTGTTTCCAGAGATAGGTGGACTTGTAATGTGTCATCAACGGAGTATGGAATAACATTACGGCAGTTCTATCACTAATGACAAATGGCATGCTTCATTTCCCGTTGTGGCCAGTCAATTGTCAAGCCTGGATGCTTTATAAATAGATACATCATGTTAATTATAGAGTCAGTGTGTTGTTGAGTACAGATAACAGTTATGTATTGCCTTAGATGGTGTCTTTTACAAATACATACATATTTAATTCTTTTAATCAATGAAACGGGTTCTAAAATAGTCTATCTATTAGATCATTTCTATTTCAAGTGTTGTTAGCTTATCATAATTCCTTTCCTTTCCTTTTCTTTTTTAATGCCTTAAATTGATTACCTGAAACATAGCTTTGAGATGATAAAATATTTTGGTAAGAAATACTAGTGAATATAATTCATATTTGAAATCTATTGAAGTTTGTCATCTATGTCTTTACGTAAGTTGCAAAAATTCACATCAAACTCTAAAAATAACTTTAATTATTTTAAAAGACAATGGTTTCGATTATATTTTACAATTAAAATAAGTAAAAAAAAACTTCACAATCCATGTAGTCTACATCTAATATTTTGGACAAGGAAAGGAAAAGCCTATAGACCAACGCATTCTTGAACTGTTTAAAGATATAATTTTCTCTATGTTTTGCATATAATGTAACACATGTATAGAAATTTTATCTCACTCTAAATCCTTATAGGGCTCTGTGCAATCAGGAATGCTGAACACATTTTTCCAAAACGTTCCTTTTCATAGAAGTAAACAAAATTTATCCATAAAATAAGTGCAAGTAGCTTTAGGCCATAATATTGCATTGGGAAAACTTGCCTAGAAACCTAATAGGTTAAGTTGATTTCCATTTAAGTCAGGAATAACTTTTTG
The DNA here is from genome assembly GCA_033675545.1 of Elysia crispata. NCBI lineage: Eukaryota > Metazoa > Mollusca > Gastropoda > Plakobranchidae > Elysia > Elysia crispata. The sequence goes on along the minus strand of JAWDGP010004263.1, from coordinate 3,857,254 downwards.
CGAGCAAAACAAGTTTGATAAATTGAGTGCAGAATTGAATTGATAACATTTTTAACAAAAAGATTTATGCTTTTTAAGAAAGAATTAGAGGCGGACGGATAAAGAGATCCAAAGAGAAAGAAAGGGGGAGAAGGGAAGGATTCAGAGACAGACAACGACGCAGAGATATTGACTATGAAATAGATAGGTAAGAAAGATAGAAAGACATACGCAGTTAAAACCGCCAAAGAGAGTAATGCATACAAGTCATGCAAAAGGAAAATAAAGAGAGAGAGAGAGAGAGAGAGAGAGAGAGAGAGAGAGAGAGAGAGAGAGAGAGAAAGAGACAGACAGATAGACAGTCAGACAGACTGACAGATAGACAGACAAACAGAGATGGAGATAAATTAAAGTGAAGAGTGAAAGAATGAAAGAAGTTACGTAATGATAAATACTTTATCCGAATCTATAGTTTTCAATGTTCTAAAGGTTTTAGTACGATTTGATAGGGGAAGGACCGCTGAACAATGAGTTGTTTTATGTAATATGTGAGCTAAAACACTCTGTCTAAAAAGCCTTATTGTTTGACTGAAGTGAAGTTAAATTGCTCAACAATCATATTCCGAGCCGCATAAACTGTTATTATTTGATGTATCATTCTGTTTCGTTTTTTCTTTCTTTTTATACTTTTCTCTATTACTTGCGGATGAATAAATAGATATTTCTCATGAGTCGTCCTAGAATCCTTACTCAAAGACTAACCAATATGTAATGCGCCAACGCTCTCTTGATGCGGCCGTCGTAAGAGTCCTCAGCAAATAGGATTGATTTTTCGTTTACTTGCGAGCTTACGAAGTTCTTTGTTTAATCTTTTTTTATATTTATCTTTTTAGCTTTGAATGGAAAAGAGTTGAAAGCAATCAGCAGTGGCCGTGCTGATAATTATATATCTAGAAAGCCAACTCCAGTTCTACGGAAAGTACATTGTTCTTAGTTATTCGATACGCTAAATATATTATTTAAAAAGTATGCAGGGCCAGGGATTCAACATTATAGACAGAAAAAAAAATTATAGAATGCTCGAAATAATGATTCTTCTTAGAGAGTGTATGTTCTGGAAAACTGAGCGGATTCCATGAAGACAGCCCACAGGCAATGAAGAGCAAAGCAATACAATTTAGATAAATGTGGAAAAATAGCTAAAATGTGCTAAGTGCAAACGAAGCTTTGCATTGAAACCAAGCTACTTTCCCCAGGTTATGAAGGTAAAGATATCTTCTTTCTGTTTGTTTATTGTTGTTTTTATTATTATTCTTTTACTTTCCCGATGAATTTTCTTATTATCCAGGTGCACGAGTAGCACTTTAAGAAAAATATAAAACCAGATGCACGTCTTTTTTTGCGCTATAAAAACCTATCTGAGATTTTCTTCTAGAGGGATGAGAGGTCTAGTGTTACTCGCACGCGAGCTGCTAAATAAACGACATTTTCAGACTGCCAAGCTTTGTGTTAGGGGGCGACTGGGTGCACAAGGGTGAAAGGTATAGCCACATCCACACGAGATTTCGCTACTCACATTCCAGAGATTTATTAAGGACTGTCATCTTTTCCCCCTGAGCTGTGTGTCATATAATCTAGCACAGGGGTGGCACCAGGGACTTTTGGTGTATTAAGACCAAAAGAGTGAAAAAATATAGAGAGAGATAGACAGAGAAAGGGAGAGAGAGAGAGAGAGAGAGAGAGAGAGAGAGAGAGAGAGAGAGAGAGAGAGAGAGAGAGAGAGAGAGAGAGAACGAGAGATGCCTGTGTAAAGGTAACTGAAACAGACAACTAAGAAGCAGAAAAGGTCAGAGTGTGAGTAAAACACTCAAAGACAGATAAAAATGAGAGAAAAAGGTGCGGACAATAGATTAGATCAATAACCAAATAGAGTACAAAAAAGGGGTGGGAGGTGTAGGGGAATATGAGTGGAATATCCTCTATAAAGAGCCAGTCAAGATAATGCTAGTGGTAGAAAACGAAGGTTATAGGGGTTCAAAAAAATAAAAATAAAGGCGGAGCGTAAGCGCGAACGGCAAGAGAAGTGAGGAGTGGATAAGGACAATCTAGACAGAAAGATAGAGAGAGAGAGAGAGAGAGAGAGAGAGAGAGAGAGAGAGAGAGAGAGAGAGAGAGAGAGAGAGAGAGAGAGAGAGAGAGAGAGAGAGAGAGAGAGAAACACGCAGTGGCAGACGCAGCTATACATATCAACGAAAAAAATCAAAGCAAGCTTTAGGTCTCATAGTTGCTCTGCAAAAACGATTATTTCAAGAAGTGCAAAACCGATCATTTATATTTTCACTTCAAGAACTCCTGGGAAATTCATGAGAGCGTAAAGAGTTGGCAAGGGGTGTTACCATTTTTTTCCATTAGTGCAACTTTATTGTTTGTTCCCTGGACTTATTTTTGTTTTTGTTTAGTCGTTGGAATTCTTTATTTTTCTCTTTTTTCGTAAATGCAGCACTGAATGTGTGCTCTTAAACGGTCTTTTTATTGGAAAAAAATATTAGAGTGAGGTAAAAAATAATCAGATAAATTGTAAAATTTGTAAACCCTACCTTTCACCAACGGCTGTCTCTCTCTCTCTCTCTCTCTCTCTCTCTCTCTCTCTCTCTCTCTCTCTCTCTCTCTCTCTCTCTCTCTCTCTCTCTCTTTCTCTCTCTCTCTCTATCTCTCTCACTATCTCTTTTATTATAATTGTTCCAATATTTTACTACTTCCTTCCTTCTCTCTTTCTCTCTCACAGCCCTCTGCATTGAAATGTAGCAACATGAAAATACACATTTTTTTTTCTCTTTTGTGTTTTATATCCTGTAAATCTCTCCAAGAGCTGATGATATTTTTCCTTTTCTTCACATGGACACCTCTAGCACTTGCAGACCAGTTTCTTCTCCACTGATCCTATAGGTCATTAAAACTGATTAGCGTGGCAAAGTGGTAGTTAGATTCTTTGACCTTGTTCGACAGATGCCCCGTTCTAGGTTGTGCTTCAAATGGTTTTGTAGGATGATCTGGTGATTGAATTGGGAATTTTTTTCACCTCTGTTTGCAAGCTATGATGTAGAGAATAAAATAGTAAATTATTGACTTGACCTTCTTTGAACCGAAAAGTGTACTGTAATTATACCCCCGATTTAAATTTATTCTTAAAGTGGTAAAAATGCATCTATATGCCAATCTCCCCTTTTCTTCAATCCGCTTCAAAAACTCAAGAATTTATTGTCAGTCGGAGACACGGGGTTTTTTCGTAAAAGAGCTCACTTGAGATGTGCTAAATAAATAAATTGTTCTAGAATCACCTTTTAGTGAAGCAGTACAACATTTTTATCGTGTTCACTGGAATTTCATTAATATTTACGCTGAGTTCTAAATCAAAATCCGTTTTTATGATGAATCTATAACGTTCGACAGCGCTGAAGCTACAACTAATGCTTTATCTCCGAAAGTTATAAGTAGTAGTAGTAGTAGTAGTAGTAGTAGTAGTAGTAGTAGTAGTAGTAGTAGTAGTAGTAGTAGTAGTAGTAGTAGTAGTAGTTAGTAGTAGTAGTAGTTAGTAGTAGTAGTAGTAGTAGTAGTAGTAGTAGTAGCAGCAGCAGCAGCAGCAGTAGTAGTAGTAGTAGTAGTAGTAGTAGTAGTAGTAGTAGTAGTAGTAGTAGTAGTAGTAGTAGTAGTAGTAGTAGTAGTAGTAGTAGTAATAATAAGTAATAATAAAAATAATAATAACGATTATTATGATCATGATGATGATGATGACGATGATGATGATGATATAATAATAATAACAATAAAATAATAATAATAATAATATTAATAATAACAACAACAAACAACAACAATAACAACAACAACAACAATAATGATAATAATAATAATAATAATAATAATAATAATAATAATAATAATAATAAGAAGAAGAAGAAGAAGAAGAAGAAGAAGAAGAAGAAGAAGAAGAAGAAGAAGAAGAAGAACAACAACAACAACAACAACAACAACAACAACAACAACAACAACAACAACAACACGAACAAGAACAAGCAGACGAAGACTGATAATGATAATAATAAAATACTAGTAATAAATATATTACTACTACTACTACTACTACTACTACTACTACTACTACTACTACTACTACTACTACTACTACTACTACTACTACTACTACTACTACGACTACTACGACTACTACGACTACTACGACTACGACGACTACTACTACTACTACTACTACTACTACTACTACTACTACTACTACTACTACTACTACTACTTCTACTACTACTACTACTACTACTACTACTACTACTACTACTACTACTACTACTAATAATAATAATAATAATAATAATAATAATAATAATAATAATAATAATAATAACAACAATAATAATTTTAATAATAATGAAACACTAATAACAATGATATTATAGTAATTACAATAATGATAATAAAATCGACAATAAAGCGTGAAGAGCGAAAAATTTAGCTTTATCATTGGATTATAATAATCCACATAGAGAAAGCTAAACAAACCGAGAAACACAAATGTCACTTCTTTTCAAAGAACCAAGGGTCGGATAAACATGCACATGAAAAGGAAGAGAAAAAGGAGGAGAAGATTAAGAACATGATGAAGAAGAGAAGGGGCGAATGGCTTCTCTTTTTTGCTTTCCTCCTTCTTGGTTGATAAGAAAAACATACCTGTGTTGATCGGTACAGCTACTGCAAGCAGATGGTCGAGGAGTGTTTCACTAAGCAAAGTGAAAAAAAAGCCTAAAACAAAGATGTATTTGTCTGCGCTTCTATGAGCGCCAGAGGACTAATAATTAAACATGGTTCAAACCAAACGTGTATTAATATTAAAAATTAATATTAAACAAGTACTTTATAGCTGGACTTATGCAGTTGACTTTTCTCGATGTTTCAAAGTTTTATCCCTGAGAGATCTTACCCACGAGAACATTACAAGCCTTCGTCCTCTCCCATCAAGAGTATAAATCTATTCCTTGCTTTCTTTCCACATGCTTAGCAACACATATGGTTATAGACATGCTTAAAGCATTGATCGTTTTGAAGTCTACAGCACACAACATACAAGCCTCATTTTGCATCGTTATGTAAAGAAAATATATTTCAATAACTCATTTAAAATGTCGAGAAATAAAGCAGATATTCCAGAAATCTTTGGATTTCGCCTTGTTTATGTGGTAGTCTAAGTGCTAAAATGAAGTGGGATTTAGTTTGTATCTTTCTGTTTTTATTAGAGAAATTTCGATTTACACTGTACTAAAATTATTGTTGTTTTTTTTTAATTCAAATGATTTAGTACTTTTTTTTTCAAGTCTCATCGTGACATAAGCACAAAAATAATAAAATAAGCTTTCCTGCAAGGCAGTGCATGTCTTGGTATTTTTTGTGGAAATTCATAGCGTTATAATGAGCTATTAGAAGGATCTTTGAATAGACTGAGAAAGTGCAGGATTAACTGTTTTCTAATACTATGTATATTGCATCTTTTGTGATGGCTTTTCCCTTTGTCAGCTCTGGTCTCATGATTCATACATTTTCTGTTTTAAAAAAATGCTTTTAAACTATTCTAAACGTTGGGTTTTTTTTTTCATATAATTTGGTTCAAATACTTGGTCGATTCTCAACCCGAAATGATATAGCAGGGGTTGTCTGTTCGTTTTCCAGGCATGGCCTTTACTTCCCCAGCTGTTCTCACCATATGATGACCTTTTGTTATCTCAAACACAGGCTAATCTTTCTCCTTTTGTTTCTTTCATTTGCATTTTTTTCTTTCGATCGCAGAAGAATATCTTTTCAGTTCTTATAGCTTTCGAGGTTGTCTCCCAGGTCTACTGTCTTGACAGTTGTTACTTATACTTTCTGATTTTTCTTTTATGCCTTCGCTTTTCTTTTCACTTGTATGAGACCATGGCGCGATATGAAATCAATTTTCAACATAAACGGGAGGAAATTGGAGCCTGAGAATAAGGTTCATTTTGTGAATTCCAACTCAAGTATTTGTGTTTCGGGAAATGTTGGTTCATGCTTAATCAGGCTTAAATTTTAAAGAGTACTTGAGTTGTAATTCTAGGCAGCAATCCAGCAGAGTATCTTTGAACGAGGAAAAGCACAGCAGTTCTTTCAAGTTTAGTGAGGTATAAAGACTAGCTAGACTTCAGTGTGTGTGAAGCAGTCTCCTTCAAACCTTTTGATCCACGCATGATCAAATCAACTTCACTTGAGATGACCGTGAGTGGAAGCTAGAAAAACAAACAATGCACAAACAAAATCTTGCTTTCTAGGAGTGAAAGCTCTTGTAAATCGAGATTGATTCTTTGTGCTTAATTCACAAGCATGATTGATATCATACTACTGCAAGGTGCTAATCCATTGAATACTCAACTATTAGATCCAACGGCTAAGGAGAATTCGTCCACAGAACAGTTCTATGTTCTGAACATTACTTTTTGAAACGCTATGTATGGACTGAACTAGAGGAAAGACGCCCTTTTAAGTGTGATCGGAAGTAACATGCGGGGCTCGTAATTTACGTCTAGTATTTTAGATGCCTGGTGTATGCACTTACTAGGTACATGTGAAGCGATAACAGAAAAAAAAAAGTTATTAGATGTATAAACTTTTGATTATCTACAATTTGCCAAAAAAAATAAGCCCGGATGTAAAGTGCGGGTGTAATTATGAAAATCATTTTCTTTAAAATATTAGGTTACATCGTTCATCTTTTTCGCATAAAAGTGGGAGTGTTGCACAGTGCGATATCTTAAATGTCGTTTACAGACATCAAATGACATCATACGAACCATTACCTTTAGGTAAAGCAAAGAGGAAAAAAATGAAACACTCTCATCGTGTTGCAGAACGAGTAACGATGCTTCTCCAATATGAAGACAATTATGTTCTCCGCTGGAAATGTTTATGTGCCACCGCCTTGCTTAAATGACAATAGATCAGTTAGTGTGGTTACGAACATGGGAATACTCACTTCCCTACGCCTGGGTAAAAGAGATGGATGGCCAAAGAGTGTGACCAGTACAGAAACAGGGAAGATAGGATCGCGTGTAAGAACAGGGGCGAAAGGAAACAGGAGGTGGGATCCGAAACGGGAACAGAATAAGAACTGACACAATAAATGGACCAATTATTCTGGTAAACATAAAGTTATACTGTGTGTCGACAGGCTCTTTATTGAGGATGGGGTAAATGGGAAGGGGTATATGTATGTGTGAGAGGCATAAAATAAGAATTGTGGAGAAAGTAGGCGTGAATCAATTCAGCATGTATAGCAATTAAGCGTTGGAACAAAGTATCATTCTTTTTTTTCGTTTTAATTGTTGTTTCTGCCAAGCTCAGATATTGAAGTTTTTAAGCAACGTAAGTATCATGGCACAATTTTTTAAAACATTTCTTTCCGTGCATAAAGCGACTTCGTAAAAAGAATTTTAAAAATCAGAGTACTAAAATGTCCCTATCTAAATTATCTAATATTTTGCTTTTAGAAACTTCTTACAAATACCACAAAAGTAAACTTTGATTTCCCTACCGTGCGTGTTAGATGTTATGTGAGATGACATCAGATTATTTTAAAATGTGTGAGTGCAAGTATTTTACCACCCTCAACATAAGAATGTAGAGAGTGTGTGCTTTCATTGAATTCTTTCTTAATTATTTTACTGCGCATTTAATTATCAAAAAGACTGCTCCAATTAAGTGTAACCGCTTTGATATTAGCCTACGTACACCCACTGATCAAAATTTGGTCTTGCATGATCAAACAGTTTATTTGAAAGATAAACCGCATAGAATTATTGTCCTCTCGGTAATTCTCTTGTTTTATTTTTTTTTCCAACATAATTATGCTTTGTATCGCTACAAAAAATACTGAATGCTGACTGCATTGAATGTTCATATTTGAATACAGTCCAAAAGAATCATGGCATCGAACGCAGCGGCTGGTTGAATAAGAATAATGCGAAAACTCCAAGTCAACTAGATTTCAATACATTTTGGATTACCAGCAAAAAAGCATTTCGATAATGTTATTCATACTTTGGTTCAGTTGTAGAAAACGTTTGAGAATGCCGGATTTTTTTTTTATATACCGCTTTCACCGCAAGACTTTCTTGCGAACAACTCCAACTCAATGGGGAGGCAAGTTGATAAAAGAATTAAGACTTAGTCTGCCTGGCCATGATTAATCAACTTAGACGATTTTTAATTCCTCCACTTTTCCCTGACTTAAACCCAGTAAACAAACATTCCAGTCTATAGAGTAGATCGCTATTCTCTGAGTCAACAGACCTCTGCTGGCTTGATCTTGAGCTCTCGTTGCGCTTGACTGTGTGACAACACTAGAGGGGGATAGCATTTCTCTCTCTCTCTCTCTCTCTCTCTCTCTCTCTCTCTCTCTCTCTCTCTCTCTCTCTCTCTCTCTCTCTCTCTCTCTCACCCTCTCTTTCAAGGCCTCTCTTTCACCTTCGTGTCGGTGCCACTGATTTTGTCCACGGGTATTGGTCACCAAGGTCCCACCGGGCCAGTCTACTGTCCATCCACCCAACTCGCCGGAGTACCGTGTGGTGAGGACAACGGAGACGATGCCCAGGCAGATTGAAGGTAAACATAGAGCGAGCCTCTTTGTCTGATTACCGTTAATAAAACCGTGTAGTTAAGCTCACTAATTTATTTACTCTGTTATTCTCTATTAAAAGATAATAATTGCTTAAGACCTGAGTTGACAACAATGTCATGATTATGAAAGAGAAAAGCCTCAAATAAGGTAGCTGGGCAAATGATGTCGAAGTAACGTGGACCATTTAAGCAGCTGATTATTTCTGGTTTTTTTTAATAACAGTAAGTTTTACTTCTATTACAGTGTTAGTTTTTTTTATATTTTTATTTTTTTTTATAAGAAGGCCGCTGCAGCAACTATTTGTAATACCACTTTATAAACTGCTGCTCCGGCTCCTATTACTAATACTATTCCTAATGCTCCCACAACTGCTGCTGCTACAGCTGCTGCTGCTGCTGCTGCACCTACTACTACTACTACTACTACTACTACTACTACTACTACTACTACTACTACTACTACTACTACTACTACTACTACTACTACTACTACTGCTGCTGCTGCTGCTGCTGCTACTACTAATATACTACTACTACTACTACTACTACTACTACTACTACTACTACTACTACTACTACTACTACTACTACTACTACAACAACAATTACTACTACTTCTACTACTACTGCTACTACTACTACTACTACTACTACTACTACTACTACTACTACTACTACTACTACTACTACTACTACTACCACTACTACTTCTACAGTAATTTTAATTACTATTGTCGCCGTTGCTGCTACTGTAATCTTCGGTTTCGTTATTACTTGTCACGGTTTCTTGGACAAGTGGTTTGCACTTCGAAATTCAGAATAAAAAGAAGGAGATTTGTATTTCACATCTTGGTTAAGTGCTCGCGTTAGTGTTTACTATGATCTTCTGGCCTTGTATGAAAATAAATTTAGTCGCAGTAGTGCATGCTATGCGAAAAGAGAAGAGAAAACGAAAGAATGTAAATATTCTGAGACAAATTAAAGAGTTCCAAGTAAAGAGCAAAGTTAAAAAAACTCATACAGAGGATGATCAATAAAAGAAAAGAAATGAAACTTTAAATTGAGATGATGTGACCCCCTCGTTTCAATAATAATGATGATGATGATGATGATAATAATTATAATAAGAATAAGAATAAGAATAAGAATAAGAATAAGAATAAGAAGAAGAAGAAGAAGAAGAAGAAGAAGAAGAAGAAGAAGAAGAAGAAGAAGAAGAATAAGAATAAGAATAAGAATAAGAATAAGAATAAGAATAATGGTAGTACAATAAACTCCCTTGTCTTTACTTTCAAAGTTTGCGTGGTTTGTATAATGCAGAATAAAAAAAAAATACATTAATATAAAATCACTTTTTTTTTTCTTCTGAGAATCCCAGACGGTCCATGTGTATATTGAATTAAAAACTATCTTTACTGTTTTAAAATCCGTAACAAAAATTTACAGTTCATGTTTTCATATTCTAAAAAAAGGCACAAATTATGTTTGTATAATTCCGCTTTGTTCCACAACAGGTCTTATAAGGTTTTAAAATGAATGTTTTCACATCTATTAATGTACATCATTTTATATTCGAGCCAAGCGTGGCTTTCTTGACTTTCGATATCTTACATTTCTAAAAGCAAACTTGATAGAGATTCTAGAGCTCGTATTTAATAATTGCCCGTTTCGAAAAAAAACATCTTTGGTTTTTAATAGATAAATTACTCTTTGTTTTCATTTCTATGCAATTTTTTTTATTAAAGAAACAATTTCTATTTGAAACGATAATAGTGGGAGATTTTTTAATGCTGTGCGTATATTCTAAACTTGAAGACAATAATTATACCGAATCAAGCGAAACATCAAACACTAAATACCGGAATACAGCCAGTTAAATAATAGAATCAAAAGCAGCGAGATTAAACAAAAAATTCGCTTAGGAGATCAATTGCGGGCGCATCCCTCTAAATGTTTAAAATATATTTCTATCAAATAAAAATTTAACTGTTGAAAGAATATGTAGGCTTTACTCAGCAATAACATAATTGTTCGAATACTGGACTAATTTTCATGTTCCCCCCTTTCTCATAATCGTACTTTTTCCTTGACTACTGGGAAATATTATTTTGCTAAAACTTTCTCTTTATCGCACCCGCTTTACTTAGAAAGAAATCCAAGTTCCTTTCGATCTCCAGTAAAGATTTCAATAGGAAAATCGAAAGCTTGTTTTTCTTTTGTCCATAGTTTTAATGGGTTCTTCTCTGTGCATTGCTGTGTCACCTTGCTCCTTTTTAAAACCAAACATTCATTCAAATTAAACAGACTCAGCGACTAACACTTTTTACAATTAGCTAATTCAAAAAAAAAATCCCTATATATTATGAAATCTTCTTACACACTCCTCAACACGTAGGTACAAATTATGTGGGGAATTATGAATCCCCTAAAAAGTGTACATTTGGCTCTATTTCCCGTGACTACATAGGATAATTTATATCTGTTTATATGTATTTTTAAATGGCTGGGAAATAACACTTTTTTATTTTCTTGCTTGTTTGTAGCTGTTATGTTCAGTTTATCGAGTTGTTTTGCTTTTTTGTGTTGCTGGACTCCCTCACTTGACCTATGAAACCATTATTAAACACCCCCTCGTTTCTTACCCTTTTATAAAGAACATATATAATTATCTTCTATATATAAGCTGGACCCCTTAAACATTTTACAGCTGAAAGACTATAAAACAAATTTGTTGTGCTATTATTCCCAGAAAAATACTTTAAAAAAAGAGTTTGCTATATAATTAAAATTGTGAACTTTGTCCAATATTCAAATATAAATCCATGTGAAAAGTGAGGAAGAACAAAATGCAAAAGGAGAGAGAGGTAGAGAGAGAGAGAGAGAGAGAGAGAGAGAGAGAGAGAGAGAGAGAGAGAGAGAGAGAGAGAGAGAGAGAGAGAGAGAGAGAGAGAGAGAGAGAGAGAGAGAGAGAGAGAGTCAGAAATAGTCAGAGCTAAGATCAGCTTGCCGGACAGGCAGATGTGAAATGATCTCCTTATGTCTTCTACCTTTTCGCAATATAGATTTTCACACTTCATTTAATTATTTTGGTCTAGTTCTAGACAATCATTTTGAACTCCTTCTTCTAACCTTGATTTACTTCCAGCGACTGCGCTTTTTCATTGTAACATGAAAATGGTGCTTATTTATCCATAGCTGGAAATAGTACAGAACATGTTACCTTAAAAAATTGATTATCTACTTACGTTCAATTTCGTATGCAAAAGTGGAGTTTACATTACAGGTTTTTCTTTAAATATTGAATCATCATCTGATAAAATCTAGTTTGGTTCATTTAGTTAGTACACCGAGGAAAGCTACGTTTACTTCTCTTTATTATAGCCATGTCATCGTCACCATTCTCATAAAGTTGACGTTAAATTAGATCGTTTGCTGGTTAAGATCACCGACCCTGCGGAAAAAACTTAAATAAATAAAATGAAATCTGTTTCTCTCTTCCAATGAGAATAGGAGGGAAAAAAAAAGGGGGGGGGGAGGTGAGGGCGCTTTCCTCTTCAAAATTCACTTTAAAATGGTGAAACAGGAAAGCTCAGGGACCCTTTTATCTATTTCCTATTTTTCCTTCAATTTTCATTCCTAGATTCCCACACAGTAGACGACTCTAGGAGTTTAATATCGTGTAGTCTTTAAGCGGAAATTTTATGTGATATTTTTTGTTGCGCAATTCGAGAAATGACTATGGAAAATAAACAGATGTTTTTATACAGTATCTGAAATTTATGAAAACAAATTAATATCAGGAGAAGAGAACTTAGGTTGGGTATAATTGAAACCCTGTGGGAACGTGGGGTTGAAAATTGAGAGTGCTTTGTATAATATAAAGATTTATACGACTGAAATGTAAAAGACAGGGTATTACAACTGTACAGGACAGGACGAGAATATTGGAGACTGACAGATAACGGGATTGGGAGACAGGCAGACAGACAGACAGACGGAGAGAGAGAGAGAGAGAGAGAGAGAGAGAGAGAGAGAGAGAGAGAGAGAGAGAGAAAGAGAGATTGAGAGAGATTGAGAGAGAGAGAGAGAGACAGATACCAACAAAGATAGAGAGACAGACAGACAAATGCACAGACATAGACAGTGAGCCAGTGAAACACAAAGACAATGTAAATAAAAAGTGCAATGCATTGTGGATCTGGCATTTGAAAACATTCAAAAGGTCAGACTAACGTTTTATAACATGGATGGCAATACATAACAATGGCTATTTTTCTTGGTTAACTGAAAATTAGATACACCCTCATTTGTGGTAGATGGATATAAAGATATAGATAAACACTATGCTAGATGACTGTGTTGACATTAATATAGATAAATAGATAGACAGATAGTTAGGTTGATAGATAGACAGATATATAGATAGATGGCTTCAGATAGGCAGATCATTAGATAGATGAAAAGAGTAACAGAATCGGAGAGAGACAAGCAGATTGGCTGACTGATATTTGGTATAAAAAAAAAAAAGAGAGAGGATGCAAAAAGTGAGATTGACAGAAACACAGACAGGAAGAGGTAAGAAGGTTAATGTTAAGAGGCAAGCACGAGAGACCTACTAGCTCATTCCTTTTTATTTGAAATGACAAAGTAATCACGGCCTGGATATAAAAGCTTGGATAAGGTAAGCCCCATGGACCAGAGGGTAAACAAGGAGATTAAGCGTTCCAGGTCTGGTATACATTAGCGTCATCTTTAGTATGGAGTCACACAGATTTAGAATAAGTAAGATGGATTTTAGAGATTGAATGTTACTATCAAACCCACCCGAGAATGGATATCGCGCTGTACTGAACTTGTTCAGAAATATAAGTTTTATCATTGTAAAGAGTTATTAGATTTTGTAAAGAGCAGGAATAATGAGATCATAATTAATCCTTTTTCCTCTCCTTTATATCATTGAAAAAGAATTACCAAGACTTTTTTGGAGTGTGGAAGGGGCTGGGGTTGGGGATCTAGTGGGAGGTTGAAAGGAAAAACAGAGACAGGGTGGAGGAGACGGGTTAATGCATTAAAATTTTCATAAGTGATAGACAATACTTATGCAACACAGATTCTTATTCATCCATTTTATCCGTTTTATTTCTCCACCTGATGCTCATCTTTGTTTATATATTATCCTTTTCGCAACGCGATTCCTTTCCTATATTGAAGAGGTTTTTTTGGGCTGACCTCCCTACTTCCTCATTATTCTCTCTCCCTAATCTTTTTTAATCTTAAACTTCTGAAATTATTTACTCTTCAGGTATATACAGTCATGTTTCCGAATGTTGTACTATAATGTAGACGCTTGCAATTAATCAGTTTACAAGGACACATATTGACGCAAACAAAATCGGAGGACAGAATTTTGTTAGTTCTTCTCATTACAAAATAATAAGCTTTTATGCTTCTCCATTTAAATTATTCTGCCCCTTTCAAAAATCGAAACCTATGCATTAGCTAAATTACTTCATTTTTTTTCCGCAAGGTCTGTGTGGTGTTTCTTTCTTTCTTTGCTTTTTTTTAGACTATTATTTAATATTTCCATTAGTAACCCTCATGTCCTTTTCCAAATGTTTTTTTTTTACCTTTTCACGATTTCAGCTTAATTCATTTTCAGTTTTCATGTTGTATTTTGTTGTTCTTGTTCCTGTATTGAAGTTTCTGTCGGTTGCTGTTGCTGTTGTTGTTTTTGCGAAAAGTGTAGTGTTTGCCAAGCGTTAAGCTTAAAAAATATACCGTCTGACCGGCAAAATACGGTCTGGAAAGGTCAGTAAAAGATAAACAGAATCTGAGCATACAGCCACCGGCTATGTTTTTTTTTTTTACATGTTTTAAATAATTGACATTTTTTAGTATACGATTCTTCTTTTAAAGGCCTTTAATAGCTGATCAAACTGACACGATGCTGATCGCAAGTTCGTCTTTGTTTGAACGAAAATTAGGACCTATTAAAGCATCAATACTCTACACCCAAGAAATTAAGATATCTCTTAAACAATAATGATTTTTGCATATAAAAAATTATAATCTGATCTTGCAAAAAATTCTAAAAATCCCAAACTCTATTCAGCCATTCCAGCAAAGTGATTAGAAATGATGTGATAAAACCTGCAGTAAAACAGATTAGATTTAATCATGGTGAAACGAAAGCCAGTCAGTTTAGTGTGAAGCAACGACGGAACTGTCGCGTACAGTATTGTAGATTGGTTCGGCTTCTTGTTTATCGCTTCCAATAATGTAGTCATACTTTAGAAAACAGATGCGTTTGAATATTTATTGTTGTTAAACCTCATCTAAGTGGAGAGGTTTACTGAATGTCAGCTAGTTCTTTTCCCAAAAATATGCCAAGTGTAGAGCAACAGATGTATGTTCCTGCAATTGACTCAAAGGCTTGTTGACATCTTTAGTTGGAAATTGTTTATTCCCACTAAGTTTCTCTCATAATCTTATTCAAGGTGGCTTTACGATCCACCACTCTGATATCTTTAATCAAAAAATAGCGTGAAGCATAACCGCTTCACACATCATTAAAGCCTTATTTCTAGCACGGGGGGTACAAGGGACCTGCAGCTGATTCAGGTTTAATGGGCGTGGACCGATCTTAGAGAAGTCCCGGTAACCCGCTGAGAAGAATTTATCCCCAGCCCTGAATTAAATAAATTAAACCAACTTTCAGGTGACAGGAATCATTTTGCTAAATAATTTTCTTCCTTCATTTTGAAATGTCAGTTTGCCGGGTCTTTTATCGTGCCTTGGTCCTTCGCCCATTCAATTTTTTACAGTGAAAGAAATATGTTATGGAAATCAAAAGAAAGGAAAAAAACCACAATTTGTTGCAGAGTGTTTTGTCTCTTTAGTTGCTTTTTAAAGTAATTCATTTATTTTTATTCCGGATTTTTTGTTGTTTTTTTTTTTTGCCTTGAACCTTGAGATCGTCTCGTCTATGCTTGAACTTGTAACCCATTCGACCCACATTTAGTTTTTAACAGGTTTTTTTTTTATTCCGGTGGGTTCTTTTTAATTTACTCGTGCTCTATGCATACTTTGACTGTAAAAGAATTTTGAATACATAAAATGCAAATTTGCCTTTTAATAGAAAATTTCTCCTTGAATTTTTGCCCGCATTTCCAAATATCTAAATATTTAAAAACTTTGCGATTTGAATGTGGAATTTGCTCTACCAGTATGAATAAATTCACACAGTTAGTTGTGCCATTCTTCTTTTTTCTGTTTACATATTAAATGCGATACATTTTTCTCCATTCAGTCTCTCTTCGTTCACTGTTCGTTACCAACTCTCCAAGTGACCCACAATAATCGATATCTAGTGTGACCATCTCCGAGATCGAAAATCTCCAATGTTCAGAAAAGAGCGATTCCCAAAAAAGATATGTACCGTTTCCAGGACCTGTAGCTCGACGTGCTCCAGGGATGCTCAATGAAGAACCAAGCAGACCTGTCTTAATGTCCTATTGCGTTTGCGTAACGAATTTACTTTGTGCTTCCGTGCTTATTGCTGCTTGTAAGGGAAAGGACGGTTACTGTCTCTGACTGCTATTTACAAAATGTAACAAAAAAAAAAAAAAAGCCCAGCTCATCAAGTAGGCTCTTGTTTCCTCTGTTGTTGTTGTTGTTGTTGTTGTTGTTGGTGTTGTTGTTGTTGTTGCTGTTGTTGTTGTTGCTGTTGTTGCTGTTGGTATTGCTACTGCTGCTGTTTTTAGAAGTGTTGTTATACTTTTTTTCTGAATACTTGACAAGAAATCCAGATCAGCTGCGGTGCTTCCTTTCTCTTTGATGCGTTTATGTTGTATTGCTATTGGTATTAGCTATGTCATACTAGATACACTCGTCACATCGCTTGCAAATAGCATTATCTGTCATTTACTTACAGGCCAAAGATAAAAAAAAAGATAATGCATCTATTTCGTTGTCCACTAATATGAGCTGTATTTCCCTTTTTTTTTTGGTCTTCTTTTAGCACACAGTCTTACCAAAAATATCATAATCAGTTTTGTGATTAATTATGCTTAGTGTCGGCACTGTAAACTCTCTAGATCAGTCCGCTCTTCGTTAAATCCACTTGTGCTCTATTTGTTGATATGGTGAGATGATAGAAAATTCTTACCCATTATGTTTACACCATGGATCTTTTCCAGTCAGCACACTTTTTTCATGTCATGTAAACATTATGTTCTAACTGTGCCACAGTCCAAGATAACAGTTTTTTTTTCATTAGAGAGGCGAAAATGAGATAGAAATGAGGTTCCGTTTGTCTCATTTGATCATACACACAAGATGTATTTAATAATTTTTTTAAGAATCCATAAGTTTGTTAAATATTGGTTGTGTCACTTACATTGCTTTTAGCACCTTTGAACCTCAATGAAAAAAACAGTATTAATTACATAGATAAACAACAAAATATTAGTTTTTTTGAATATCTTTTCTCGAGATGCGAGAGATGCAACTGCTTTCTATAATCCAACTTTTAATTCCAATATTATATTATTAGCTGGTGCTAGGTGGATGTGCATATGGTCTGTGTGTGAGTATCTGTCAAGATCAAGCGGAATGTGTGGTCGCCTGAGCGCTCCTCAATAGCCAGAGCAATCATTTCAGGGCTGAGGGAAGCCTCAAGCAATAGAGAGTGAATTATTTACGAAGGTCAAGCTTTCCTCAGGTTTCTGTGTTTCTATTTTATGATGGAGGATTTCCGATCTCATTTCGATATCTTTATTAAATTGAATAATTTTTGTCAAAAGCTTTTATTTTTTACGCCGTTTTCTGTAATGCAAAATGTCATCTTTTAAGTTGATATTTTTTTATAGTGATCCACAAAATAGCAATCTGTAATTTCATTTAAGTTATATAATGATGATTTGCTTCTTCTATATAATATCTGTTTTTTGTTTACTTATCAATCTTCAGTTGTTCTTTGTTTATTTAAGATGAAGTCAGGGATTATTTGTGTATGTCAAGAACGTACTTTGTTTTTATCTCAAGCTCTTTCTCTTTATTTCTCCACATCTGTCTCTCTACAATTCTCTCTTCTTCCCCGGGTCTCATACTTTTTTCTTTCTCTGACGCTAATTTTTTATCCTCTTCAAAACTATTCGCTTTATTTTTACCTTTCTATTCCCGCTTTCTATTTCCCATTTTTTTTCCTTTTTGTTTCGTTTCTCTCCTTTGTTTCATTCTCTCTCTTTCATTTAGTCTCTCGCTCACACTTCCTTTCTCTCTTGCCGTCACAAATACATACACTCTAATGATTTCTTTTACATCCAATTTTTTTTCCTTTCCTGATCTTTTTTTCTAAGTCTGTACTGTCCAATATCCTAAATGTCCATCAGCCCAAGAGAGCTATCCATTACCTACTTCATGAACATTATATTATTTCCCTCGAAACATTGCGATTATAAAGCCCCATTAATCTGTATCATGAGCTAACAGCACGCGCACCTTTGTTTACTTGGTTATCTATCCAGTTTATTTGATAAAACTGGGGATAGAGGGATCTCCACTTCTCCAGTTCACTTATTTGAAACGTTGAGATCCTCTCAAATGATATTTCCTCTTTCATACTCTTTTCTTTTTGTGCTTTTCACAAAGAGCAACCCGCAAAGCTTCTTGATCTGGTAGTTGTTGTTCTGGTTTAAGCACTTTTTTGACTATTCCAAGCAAATCAATAAGGGGCTCGTCTTTCCAGCAGGAGCAATAATCGACCGTGCGGGGACCCGAAATTACGGAATCGTCACGACCCGTAAGATTGGACAAAAGCCATGTTTTAACAAGATTTAGTGGCCTGAGTACAGACCACTGACAGAGCTTAGTATAGTAGTTAGAGCCACGACACACATTTCCAATAACCGGCTTCTATTTTCGCTGTCTTAACACAACGTTAAATAATCTTTCTCTTTCGTCTCCGTATTTCTTAGTGACTGTGGAAAGTCGTTCAGTCAACAATAGGAAAGGAAATGGAGAATTTTTCAAGCTAATCATAAAGATTTGAGTAAAGGCGCTTAAATTAGGTTATGCGGATAAATAGATCTAGTGAGGCGTATTTTCATGTGAAAGTTTGAAAAATGTAAATAAGATGATATTTTCTAAAACTACGTTTCACTGAATAGAAAAAATAAAAAAAAGACAATCCACACAATCCACTACCTTTCTGTTTGGGTGTAAAACTTGCAAATGGCATTCCAACGGAAGAGAAGATTTACAGACATGGTTCCACTTGAATTGATTTTTCGAACCAATTTGAAGTCAACCTTCATGCAGAAAACCAGATCTAATTCGAAATTGGATTTGAAAACGCATTTTATAAGATTATGAAAGAGTTAAAAAAATTATTACTGTAAAAATAACTTAGGATCCAATAACAATTATATAATTCTTTAACTAAATTTAAAGATTCGAGATGACTGAGATCAAACATCGAAGTTCCTGAAATAAACAATATTGGTGGTTTGGAAACGTTGATGTTGGTATGCAATAATATTGCTTTTCACCAGATTGGGCTCTTGTAATAATTTATATTCAAGGATTTCCACGATGTGATCATTCTGCATCAGTTTCTTATTCTAATAATATTATACATACTATACATAACGTGATTCATACCTGAAAATTAGTGCTAAGAGACGTAACTGCTGCGTAAATTAGGGAAATGCAACTGCTTATTTTTAGCCCCTGCAGCAACGACTGAGTGCAACAAGATTTTTTACGCTCACGTTAAGCCTTAAGATGGATCTGGTTAGATAATTAGCCATCAGATGGTCTAGGCCAGGATTCTGGTCCCGGAGCTCTGTACTGTAAGCCCCGCTCTCTATCCACTGCGTCATATGACTCTCTATCTATTGTCTTCTGGTGTTTCACGAAGTTTTATTTATATTTTTTTATGTGAAACATTGTGGAAATTTCCAAATTAATCACCGATTCTAAATTATCTTTGGAGAAAGAGAAAGAATCACAAGTATACTATAACTGTTTCATCGCCGATGAAAAAAAAAGTTCCACTTCATGAATTATTTATTTAGTTATCAAGGTGACATAAAAAATATTTTTTGCCTATTTTCCTCAGATTGCTGTTTTCTGACACCTCTTTGATAATATGGAACGTTATGTCTTGCATCGTATCTCATGGCCAACTCAGGTAAGGTGTTTTCTTGAGCGGCGCTCTAGTAACAATTTGTGAAAGCTTGTTTGTGAGAATCAATCGATTGTATACATGTAAGCTCAATATGGAAAATTCTTAATCTGTTGAAAAACCCTTTTAAACGCCTATTAGATGACTATAAAATTATAGAGAAGGTGCCTCATGGTGCACCGCCTTGCTGGAGTTTAAACCTGATCTCCCTGTCCCCTTTTGTAAATTAAATTCACTTGATAATGAATGTTGAAAAGGTTATTTAAACTGATACAACTTTTTGCAACAAAAACATAACAATAGCTAGCGACCTCTCAGTTGTATAAAAATAGTTAACAAATTGATCACTTTCATTGCACTTGTCACAGTGTGATCATTTCTACTTGGAGAGGTTGGAATTAAAAAAGAGGCGTTCACGTCAATAATGACTTTATATCGCGCCAGACTTTCCTACAACTATGAGTCCAACTAAAATATTTCCATTTTCTCAGTACCGCTCCTAATCAACCTCTCTATATCTATCTCTGTTGCTCTCTCTCTCTCTCTTTCTCTCTCTCTCTCTCTCTCTCTCACTCTCTCTCTCTCTTTCTATCCCCCCTCTGTCCGTCTGTCTGCCTGTCTGTCCGTCTGTCTGCCTGTCTGTCTGCCTGCCCCCCATCTTCTCTCTCTCTCTTTCTCTCTCCGCCATGTCTATCCCTCTCTCTCTTTTCATCTCTCCCCCCTCCCCCTGTGTCTCTCTGTCTGTCTGTCTGTCTGCCTGTCTGTCTGCCTGTCTCTCTCACTCTTTCTCATTCTATCACTTACTCTCTCCCTCTTTCTCTCTCTGTGCCGTTAATCTCTGTCAATCTATCTCTATCCGCCTCTGCCTTGTCTCCTTCTATATCTCTTAAATACAGCTCTACAAACGTTATCATATTTACCTAGTTCTTCAAAATCCTATCGAAAATTTTTTTAACCTTGTGTATGCCCATTCAGAGTTCTCTGTTTCTCTAAGATTATTTTAATCATCTAATGCTTGTGCACTACTGTTCTCCATTGCCAATTCAACCAGGTGTATGGCCTTGATGTTGCCGTCGAAGCGCAATAGTTTTAATAATTATTTAAAGCTATTCTTCGCGTTTATTTTTCGGAGATCACAACTTTCTTTATCAAATAATGTCTTTTTTTTATCTTCAAGGATTTATTGGAATCGTGATGCTAATGATGATAAAAAAAAGGTGAATACAAAATATTTTTTCACCACAAAACGGCAGCTTTAACAGTTTCCTGTAGCAATAAAGACAAGCTAGAACGTCCGGCTTTGAAAAAAATAGCGCAAAAAGCGGAAATATAGCAAATCCACCGAAAAAGCAAAAATGGTAGAAACGATAGCAATACTGAAAGGGGCATCATTCTGTTGTGTAGCTTTCAAAAGGCAGACAAGAATTTATAACAAAAAATAGCAATACCGATAACTCTTCAGCCCAAGCAAATCAAGAAATAAGCCAAAATCATACTCACACATACACACACATACATAGAGTCATACAGTGTGTGTTCCCCGTGTTCGGGTATATTTCTGACAAAGTCACTCCAGTATTAACAATAATCAGGAGCAGACAAATCACAGAATTACTTAAGATTAGAACCCTGGGGTGACTGTCATCTGAGAGAGTCTTTTCGACAATTCCGCCTCTCTCTCTCTCTCTCTCTCTCTCTCTCTCTCTCTCTCTCTCTCTCTCTCTCTCTCTCTCTCTCTCTCTCTCTGTGCCTTTCTTTCTCTAGTTGTCCTTGTCTCTCTCCATTTTGTTTTTAGTTTCTTTTTATTTTCCTGTTATAAATTGTAACTGTTCTTACAGTCTTCTTTCTTTTGTTCGTTCTTTCTTGTATAGTTCCCCTCTATCCTGCGCTGGCAGCCAAATGCGTTTGTATAAATGCGTGAGTGCTGAAGGGATGTCTGTGCTGTCTTGTCCAGAGCATTCAAGCTTGAATGCAGACTGTGGAACAAAGCGCGGATGGGGCAAGAAATTAGTTGCTCATGGCATGGACATCTGTGGGTGTACTATACTCAACATAGTTTTTCACGTGCCTTGCCTCAGCTTGTTGCAAACCAGTTGAGACCGCGTTATTGTAACGTGAATATGAAATGAATTATCATGATGATGTATATCCTGTTTATTGTCAATGACGTATTATTCGCGCTCAACAAAGTTAGATTTGTTTCCGTTACCTTAAGATTCTATTTTCCACGTCTCATGCCGATACCTGTACTTATATCAATTTCTCTCTCTCTCTCTCTCTCTCTCTCTCTCTCTCTCTCTTTCTCTCTCTCTCTCTCTCTGTGTGACTAACACATCTAAATGATTATATAGGATAAGACCCAGACTGTGTTTTTAAAGAGTTTCGCTCCCCTT
>JAWDGP010004263.1:3820000-3827500 GCA_033675545.1 Elysia crispata | reverse complement strand
ATCTGCTCTATGCAATCAATTTTTAATTTAGCTGTTATAATCCGTCGGTTCAATTACCTTTGTATCTATGGATCTTTATATTTATCTACTTGTTCACCTATCGGTCTATCTATCTATCTTTCTATCTTGGGATTAGAGGATGAGGATTGGGGTACGGGTAGAGAACAGATTGCACCTGAGATGTGATAAACGTACTCCAGGGTCTCTATAAATGATCATCGTGTAGCGGTCTCTTAGAGTGTTTAATGTCTTGAGGAGAATAGAGTCTATTTCTTATCTCATTATCTCATTATCTCAGGTGCAGTTTCTCTTGTTCGCTTTCCTTTTTTCGATTTGATAAATTACTTCTGTCTCCGAAAGAAATGATTTATGTGGGACTTATAAATCGGTTTATCCTATCATCAAACACTGAGCATGTGCTCGAGGCTGCTTATCTTTCTGATACGTCTAAAAGCGGCTGTGAATATGATCGGTTTATAAGTTTACCTTTTTCTTTTCATGTGCATAACATCAGTGGATAGTGTTGGATTAAGAATCATGCGATAAACTTTGAGATTGCGTTATCAACCTATTCCTTGTCATATCCCTGGCTTCATGGCTTCGTAAGCCTTAAACGTGCATGATTTCGTGTTGTTTTCTTTCCAGCGATGATGGTAATTGATGGTTATAATGAAAATTATATTCAATCCTATCTTTTTAATCAAGTCTGTAAAGTATGAAGGAGAACAGGAAGAAGTAACGCTCGAAATAGCAGTGGGAAAAAATTAGTTTGCTATGCTCTACTTCCTTCTTAGAGCCTTTGACGTTCCCATTTCTCAGCAGGATTTATGAAGCTATACAGTTCACTTTTGAGGAGTAGGCAAAGCGGAAATATTTTAATTTGATTCCTAGATCTAGATCTAATCGCCTGTAGAGTTTAAAGCAGGGATCTCATTTGTCTTCAATTTTCTTGGCTGATTTCAACGTCTTCTTTTTTCATCCTGGCTTTTTTACAAGACTTTCAAATACCTGGCAAAGCGTAAGTTCATGAAACGGACATAATATTAATATATTCACATGCAATGACTTCATTTTCGCTAAATATTTATTGCCTTGGTATTCAATATTGTTAATATTCAAGTATTAAGGATTACGAGGAAATTTTGCTCTTTAAAAATATAAACTACATCTTCATCGTGGTTGCAAATGAGATGTTTTGTAATTTGATACTGCTGTTTAGTATTCCCTTGAGATATATTACAGTTATGGCGTTCATTTTGTATTTTCGATTTTCAACGTCACCTAAGAAGAACAGGTGCTACAGACCTCAATCTTCCAAATAATGATGTCTCTCCGAAGCAGAGCAATAG
This sequence comes from Elysia crispata, assembly GCA_033675545.1. Lineage (NCBI taxonomy): Eukaryota > Metazoa > Mollusca > Gastropoda > Plakobranchidae > Elysia > Elysia crispata. The sequence continues at coordinate 3,826,151 of JAWDGP010004263.1, read as the reverse complement.
TCTAGTTTAAGAAACCCGTTTCGGAAAATTTGTGTAATAGCCCCATCATAAGTTTATTTTGTTACATACATGCGAAAGTATATTTACGAAAATTATTACTTTTTCGTAATTGCTTAATTTTTTTATTATTTTGTTTTAACCACTTTTGATATCAGTTTGTTTAATTTTGTTGAGATTTTTTTTTTCTTAAAAATGTTATCTTATGGACTTAATTGCTAGACCAGTCTAGTCCTGATGATTGTGACGGGGAATTGCTTCCACTTAGAAAAGTACAATAGCTAACACTTCATCTTTCAAAATCAATTTCTCTTTTATTTCTATTCTCACTTTTCGTCCGATGCACCTCAAAAAATTGAAAATCGTTTAAGACTCAGGAACATGAACACAGCATTTATGCATTTTCAATTATCTTTTTCTCCATTTTTATTGCTTTGATTTCACACGGGTGGGTGGGCGTGTGAATGCTACAAATGTTAAAATAAACTTGATCAAAAGTTCATCCACCAACTCTCTAACAGTGTTATTGTTTGTAAAGCAATCAGAATACCCTAGCAATGGCTCAGCAATCTATGTCCAGTTCAGCGTTCAGAAAGCACATCATCTGAGATAGAATGGCCGAAGTGCAACCATATGAACTGCACAAGAATCACTGAGTAATGATGTCAATAATAGGCCCAACAAAACTTGTTTTCCCCCCTTAGCTTAGTTAAGAAGCATTGACATAAAGTATAAGGTTTTTTCTTCAAACGTTTAACTTCTTGATAAATTTGATGTTATGGTAACGATTCTTCTAACGTTTTTCCGCTTTTGCTTAATTTTAAGGTCTCAAGATTTACTAACTTTTCTTTTCATTCACTTATCTAGCTCTCTTATTATCTGTCTGTCCGTCTATTTGCCTTTCAACCTGAATGTCTACCATTCAACTATCAATTTATGTTTTTTAAGACCAACTTTTTTATTTATATATTTATCATTATTTTAATCTAACTACAAATACGATATGTAATAACTGTATAATAATTATGTTGATTATTTTTCTTTTAATCTATTTTTTTAACTTTTCTGTGAATTCCTTTCGTGTATTTCACACGGCGTAGCAAATTCTATTTCTTCGCTCTACTTTAGTTGAGCGCTAGAGATGGCCCTACTGCCATAAATCTGAGGTCAGGTGCACGGCCCGACTGTTATAGCTTGGTGCTGCATGTCTCGGCCGGTTATCAATAAAACCATGCAATTTTTTGGCATTTTAATCAGTTCTTGCTTTGCAACTACTCAAGACTGGATTATATTTGTTTTTTCTCCACAACTCCCTGTTTTTCCTCAATATATTCGTGAAAATCTGATAATTCTAACTTAATTATTGCGAGTGTGAGATGTTCATGAATTAGGAGTATATATTTTTTTAAACTGAATATTGAAAACATAATTAAGTAAGTTGTAAGGCTAATTATAAAAATTCCTTACGATGAATAAACTTTGTTTCTCGGCCATAGGAAAATTCAAAATAATAGCTTTACGAAGATGTAATTTTTTTTCTGTTGACAGCATATCTTATAAACTAATTTAACTTTTTAAATAAAGGCTTTTACCAACTATGGAAGACTCCAGAGAGACTCATATAAACAATGTTAACGGTCTGTGTCGTATATGTGCTAGATTGCGTGTGACGAGAAAACAACAAAAGCACAATAGTAGGAGCCACTTGTGTTCTGCTCTTTCTGGAGATATTTTCTTAATTTACGATCTGAACATTAAAAATGACATTGAAGACACTCATTCACAGTACTCGTGTGTCAAGTGCTACTCAAGCATAAAGGATCTAAAAAAGAGATACAGTGACATTTCTATTCAAAACGCTCGTGCGGTGTACAGCTTAAATAAAAACAAAATTAATGGTGCCCATTTGTAGATGGACACAAAACTAACCACTGTCATAAATACTTACACCCCAGTGTCTACAGGGACCTCACAAATAAGATAGTCACACAGACTCAAGCATGCACTTACGATCCAATCATAGTTGACGAAGCACACTTAATTCAGTTACATTTCAACAGCTTAAACACAGCTCTCAGCAATGTTCACAAAGCAATTTCTCACACAAAACCCATTGAACATAGTTATTTACCAGACATTCAATCTTCTATAGACACCTACATGTCCATCTACAGAAAAACATTTTCCCAAAAAGTAATCCCCAAACAGCATCTATTAGAGAGACATTGCATCCCATACATTAGACAACAAACATTCGGGTTGGGGCTCCTGGGAGAGCAAGGAACACAGCTGAACCATCAGGCAATGTCGAAATTAGAGAGAGAACGGGCCTTTGGTATCCCAAACGAACTAGACAGATTGAAACACATTTTGTCTGCCCATTTATTGCAAATTGCTCCAGCTCTTCGATGCGAAGACACCTGACTGTGATATATATTTATTTTATCCTGTACATTTATTTATTTATTCAACCATTGCGCCTGATTAACTTATTTATATATATATATATATATATATATATATATATATATATATATATATATATAAAATCCCATCGCACCTGACTTATTAATTTATTCATTAAAAAATCGCGACTGTGATAAGATATTATTATTTATTTTCACACCATCCTGAAAAGGATGCATACCATTCGAAAATTGTAAGCAGGAAACTCTCAACACAAACATCCTGTAAATCTGTGCCAAATAACGGAGTATAATTACACCCCAAGTACTGTTTACTGGAATAACTCAGAAACTTTTTGTGTCAACAGCCTAATTTTTGGTGATTTTAATGTTGAATATGTTGTCTATTACACATCTAAATTTCTAAAACTTTCATCGGCAGGTTTTGTTATAATTGCAAGATTTAATTATCAATTTCGTCCTTAACTCTGTAGAAAAAGTGCCCTGTTTAGGGGTAATCTATAATAAAACTATACATCTCAGTTCTGTAGTTTTTTGTTCCTACAACACAGCTGCTTTTCTTCTTTAATATATAAATATTTCATTTAGGTACAAGTTAAGTTGGCAGGATAGGAAATAAAAAAAAGATTATCATTAACTTTAACTAATACGCGAGTTGAGAGAGCAAGACTTTAGGCTCTGCTTTGACCCTGTCATAACCCGAGGTCAAGCTAGGTCAAGAGGGCTCAGGTTACAAGAGGCAGTGCAGCTAAAGTATCATGGCTGAGACGCCGTGTTCACATGAACCTAACTCCTTTCATTATTTTACTCTATCCAATGTCCGATTTGATTTTTTTATTTCATATTGCTGATTGTTCTCCTTTCTGTATTTTTCACTCCCACTCTCTCTGTCTCTCTCTCTCTGTCTCTCTCTCTCTCTGTCTCTCTCGATCTCGCAATCTCTATCTTCCTCTTCAATTTTATTCTTCTTATGTCTTTTCTCGGCATATGATTATACATTTTTCAGAGTCTATTTTCTTCGGCTATGCCACCTTCAAGTCGAAATGCTGTTTAACTTCAGCAGGTGATGCATCTAAGAATCGTAGAGGTAGATCCTATATCACTAAACTCGTGAACATGTTATTAAAAACCTGGAAAAGCCGAGCCACGTTAGACTGAAACTCCTAGATGAACGAGCTTCAATTTTGGACTTAAAAATGTTTCAGTATTAAACTTGCTAAGGGTTTCAAGATAACATGCTTAAAGGCAATGGCAGTTTGGATATGCACGAATGAATTTAAGATTAGACGAAAAATACTCATTTATCGATATTCATGAAACGTACACCTTAGTTCTTCCCTTTAAAGATTTCAAACTATTCGATATTCTTGCAAGGTATTTATTGCTTTAAAATGTCTCAGAACTGTTTTCCTGAGGAAATTAAATATGACATTAATGTGTCTCATCAATGTATTCATAACCGTTTGAATCGCTTGAGTGGTTGTTTGACAAGCACAGATATGAAAATTGTCTTGCAATTCAAAGAATAATACGTGACTGACGTCCTAAAATTTAAGTTTCAAAGAGTTTGACTCTCCCGCACTCGTGTAATGCCCTCGAACTTATTACGCTTAAATGTTATGGTATGAATAGATCGCTCCCTAACATGCTGCGATAACAAGTATCTATACATGAACTGCGAATGCAAAAACGTTAATATTTTATTTAATCGTTTCAACATCGGGTTTACTTTATGCAAAATGTATTCGAAATTTTGGCATAGCAGCATGCCTGCATATCATGTGTTAGAAACGTTGTTTACAGGTCACATACACGCTTGGCATATAGGGCGAGGAGACATTACAATGAAAAAGTTATCGGTTTTTTTTTTATGATATTGTGTATGTCGACGCTCAGTCTGTCTCGATGCTGGAGAAATAATAATAAAAAAAAACTGCTTCTGGACGAATATACACTTGATGCACACAATGTTTTTTCTTCCTCGTTTGTTGAACATTTCATACTCTATACTATCATAATATTGATTAGAGCTCGTATGATCTCATCTTTTCTGATAGATTTTTCATATCCTTCCTTCAACGAAGATTGTCCGTTATGAACATTATTGTATTTTCTTGAAGTTTTTGACGATATTAATTTCCCCTTGAACCAAAAAAAAAAAAAAAAGAAAGAAAAAAGAAAAGAAAAACCCTACTTAAAATAACAATAAACATATTTTTTTCATATGTTCTCTGCACCGTCTGTATTGAAGTCTTGCTTTGTTTTCATGAAATATTTCTTCACTTCAGTTTAAGGTGCTGGACCCAGTCTGAATTGAGAAAAGTCCATTAAAACCATTATTTTTATTACTTCAAGCGTACGTTAAGTACTTATACGCTTTTTTTCCATTACATCATGAGATGTGATTTTCCTACCTCGAGTAAGTGCATTTTTTGTGCTTCTTTTTTAACAAATTCCTCACCATTCTAAATAGGGAAACGAAAAGTAAATAGATATTTCTATTCCCCAACCCAAGTATCTGCAGGATAATGCTGGATAATATTCCTTTATGGTTTTCATAATTTTTGTCTCATTTCGTTAGAGAGAAATCCTGTTTAAATGTATTTAAAGGCATTGAAAAAGTAAAATTTGTAATAGAACTTTCAATGCGTGCATAGTATTATATTCAATATAAAAGTTATAATACTTCACCGTGTTCTCTCTCTCTCTCTCTCTCTCTCTCTCTCTCTCTCTCTCTCTCTCTCTCTCTCTCTCTCTCTCTCTCTCTCTCTCTCTCTCTCTCTCTCTCTCTCTCTCTCTCTAGCTCTCTCTCACCTCTCTATCTAAGCAGGTTCAGCTAAGAATAAGATTGGTTTATCATGCGATGCACACACAATCTTCTAATTGAAATAAAAGCTGACATCCAAAGCTAAATACATGTATGCCCTTCTGTTACGCTCTGCTTTGTTTTGGCTATGGAGAGCTCAGTCTGTCGACACCAGAAAGATGTTTACGGTTATGAAAAAGAATTCATCGCTGTCAGAATCTGCCCTTAGCCATGCTCCAATGCCATTTAACAAATAAGAAAGAACAGGATGAAACAGGTCATTAAGGATGACATTAAGCTGCGTTAGTTTATTGAAAAAAAAAATAAAACATTTTCTTTTACATTTCCAGTGATGCATCATACTTTATAACTTTACACTTCCTGGCATATATAAATAGAACGAAAATTAATATGGAAACTTAGTAGGGAGAAAAACTTTTAATCATAATATCATTTATATGGTAATGAGAGAAACTGTATGGTTCATAAACATAAAATTATTAACAATCACGTATTTGTTGTGATACATATTGCTTGCCAAAATAATATTGTCACATGCATAGAAATAGTTCTGGCAAAATTCCCCATGCACACACACACAGAGACATACACACAACTTTTTTTTTGGGCAGAGCTCCGAAATGTATCAATATTATCCGTATGAATCGAATCCTAATTTCAATTATTGTAACTTTGACAATATCTCTTTTGGTGTTTAAAGATTTATTACACTTCCGCTAGATCCTGTGCATCAAGCCAAAGCCTGCAAACCAAACAAGTTCTCTCTACCTGTGACTTTATCGTAAATAAAAAAAAAATGACAGTCAAACTTCCACAAATTAAAGACCCCTTCAGGGATTTCAAATGGCATTCTTCTTCTCAGTAACCCTTTCACGCTCGAAAAAGTTTCTTGATGTATTCT
>JAWDGP010004263.1:3790000-3815000 GCA_033675545.1 Elysia crispata | reverse complement strand
AATGGGAACGTTTTTTTTTGTTTTTGTTTTTGTTTTGTTTTGTTTTGTTTTGTTTTTTTGCTTTCTTCTTTATCGATTGTACTTGATCGTAAATCTATGCAGATTGGATAATGAAGCAAAAAAGATCTTTTTTGAATGTTTTGTTTTTCTATCCAAATAATTGAAAGATCATCTATTATTCATTTTGTGTAGTTAAAATCATAGAGTTTTATTACTGTTAGTCTCCAAGATTCTCTTTTGGAGAGAGAGAGAGACAGAGAGAGAGAGAGAGAGAGAGAGAGAGAGAGAGAGAGAGAGAGAGAGAGAGTATAACTGTCTCTGCAGTTTTTTTAGAATCCAGTTTTTATTTAAATGAATTCTACCAATGTGAAGTCTGGACTTGAGAGACCGGAGCGTCGTGCATCTGTCGTGACACGTCTAGTTATGAGCTCTAACTACTGCCAGTACTGGTTAGAACAGATCCCGCTTTGCTAGTATGCTACAAAAACATCCTCCTGGTCTGCACTTGTTGCACCATAATGACTGTCTGAGAAGAAGATGCGCTGTCAATCGATCCTGAAGTCATTTGGGATTCGAATCGGATGATATAAAAATGATTTTTTTTTTCAAGCCGAGATTTTTCTCATATCGTATTCTATGAAATTAGAAACATATAGAATGTGTCATTCGGATTCATTTGGTCACTGGATTTCTAGGGATTCCGTAAAGGTCATGGCTTTAGGAGGTTTAATGTTAGATTTGAACAACTTTAAAACGATTTCCTTTTTTTCCGTTAATCTTTTTTTTTTTCTTCTTCTCACAAGAATATTTGCCCTTCAGCAAAAAACATCGATTCATGTTGACTTTTATGGCAAGTTTCTAAACTAGAAACTAACGTAATTGTTTTTATTAGCCTGGAGTATTTCTTTTGATAGCAAGCGCACCTAAGTTAAATAAAAAAGAAGTAAAATTTATTATTCAATATTGAAAATTCACCAAACACAGGCCTATATCAAGAAATATTGGATACTTATAAATAAAAAAGGTGTTGATATTAATTTTAGCCATGCTGTGACTGTACAGGAGGAAAAAAAACGTCGGTACTGCATCTATTGATCCGTTAGGTGTGTTGACAGACAAACACTGATATCTAATAATAGTTTACTTAACTGTAGCATCTCTAACTACTCTCACTTCAAAATCTTGTTTGGTAGAATTGTAAGGGCATGCGAAAGAAAATTCTCACAGTACAATAATATTTTTTTTTTATTTTTTAAGTCCAAGTTCACCACATCAGATAGCAGACCATGAACTCACATGTAAGGGACATCAGTAAACGAAATCTCATGCAAATTCAATGATGTGTTTTAAAACACAGTTTCTCTTCACCGTTAACGCTGATGTTTGGTATGCAGGCTCGTGGGGCGTTCCTCCACCCCGTCTTCCCTGGACTGTCTGTTTTCAGATGATTGTTGTTTACTTGCTTGATGAAAGCTGAGCAACTCGAGACCAGCTAGCTGGTTAAAGATTGAAAGACAGACTATACCAGGAAGTGGAGAGTTTGTCTTGACAGAAAACTGCGCTGCAAAGTGAATACCACCCTCTCTCTTTATATTATACCATCAGGTATAATAAACAAAATTATCTCTGACGTCTTCTAATGTTCATTTTAAAAACTGGAGGATTTAGTCGATGGTGGTACCTATCATTTGGAAATCATAACTATTCTTGTGCTGTAATGATAGAAGTTTAAAAAGCATCGTTGATTCTCTCTAAAAATAAAATCCGTTACCTCAAAAGACCAAAGGAAAAACATTATTCCTTTCTGGTTAATTTCTTATCAGATATCTAATCTTGCTCCAGAAAAAAGCAGCTAAAAAGGTCATGAATGAATGCTGGCTTTGTTTATCCACATAGCTTTCCGAGAAATACAGGATATTGTGCAGCAGTATCACTATCAGAAGATTGTCACACTTTTTTTTCTTTTCGTTAATGAAGAACGAAATGTCAATCAGCTCTGTGTAATTTCCATAATATAATTATGGTGTTTGTTTGCAGGACAACGTACGATACTGTCATAGGTGTTTTTGCACGACTGACTTTTTTTTCCTCTTAAGACCAATTTTTTTTTTAAGATTAATTTTACATCTCGACCTAACTGCGATTATATTTTCTTTGTGAGGCTGAGCGTTATTCAAGAGAGCATAAAACACTTGTATTCTCGGGCCTGATATTGATGAAATAATGATAATCAGTTGACGCAATAGAGAGTCCCTCGCCACAGTCCCTTTGGCAAAAATACATTAAATCTTTATTTAAGCGAACAAACAATTTTCGGATATAATAACTATTAGTTGCTTTCAAACGCTAATATAATTGAATCGTAATTTAATAGTCCAAAGCCTCGATCTTTTGGGATTGCTAACTTTGCTTTATTATATTCTTACTGTCAAATTACAGTTTGAAAAACTACTTTCTTGTCTAAAGTTTTAAAAATTTAATAAAACAAAAAAAATCGATTATAATTATCTAACACAAGCCGGAAAAAGTCCACTCCTATACGTGTTTTTTTTTTTATAACTGTATAGGCAAAGACAGAAATTCGTTTCGAAAAAAAAAGTTAGAGGTTAAAGTCAATTGGATCCAATGTTACTCCCTTCTCCAATGATATTAACTCCTCTCATGTTCTATTCCATATCAAAATCATTTTTGATGACTGTTTTCTTTACTGATTCCGTTCTGTCATGCTGCTAGGATAAAAATTTTCACCCGTCTATTATGGTTAGAACGTATGTTTTCCAACGCCCACCTATTACAGAGGCTATGAAAATAACGTTTTCTATAAATAGGACAGCTTCCGGTGGCCAACATGTGAGAGAATTTAGGTCTTCGGAGTTCAATATCCTAACTAGATTTAGGACAAACAGTGAAAATCGGTTTGGACACGACAGTTTGTTCAATCAGTTGAATTAGTACAGTTTCCGGAGACCTCCTTGACTTCCTTTCTTTTGGTCTTCATTGCGAGGGACGAGTGAGATTTACACATGATTCCCTTTTCATTTTCTTCCCCTCAGGCACTATCCTATTATGAATATAGATTATAGATCAAGTTACATATACCCACCTTCCTCCTCTACTCTCCTTTCAGTCTCATTCTCTATTCATCTGCCCTCTCTATTAGCCAATATTCCACTTCCAAAATTCATTTTCCTTTCGAAATTCATTTTATCCTGTATGATAAAATCTTCATTTCATTTTATTTAATCCCTTGCTCTATGACTAAGCTTTTTGTCCTGTTTTGCGATTTAAAAACCATTCTGTAAATTGGATATCAAAAGCAAATTAATGTATTTTGACAGAATAGTAGTAGTAGTAGTAGTAGTAGTAGTAGTAGTAGTAGTAGTAGTAGTAGTAGTAGTAGTAGTAGTAGTAGTAGTAGTAGTAGTAGTAGTAGTAGTAGTAGTAGTGGTGGTGGTGGTGGTGGTGGTGGTGGTGGTGGTAGTGGTAGTGGTAGTGGTAGTGGTAGTGGTAGTAGTAGTAGTAGTAGTAGTAGTAGTAGTAGTAGTAGTAGTAGTAGTAGTAGTAGTAGTAGTAGTAGTAGTAGTAGTAGTAGTAGTAGTAGTAGTAGTAGTAGTAGTAGTAGTAGTAGTAGTAGAAGGACTTTTAACAATAGAATGAAGGGGCGGAGTAGTAGAAACTCACTTTCTATTTTTACATTAAGGAAAGAAATATTAAACCAATATCTCTTGATACAGAATCATTTTTCATTAAAGTCTTACATAACTTTTTTTCCTCGATAAATTAACAGTACTTACAAAGAAAAAGGTGTAAAATTCATGTGCGGAAAATCCCCATTAACAGCACTCTTGAAGTTGGACTAATTGTTTCCTTTTTTTTTTCTCGTTTTTACCAATAACTGCATTTTTTATTCCGGATAAAATTCTTTTTGAAATGATGCAATAAAAACACATTTATTAAGGGTTTTTTTGTTTGGTATTTCAGCATTCACTTTCAATTCGCGAACTGTGATGGCCTACAAAATATGTACCGAAAGCGTTTGGTTCATTTTTTGAGTTTCTAATTGGTCTAGGTTTTCGTTTTCTTTTAGTGACGCCATAATGCCCTTTTTTCATTCGATCTTCCGTTTGAGGCGTTGACATTATGACGAGAAATTTCACACCTTCTTGACCAAATCTTTGTTGTTGGCTTAGTCCAAGCACAAAATCGGAGTTGTCGTAGATTGGTAATCGATCAGTGTTGATATTTCGTCTTTCCGCTGGCTTTGTTGAGGTTGGATAACCCACCTGCTGTGTCTCACACACCTTTAGCTCTGGTCAAATCAAGCGCAGTGCTTTCCTTTTTTACTTACTACATACTCTTTTGCGATACCTCTTTCCGTCTCTCTTTCTATCTCACTCTCTGTCTGTCCGTCCTCCTAGCCTGTCTGTCTTTTTGTCTGTCTGTCTCTCTTCCTCTCTCCTTTCTCTTTTTTTTTTTTGTCTATTTTTTTTCTCACAATCCCTTTCTCTTTCTCTTTCTTTTAAATCATCCTTCCTCAGTTCTTCCCTAATTTTCTCTTTTCTTTCATTCTCTGTAAATCCTAACTCTGCCTCTGTTAGTGCAGTGCTCGTGTTGTATTGTCCAGAATTGGGGGGACTGCCTACTGCCGACGTCACTGATGTTTGCTCTCAGGGCACGACCCGAGCGCCAACATACACAAAGTCCGTCCACCTTTTCGCTCCTCATTACTGTGTTTTTTCAATATAAGTACAAGCCAGAGAGCGCGATATAGTATGATTGAAAAACATTCCACTTGACAGTCAGCTTTGCTGTGGGCCTGACGGGAGTGGTTGCCGACAATACGTCAAATCGTGAAAACTAATGACGTGTATGAGGTTTCGAACACTCGTCTTTAGGACAAGGTGTCTGGCTCAAATGTATTTAAAGATCCGTTACCATTTCAGTGCAGTAGTTTATCAGGTTATTCGTTTCCCTGTGAGCCTATCTTGACTATTAGATTGGGGGACTGATCTTTAAAATTAAATTCTAGTTGGAAAACAGCACACGATTGAGCAAAAGCGTTGGGTTTCGTATGTACAATACCAAATGTTACATAATTAAGTTCTGTTAGGATGGAGAACTTAACCCATGCCTTTTTCTGTCCAGTTGTAGTAATTTAACATTTTTAAGATTCACCTTCCATGCGTTTTAAGGCTTAAACAAATAATGTTATTTCTTTTAAAAGTTTTACTTTTTCTTTAAAAATGTAACGAATTTCAGAGTAAGAATCTTTGTTATGCTTTCATAATCATCTGATAACTGAGTTGCTGCACCCGATTTTTCAGATCTGCTCTGAGTTTTTTTCTGACTTTTTTTCGGGGTTTGGATTTATTTCGGAAAATAATGACAAGCTTTTTAAGATATTTCCGTATTTCCGTTGGATTTGTTTTGTTGTTTTTTTCAAGCGCTGATAACATTGAGTACATTTTTTTGATTAATGTAAGAATAATTTTACAGAGTGAAATGGGACGTTAACTTTAACGAACATTGTGTGTCATTTGGCAACGGGCATCTCTTAGTTTCTAAAATGTGTGAAACTGTCTTTAAAAATAATTTTCAAAATCATTCAAGTTTTTTTTTATCATACTTAAAGCTTTTTACCGAGATCCTCCGAAATACTTTAAGCCTCGAATAAGTTTTGTATCATAACAGAAGGTAGTGCATTACTCTAGTTTGCTCAAATAAATTCTTTGCTTACTGCCTATACTAATTTCATAACAGAAATAAGACGTATTATCTAAACACAATCTTTTTGTTGTGATCTTGGTTGTTGCAAAGACAAATTTAAATCGCGAAGGGAAGGTTTAATTTTCTTATTTGAATGCTGCAGTTCTGGTTTTTAAATCTGCGAGTAGCTATGATAACAAAATCAGTTGACGTTTTATTAAATGCTTTTTATCTAACAACCATTTTTTTTTGTTTCAGATTTCCTTGAATCGAGAGAGTATCAGCTTCCACATTTAGTCGCTTTTGTATGAATATTCTACACGAGGACGACATCAATGATTAAATGCCTGTCAAGAATTAAAGACTGGCGACAGAGGTGTGCTTTACAAAGTACTTCAGACGATCTTACATGAAACATATTCAGTGACCCACAGAAAGTTTTGGTGTATTGAACCCCTGCCCTCATTTACTGCCATACCGCTCGAACCCGTCGGAAGACAGCCGTGCATGAAGTCATCCCACTAGACTTTAGTCAGGTTCTATCAGAGGGCTTTTCTTCATACCAAGAGTTTCTCATGGGGCTAGTATAGGGCAGTACAAAAATGGTGCTCGACTTGGACACAATAATCATTTGCTTTCCTCTCTGTATCTCAGCTTACAACTGATGATTCATACATATCGTTAATGACCAAAATGGTGAAGATATTTTTATTTTAACTTTTAATATTTCATATCTATTAGAGGACGCAATATAGCCAATGATGATGTATTGCATCGCCAATATAGTTTAAATATTAGAGGACGTTTCTTTCACATGTTATATCTGGTTTATTTAATTTAAATAAATGTGCATTTTAAATTGAAAGTCACGATATTTCTTAGAATAGAGAGGTCTTCAAAAAAAGGACAGTCAGAGATTTACAGAATATTTTCATCGACTGCGTTCATATTGATGAGCTGGTACTCAACTCTGAAGCTACGCAAGAAAATTTGTTATGGAGCCGGATTTAACGCAATTGACGTATTCACAAACGGCGTCCATGATCTTGTTTAACACGTCTACAAGCCCAGAACAAAGTCCGTACGAGGGCACGGTAGATGACGGCTCCACGCCGAGTAATCCCATAGGTCGCAAAATCGCCTTAGGCATATTCTTCGGTTTGACCATCTTGACAGCCATTGGTGGGAATCTCCTGGTGTGTACTGCAGTGTTTACTGAGCGCCGCCTTAAGCGCATCAAGAACAATTACTTCATCGTGTCTCTCGCTGTGGCCGACCTTTTCGTCGCCTGTGTAGTGATGACCTTCGCGATGGCCAATGATATTCAGCAGAAATGGATGTTTGGAGGTGTTTTCTGTCGTATCTGGATCAGCTTTGACATCATGTGCAGCACCGCTTCCATCCTTAATCTTTGCGTCATATCTTTGGACCGCTATATCCATATCCAGAACGCCATGTACTACGATACTTGGATGACCACGAGGAAAGCATTGATGTTCATTGCATCTGTGTGGTTTCTGTCTGCGCTCATATCTTTTTTGCCAATTCATCTGGGCTGGCATCAGAACGGGTTCAGTTCAGAAGCACCATCTAGCAACGTAACCAAGATATATGTGGACAAAAATCAAAGTCACAACGCAAGCTATTCAAGCTATATGGGGACCACTGATAGTATAAAAGTTAAAGACAGTGACGATCTGTGTATTATCGAACTCAATTTTATCTATGCCATAGTGTCCTCTACTATCAGCTTCTATGCTCCTTGTGTGGTCATGTTAGTGCTTTATTTCAAACTGTTTCTGTTCGCGAGGAGCCATGCAGTGAGTATCAGGAGCATGAAGCGACCGGCCATGCCTGCTGACCTGTCATCGGCCTCCTCGACTCCAGACCGCCGGAAGACGCTGACTAACGGCTCGACACGGAGCTCCCTACGGGCATCCGACCACAAGGCGGCCTTCACGCTGGGCGTGATCACAGGGGTCTTCCTGTGTTGCTGGCTCCCGTTCTTCGTCATTAATCCTATCGCTGCTTATAACCCGGAGCTTATCCATCCTAACGCTTTTGTGGCGTCTACATGGCTTGGATACGTTAACTCGTGCCTAAACCCTATTATCTACAGCATCTTCAACACAGAGTTCCGCGAGGCCTTCAAGAGAATATTGTGCGTCCGTATCTTGCGAAGAGACAGCTGGAACTATTTGCCCGGCCTGTCTACAACGGGCAACAGTACTACCACGCGGACCAACAAATTCAAAAAATCAGATTACACTGACAATGGCAATGGGACTGTGAGTCGAAAGACTAGCAGGGATCTTTTGTTCAACGAAAAGGTTACGCGCTTGTGACAAATAGATGTGTGAAAATGAAGTGAGTTTAGCTTGTGTGTTTAGAGAGGGAAAAAAATTGTGAATGATATCAAAGTTGAAAATGTGGGTACATACTATTCAGTTGTATTGAGAGTAATGATTTAAAATGAATTACTTATTGGTGAAAGAAGAAAATTGCAAGAAAAAGGAACGAAGCATGAGTTCTATCGAAATAAAATTATATGGGAATGGACTTCGATGGAGAATAGGAGATACATAAAGGAAAAAACACGAGAGAAAGGAGGAGAGAAAGGGAGCAAGCGAGAGATAGAGAGAGAGAGAGAGAGAGAGAGAGAGAGAGGGAGTGAGAGAGAGAGAGAGATAAAGAAAGAATATAAGAAAGACAAAGGGAAAAAGAAACAGGGAGTCAATTGGTATTGTTTAACAAAGAAATATATGATCAATATATACTAAGTCTTTCTTTTGACATGGAATAAAACAGAAAGCAAAAAGGCGATGTTGCGATTATAAAACAATTATCGAATAAGTAAAGCAACAGTACTGTGGTCGTTTTCTTCTTTGTGCTTTCTGAAAATTGAAGACATTAATAACAAAAAAGTTAATTAATTCATAAATAAAGCAAATGTGTTAGTTCAGTTCAGATTTCAAGATAATGAAAGCAATCAAAATCTGGTAAAGATGACAAAGATATCTAAGTTTCCAAGTTTGAAACCGGCATTAAAAGGAAAGCGACTGATGGAGAAGCAAAAGTTCTGGCCCTATTTTTTTTTTTCTTTAAAAACCTATCAAATCAAATAAACGGTTCAAAAGCAGTTCGTCCAGTTTCCTAATTGGTATAAGTATGGGTTTTTTTTTTTTATTGCGCCGAAAGTCAATCATTTTTATGTAGCAAGAAAATGTATATTCACAAAGGATCACAAACTTGAAATAAAAAACGGAAAAACAGTTTTATAACATTAAATAGTATCACATGCATGCATTAAAAGTGTTCTTACAGCTAGATAGAGCTTAACAAAGAATAATAGACAAGCAGAATAACAAGTCGCCTTTTCGTGTGAGGCCACCAAAGTTCGAAATAAAAAAATTCGCCATTTTTGTTTGTCAGACAATTTTGGCAACAAATCCATGAAGGTCATAGGGGTGCATCTATAATCTATTTTGTTTTGAAAGTGGTTTATCGGAAGGAGGAAATAAAAAAGAGAGAGGGAATTTTTTAGCAGCTTTTCATCTATTTAGACATAAATTATTACAATTTGCTAAAGCAAAAAAAAAAAAAAAAAAGAAAAAGAAACTCTCGTTTCTCTTCCTTCATTTAATAAATTTACATAAGAAATTAAAAACAAAATTAAATAAAACTTACCATTATAATTGTGTTTAAAGGTTAATTTGTTTTGTTTCGTTTTGTTTTGTTTTTCTGTTGTTTTTTGTCAGAGACAAGTGCATTGTTTATAGATTAATATCTAAGTTAAACCATAAAGCGAATCCAATGTTAGCGTCCTCAGCTTTTATGGCGTACAAAAGTGGGTCTCGGCACGGGTTTTGTGACTTACTTACATGTGACTTGTAAATCTGTATTACAATTAATCTGTAGAGCTTACATCGTATGATGAGAAGCATATCTCTGAAAAAGATCGCATCTTTCATCTATTTCAAAATACAGAAAAGTAGAAAAAGAACACTTGCGACTTCAAACATTAATTCAAAGTTTACAATGTTTTTTGGGTTGTTTTTTTTTTTGTTATTAAATTAAATCAATAAAGCGTAATGCATAAGTGCAATCGTTAATTTTTGACATTATTACCATTATATCTATTAGTATCATTATCATTGTCACTATTGTTATTAGTATCAACTAGACACCAATTTTGCTTTGATTGTGTATGTTTTACATTATTTGTCAGGCTTGTCTCCTGAAATTTGTTTCTCTTTCTCAGTTTTTCATTGATTTCATTTTAACTTAAATCTCTCGGCATCATCCTCCCACATCTCCCCACAGGAATTTTTGTCTCAAATTTTAGAGTATATCAACAGTCGGTTTTAAAACAGAATATATAAAAAAAACCTCATGATGAGGGCTTACATGTAATTGACAAAGTTAATTTATTATTATTATTGTTATTATTATTATTATTATTATTATTATTATTATTATTATTATTATTATTATTATTATTATTATTATTATTATTATTATTATTATTATTATTATTATTATTATTATTATTATTATCATCATTATTATTATTATTATTATTATTATTATTATTATTATTATTATTATTACTATTTTTACTACTACTACTACTACTACTACTACTACTACTACTACTACTACTACTACTACTACTACTACTACTACTACTACTACTACTACTACTACTACTACTACTACTACTACTACTACTACTACAACTACTACTACTACTACTACTACTACTACTACTACTACTACTACTACTACTACTACTACTACTACTACTACTACTATTATTATTATTATTATTATTATTATTATTATTATTGTAATTATCATTATCAAAGAAAATATGATAGGCTGTGGATTGGGTTGGGCGTCTTGATCTACAAAAACGAACAGAACGACGATTAGGTGATGTGATGGACTGAAAGTGACTGGCTTTTTGAAAATGTAGCAAACTCAACTTTCCTGCAATTCAGCGTGAGTGTGCAAAGAAAATAACACCATTACTGGCCACCCTCTGTAATTATTTTCATCATTTTGCAATTTGTCATTACTGAAAATGCAGCTCCGCGCATTCATGTGATTCTCCGCTCAGTATTTTTCGGCTACCTGCTTACATACTTTTTTATGCAAATTAAAAAGTATTTTGTTTTATTATCTCATTGAATGTATAACATTTCTTTGATTATTTTTTTCAATATTTTTTTACCACCAACAATAATTACTGTATGTTTTGAATGTGTTTGGAGAATGTCAGATGTAAAGTTGCAATTATATGTTATTTTTGATTAGCATAAATATTTTTATGATATTTTTTTATTTTCAATAACTTTAGAATGTGCATAATTCATAGAATTGTTCTACCATACTATTGTTTCAGTAACAGGTGCTATTCAAAAATAATATCAAGACCGCTGCCACTTTATCCTTATATAGAGTCTTTATAAAGTAATCATATAGAGGTTATATCTACTGACAATAAGAGAAAAAAAAAGAAAAGAGCTGACTTTCATTTTGACTCCATATCTTAACAAGCAATAATTTGACCCTTTAAATGCGTGGAAAAAGAAGCAAGATTCTATAAAAATGTTTCAACATTATCTTTCTAAAATCAATTTTTTTACACAAACTAGATCAAACTGTTTTGAACATTGTAAATTTAATATTAATAAAGGGTCTAAGTATTAGAAAACAAGAGTCTTTTTACTTCATTTAAACAACCCAAGCATAATACTTACTGCCGGCTTTCCTCGAAAATGAAATGTTTATGTAGCTGAGACCTTACTGAGTCCTGACTAGAACCCAAGTGTAGTGTAGAATGGATGCATACTTTGCAAACTGATTTATTTCGAATTCCACCGTTGCATCAAATCGCTGAAATATTGTGCGAAGTTTCATGGAAGTAAAATAATTAGGTTTAGAATCTTTGATCACCGTTCTCTAGTCCTAGGCAAAATCCTCTGGGAACTGGTCTTTCTGATGCAGATTACTATTGGGCTTAGTAAAGTCTACTCACGGCTTTCGATCCTTATCCTTTTTCATTGTAGCTATTTTCTGGTTTTTAATCCCTTGGAGCCACACGGAGCTAAGCTAGTGCAACAAATGAGTAACCTGCTGCTTTTCCCATTAGGATTTCTTCTTGCAAAAGAGTTTCGTTCCTATTGAGTTCAATATTTCCTATCAAAGTAGTTACGGTGCTGGAAAGCTTGGGCCAAAATAGAATAATTTTTAAGAATAAAATATTGAGCCCAGAAATAGCGGATTAAACTGCTTTCCAAATGAGGCAAATAGTTGAAGGCGAAGTCATTGAGATTCAGCGATTGAAATTTTAGTCGCGGAAACGAAGGTCGGGTCTTTCGTATTTCATTACTCTTAAGGCTTTGGGGATATAAATAATCGTGTAGATACTATATATTTTTTTCCTGCCAATGCATGCAAATCTGCTCTTCTTGTGCGTTCAGGAGTCCCCTTCTTCCGAGCTGGCGTCCTATATTTTTTATATATAAAGTGTTATATTTCCTTGCTTATTTTACACAGGGTGCTGGCCACAGTGCGTACTATAATTGCTTGTTCGTTTATTTGATTGTTTGATATACCCCGTCACCAGCAAGCTGATCTCAGGTTTTTTCTGCATATCAAACGAGCTTTCCTCGGGCAGAGCAGGTTCAAAAAGATGAGGCCCCAAACCCACCCAATGACGTTGTAAAAAATCGAGCCCGCGAAGAATAGTCCTGTTGAAACCAGGTTTAGACGTTTTAACTTTCGAGCCACTGGCGCACTGTGAAAAAAATAAAACTTGGTTCAATCCCTTATTGACTTTTTTGTATTACAAATATCTACGCATAGTGCAGTGCAGCTTCATTGGGACAATACTGACTCATTTACACCAGATTACGGCAGTGAGAGACTTTGAAAAACAAGACGAGACAGATTACTTCTACTCTGAAATTATAATAGCCACATTAATGTCATATTTATGTAAACTCAGAGCTGCTTATATCCTTGCTCTTTTGAAAGATAAACGACAAAAAATATCATTTTCTTGATTTCTTGCAATAAATAACAACTGTTTGTTGGTTTTTTGTTGTTTTTTTTCTAAAAACACATGGAAATAGAATGGTCGCCTTTACCATGATATTTTAGGAGAATAATTGTTCTACAGTTATGAACGCAAATATTGAATTTCAAATGTGATAAAACTATGTATGTCGTAGCCCGCCCTCTGTTTTACGGGTCTATATTCATTGGTGAGCTCTGTGGAGGAGAAGCACAATATCTTTTTTACATACGCTACTGTGAATAACTTATGTGATATATTTTATGAAAATAAAGATTTTAATTAAAAAAAAAATTAACAACGCTTCTGTAAATAGTGCTCTTGTCTTGTGCGCTTTTTTTAAACTGTTATCAAGAAGAACTTCAATCAACTTTTATTCCAGTGCAATTTTTATTCAAGAGAGAATGGTGATGATGTTGATGATGCATAACGATCAATATGATGACAACGATAATGTTAATGATGATAATGGCGAGGAGAATGATGACGATGGTGATAATGGTGAGGAGAATGAGGATGATGATAATGATAATGGTGAGAAGAATGATGACGATGATGATAATGATGTTAATGGTGAGGAGAATGATAATGATGATAATGATGGTGAGGAGAATGATGACGATGATGCCTATGGTGATAGAAATGATGAAGAGGATAATGATGATGATGATGACGATGGTGAGGAGAATGATGATAATGATGACAATGGTGAGGAGAATGATGACGATGATGCCTATGGTGAGAAAAATGATGAAGAGGATAATGATGATGATGATGACGATAATGGTGGGGAGGATGACGAGGTTTATGATGATGATGGTGAGAAGAATGATGATGATGATAATAATGAAGAGGAGAATGATGAAGATGATGCTTATGGTGAGGGTTATGGTGATAACAATGATGATGATAATGGTGAGGTGAATGATGATGACGATGATGATGATGATGATGATGATGATGATGATGATGATGATGATGATGATGATGAGGAAAATGATGGCGATGATGATACAAATGCTGAGGAGAATGATGACGATGATGATCATAATGGTGAGGAGAACGATAACGATGATGGAGAAGATTGTGAGAAGAATGATGAAGAGGATGATGGTGATGATGATGATGATAATGGTGAGGATAATGATGATGATGATAATGGTGAGGAGAATGATGACGAGGATAATGGTGATCATGGTGAGGAGAATGATGACGAGGATGATAATGAGGAAAATGATGACGAGGATGATGATGATAATGGTGAGGAGAATGATTACGAGGATAATGGTGAGGAGAATGATGACGAGGATGATGGTGAGAAAATGATGACGAAGATAATGGTGAAGAGAATGATGGTGAGGAGAATGATACCGAGGATAATGGTGAATGATGACGAGGATAATGGTGACGAAAATGATGACGAGGATAATGGTGAGGAGCATGATGACGAGAATAATAGTGAATGATGACAAGGATGATGATGGTGAGGTGAGTAGAATGATGACGAGGATATAGGTGAATGATGACGAGGATCATGATGGTGAGGTGAGGAGAATGATGACGAGGATGATGGTGACGAAAATGATGACAAGGATAATGGTGAGGAGAATGATGACGAGAAAAATAGTAAATGATGACGAGGATGATGATGGTGAGGTGAGAAGAATGATGACGAGGATGATGGTGACGAAAATGATAACGAGGATAATGGAGAGGAGAATGATGACGAGAATAATAGTGAATGATGACGAGGATGATGATGGTGAGGTGAGGACAATGATGACGAGGATATAGAAGAATGATGACGAGGATCATGATAGTGAGGTGAGGAGAATGATACAAGGATGATGGTGAGGAAAATGATGATGAGGATAATGGTAAGGAGAATGATGACGAGGATGATGATGATGATGATGACAATGGTGAGGAGAATGATAACGAGGATAATGGTGAGGAAAATGATGACGAGGATAATGGTGAGGAGCATGATGACGAGGATGATGATGATGATGATGATAATGGTGAGGAGAATAATGACGAGGATAATGGTGAGGAAAATGATGACGAGGATGATGATGGTGGGGTGAGGAGAATGATGACGAGGATGATGATGGTGGGGTGAAGAGAATGATCACGAGGATGATTATGGTGGGGTGAGGCGAATGATGACGAGGTTGATGGTGAGAAAAATGATATCGAGGATAATGGTGAGGAGAATGATGACGAGGAGAATGGTGAGGAGAATGATGACGAGGATAATGGTGAGGAGAATGATGACGAGGATGATTATGGTGGGTCGAGGCGAATGATAACGAGGATGATGATGGTGGGGTGAGGAGAATGATGACGAGATTGATGGTGAGAAAAATGATATCGAGGGTAACGGTGAGGAGAATGATGACGAGGAGAATGGTGAGGAGAATGATGACGAGGATAATGGTGAGGAGAATGATGACGAGGATGATGGTGAGGAAAATGATGACGAGGATAATGGTGAGGAGAATGATGACGAGGATCATGATGATGATAATAATGGTGTGGAGAATGATGACGAGGATGATGATGATGATGATAATGGTGAGGAGAATGATGACGAGGATGATGATGATGATAATGGTGAGGAGAATGATGACGAGGATGATGATGATGATGATAATGGTGAGGAGAATGATGACGAGGATCATAATGATGATGATAATAGTGAGAAGAATGATGACGAGGATGATGATGATGATAATGGTGAGGAGAATGATGACGAGGATGATGATGATGATAATGGTGAGGAGAATGATGACGAGGATGATGATGATGATAATAATGGTGTGGAGAATGATGACGAGGATGATGATGATGATGATAATAATGGTGAGGAGAATGATGACGAGTATGATGATGATTATAATGGTGAGGAGAATGATGACGAGAATCATGATGATGATAATGGTGAGGAGAATCATGACGAGGATGATGATGATGATAATGGTGAGGAGAATGATGACGAGGATAATGATGATGATGATAAAAATGGGGAGAAAGATGACGAGAATGATGATGATGATAATGGTGAGGAGAATGATGACGAGGATGATGATGATGATAATGGTGTGGAGAATGATGACGAGGATGATGGTGAGGAAATTGATGACGAGGACAATGGTGAGGAGAATGATGACGAGGAGGATGGTGATGATAATGGTGAGGAGAATGAAGACAAGGATGATGGTGATGATAATGGTGAGGAAAATGATGACGAGGATGATGGTGATGATAATGGTGAGGAGAATGATGACGAGAAAGATGATGATGACAATAGTGAGGATAATGATGACGAGGATGATGATGATGACAATGGTAAGGAGAATGATGACGAGGATGATGATGATGACAATGGTGAGGAGAATGATAACGAGGATGATGGTGATGATAATGGTTAGGAGAAAGATAACGAGGATGATGGTGATGATAATGGTGAGGAGAATGATGACGAGGATGATGGTGATGACAAAGGTGAGGAGAATGATGACGAGGATAATGATGATGACAATGGTGAGAAGAATGATGACGAGGATGATGTTGATGATAATGATGAGGACAATAATGACGATGATGACGATGGTGATGATGATAATGGTGAGGAGAATGATGACGAGGTGGATGATGATGATGATAATAATGAGGAGAATGATGACGAGGATGATAATGATGATAATGGTGAGGAGAAAGATGACGAGGATGATGATGATAATAATGGTGAGGAGAATAATGACGATGATGATGATGATAATAATGGTGATGTGAATGATGACGATAATGATGATAATAATGGTGAGGAGAATGAAGACGAGTATGATGGTGAGAAGAATGATGACGAGGATAATGGTGGGGAGAATGATGACGAGGATGATGATGATGATAATGGTAAGGAGAATGATGACGAGGATGATGATGATAATAATGGTGAGGAGAATGATGACGAGGATGATGATGATGATAATGGTGAGCAAATGATGACGAGGATGATGATGATGATAATGGTAAGGAGAATGATGACGAGGATGATGATGATGACAATGGTGAGGGGCATGATGACGAGGATGATGGTGATGATAATGGTGAGGAGAATGATGACGAGGATGATGATGATGATAATGGTAAGGAGAATGATGACGAGGATGATGATAATAAAAATGGTGAGGAGAATGATGACGAGGATGATGATGATGATAATGGTGAGCAGAATGATGACGAGGATGATGATGATAATGGTAAGGAGAATAATGACGAGGATGATGATGATGACAATGGTGAGGGGCATGATGACGAGGATGATGGTGATGATAATGGTGAGGAGAATGATGACGAGGATGATGGTGATGATTATGGTGAGGAGAATAATGACGAGGATCATGATGATGACAATGGTGAGGAGAATGATCACGAGGATGATGGTGAGGAAAATGATGTTGAGGACAATGGTGAGGAGAATAATGACGAGGATGATGATGATTATAATGGTGAGGAGAATGATGACGAGGATGTTGATGATGATAATGGTGAGGAGAATGATGACGAGGATGATAGTGAGGAAAATGATGACGAGGACAATGGTGAGGAGAATGATGACGAGGATGATGATGATGATGATGATAATGGTGAGGAGAATGATGAAGAGGAGAATGGTGAGGAGAATGATGACGAGGATGATGATGATGATAGTGGTGAGGAGAATGATGACGAGGATAATGGTGAGGAGAATGATGACGAGGATAATGGTGAGGAGAATGATGACGAGGATAATGATGATGATAATGGTGAGGAGAATGATGACGAGGATGATGATGATGATAGTCGTGAGGAGAATGATGACGAGGATGATGGTGAGGAAAATGATGACGAGGATAATGGTGAGGAGAATGATGACGAGGATAATGATGATGATAATGGTGAGGAGAATGATGACGAGGATGATGATGATGATAGTCGTGAGGAGAATGATGACGAGGATGATGGTGAGGAAAATGATGACGAGGATAATGGTAAGGAGAATGATGACGAGGATGATGAAGATGATAATGGTGAGGAGAATGATTACGAAGATGATGGTGAGGAGAAGGATGACGAGGATGATGGTGGGGAGAATGATGACGAGGATGATCGTGAGGAAAATGATGATGAGGATTATGGTGAGGACAATGATGACGAGGATGATGATGATGATGATAATGGTGAGGTGAATGATAACGAGGATAATGGTGAGGAAAATGATGACGAGGATAATAGTGAGGATAATGATGACGAGGATAATTGTCAGGAGAATGAAGACGAGGAAGATGATGATGATAATGGTGAGGAGAATGATGACGAGGATGATGATGATGATAGTGGTGAGGAGAATGATGCCGAGGATGATGGTGAGGAAAATGATGACGAGGATAATGGTGAGGAGAGTGATGACGAGGATGATGATGATGATAATGGTGATGAGGATAATGGTGAGGAGAATGATGACGAGGATGATGATGATGATGATGATGATAATGGTAAGGAGAATGATGACGAGGATGATGGTGAAGTGAGGAGAATGATGACGAGGATGATGGTGAGGAAAATGATGATGAGGATAATGTTGATGAGAATGATGACGCGTATGATGATGATGATGATAATGGTGAGGAGAATGATGACGAGGATGATGGTGAAGTGAGAATGATGACGAGGATGATGGTGAGGAAAATGATGACGAGGATAATGGTAAGGAGAATGATGACGAGGATGTTGATGATGATAATGGCAAGGAGAATGATAACGAGGATGATGGTGAGGAGAATGATGACGAGGATAATGGTGAGGAGAATGATGACAAGGATGATGGTGAGGAAAATGATGATGAGGATAATGTTGAGAAGAATGATGACGAGGATAATAATGATGATGAGAATGGTGAGGAGAATGATAACGAGGAGAATGGTGAGGAGAATGATGACGAGGATAATGGTGAGGAGAATGATGACGAGGATGATGATGGTGGGGTGAGGAGAATGATGACGAGGATGATGATGGTGGGGTGAGGAGAATCATGACGACGATGATGATGGTGGGGTGAAGAGAATGTTGACGAAGATGATAATGATGAGGAAAATGATGACGATGATGACGATGGTGATGATGATAATGGTGAGGAGAATGATGACGATGATGATGATGAGGAGGATGATAATGGAGGAGAATGATGAAGAGGATAATAATTATGACAATGATATGGTTAAGGAGAATGATGACGAGGATGATGATGATGATAATGGTGAGGAGAATGATGGCGAGGATGATGATGATGATAATGGTGAGCAGAATGATGACGAGGATGATGATGATGATGATAATGGTGAGGAGAATGATGACGGGGATGATGATGATGACAATGGTGAGGAGCATGATGACGAGGATGATGATGATAATAATGGTGAGGAGAATGATGACGAGGATGATGATGATAATAATGGTGAGGAGAATGATGACGAGGATGATGATGATAATAATGGTGAGGAGAATGATGACGAGGATGATGATGTTGATAATGGTGAGCAGAATGATGACGAGGATGATGATGATGATAATGGTGAGGAGAATGATGACGGGGATGATGGTGATGACAATGGTGAGGAGAATGATCACGAGGATGATGGTGAGGAAAATGATGACGAGGACAATGGTGAGGAGAATGATGACGAGGATGATAATGGTGAGGAGAATGATGAAGAGGATAATGGTGAGGAGAATGATGACGAGGATGATGATGATGAAAGTGGTGAGGAGAATGATGACCAGGATAATGGTGAGGAGAATGATGACGAAGATAATGGTGAGGAGAATGATGACGAGG
This sequence comes from Elysia crispata, assembly GCA_033675545.1. Lineage (NCBI taxonomy): Eukaryota > Metazoa > Mollusca > Gastropoda > Plakobranchidae > Elysia > Elysia crispata. The sequence continues at coordinate 3,795,330 of JAWDGP010004263.1, read as the reverse complement.
ATGATGATGATGATAATGGTGAGGAGAATGATGACGAGGATGATGATGATGATAGTGGTGAGGAGAATGATGACGAGGATGATGGTGAGGAAAATGATGACGAGGATAATGGTGAGGAGAATGATGACGAGGATGATGATGATGATAATGGTGAGGAGAATGATGACGAGGATAATGGTGAGGAGAATGATGACGAGGATGATGGTGAGGAGAATGATGATGAGGATAATGGTGAGGAGAATGATGACGAGGATGATGATGATGATGATAATGGTGAGGTGAATGATAACGAGGATAATGGTGAGGAAAATGATGACGAGGATAATGGTGAGGAGAATGAAGACGAGGATGATGATGATGATAATTGTGAGGAGAATGATGACGAGGATGATGATGATGATAGTGGTGAGGAGAATGATGACGAGGATGATGGTGAGGAAAATGATGACGAGGATGATGGTGAGGAGAATGATGACGAGGATGATGGTGAGGAAAATGATGATGAGGATAATGGTGAGGAGAATGATGACGAGGATGATGATGATGATGATAATGGTGAGGTGAATGATAACGAGGATAATGGTGAGGAAAATGATGATGAGGATAATGGTGAGGAGAATGATGACGAGGATGATGATGATGATGATAATGGTGAAGAGAATGATGACGAGGATGATGATGATGATGATAGTGGTGAGGAGAATGATGACGAGGATAATGGTGAGGAGAATGATAACGAGGATGATGGTGAGGAGAATGATGACGAGAATGATGATGATGATAATAATGGTGAGGAGAATGATGACGAGGATGATGGTGAAGTGAGGAGAATGATGACGAGGATGATGGTCAGGAAAATGATGACGAGGATAATGGTAAGGAGAATGATGACGAGGATGTGGATGATGATGATAATGGTGAGGAGAATGATGACGAGGATGATGGTGAAGTCAGGAGAATGATGACGAGGATGATGGTGAGGAAAATGATGACGAGGATAATGGTAAGGAGAATGATGACGAGGATGTTGATGATGATAATGGTGAGGAGAATGATGACGAGGATGATGGTGAGGAGAATGATGACGAGGATAATGGTGAGGAGAATGATGACGAGGATGATGGTGAGGAAAATGATGATGAGGATAATGGTGAGGAGAATGATGACGAGGATGATGATGATGATGATAATGGTGAGGAGAATGATGACGAGGATGATGTTGGTGGGGTGAGGAGAATGATGACGAGGATGATGATGGTGGGGTTTAAGAATGATGACGAGGATGATGATGATGATGATAATGGTGAGGTGAATGATAACGAGGATAATGGTGAGGAAAATGATGACGAGGATAATGGTGAGGATAATGATGACTAGGATAATGGTGAGGAGAATGAAGACGAGGATGATGATGATGATAATTGTGATGAGAATGGTGAGGAGGATGATGATGATGATATTGGTGAGGAGAATGATGACGAGGATGATGGTGAGGAAAATGATGACGAGGATAATGGTGAGTAGAATGATGACGAGGATGATGATGATGATAATGGTGAGGAGAATGATGACGAGGATGATGGTGAGGAGAATGATGACGAGGATGATGGTGAGGAGAATGATGACGAGGATAATGGTGAGGAGAATGATGACGAGGATGATGGTGCGGAAAATGATGATGAGGATAATGTTGAGAAGAATGATGACGAGGATAATAATGATGATGAGAATGGTGAGGAGAATGATAACGAGGAGAATGGTGAGGAGAATGATGACGAGGATAATGGTGAGGAGAATGATGACGAGGATGATGATGGTGGGGTGAGGAGAATGATGACGAGGATGATGATGGTGGGGTGAGGAGAATCATTACGACGATGATGATGGTGGGGTGAAGAGAATGTTGACAAAGATGATAATGATGAGGAAAATGATGACGATGATGACGATGGTGATGATGATAATGGTGAGGAGAATGATGACGATGATGATGATGAGGAGGATGATAATGGAGGAGAATGATGAAGAGGATAATAATTATGACATTGATATGGGTAAGGAGAATGATGACGAGGATGATGATGATGATAATGGTGAGGAGAATGATGGCGAGGATGATGATGATGATAATGGTGAGCAGAATGATGACGAGGATGATGATGATGATGATAATGGTGAGGAGAATGATGACGGGGATGATGATGATGACAATGGTGAGGAGCATGATGACGAGGATGATGATGATAATAATGGTGAGGAGAATGATGACGAGGATGATGATGATAATAATGGTGAGGAGAATGATGACGAGGATGATGATGATAATAATGGTGAGGAGAATGATGACGAGGATGATGATGTTGATAATGGTGAGCAGAATGATGACGAGGATGATGATGATGATATTGGTCAGGAGAATGATGACGGGGATGATGGTGATGACAATGGTGAGGAGAATGATCACGAGGATGATGGTGAGGAAAATGATGACGAGGACAATGGTGAGGAGAATGATGACGAGGATGATAATGGTGAGGAGAATGATGAAGAGGATAATGGTGAGGAGAATGATGACGAGGATGATGATGATGAAAGTGGTGAGGAGAATGATGACCAGGATAATGGTGAGGAGAATGATGACGAAGATAATGGTGAGGAGAATGATGACGAGGATGATGATGATGATAATGGTGAGGAGAATGATGACGAGGATGATGATGATGATAATGGTGAGGAGAATGATGACGAGGATGATGGTGAGGAAAATGATGACGAGGATAATGGTGAGGAGAATGATGACGAGGATGATGATGATGATAATGGTGAGGAGAATGATGACGAGGATAATGGTGAGGAGAATGATGACGAGGATGATGGTGTGGATAATTATGGTGAGGAGAATGATGACGAGGATGATGATGATGATGATAATGGTGAGGAGAATGATAACGAGGATAATGGTGAGGAGAATGATGACGAGGATAATGGTGAGGAGAATGATGACGAGGATGATGATGATGATAATGGTGAGGAGAATGATGACGAGGATGATGATGATGATAATGGTGAGGAGAATGATGACGAGGATAATGGTGAGGAGAATGATGACGAGGATGATGGTGAGGAGAATGATGACGAGGATGATGGTGAGGAAAATGATGATGAGGATAATGGTGAGGAGAATGATGACGAGGATGATGATGATGATGATAATGGTGAGGTGAATGATAACGAGGATAATGGTGAGGAAAATGATGACGAGGATAATGGTAAGGATAATGATGACGAGGATGATGATGATGATGATAATGGTGAAGAGAATGATGACGAGGATGATGATGATGATGATAGTGGTGAGGAGAATGATGACGAGGATAATGGTGAGGAGAATGATGACGAGGATGATGGTGAGGAGAATGATGACGAGGATGATGATGATGATAATAATGGTGAGGAGAATGATGACGAGGATGATGGTGAAGTGAGGAGAATGATGACGAGGATGATGGTCAGGAAAATGATGACGAGGATAATGGTAAGGAGAATGATGACGAGGATGTGGATGATGATGATAATGGTGAGGAGAATGATGACGAGGATGATGGTGAAGTCAGGAGAATGATGACGAGGATGATGGTGAGGAAAATGATGACGAGGATAATGGTAAGGAGAATGATGACGAGGATGTTGATGATGATAATGGTGAGGAGAATGATGACGAGGATGATGGTGAGGAGAATGATGACGAGGATAATGGTGAGGAGAATGATGACGAGGATGATGGTGAGGAAAATGATGATGAGGATAATGGTGAGGAGAATGATGACGAGGATGATGATGATGATGATAATGGTGAGGAGAATGATAACGAGGATAATGGTCAGGAGAATGATGACGAGGATGATGATGGTGGGGTTTAAGAATGATGACGAGGATGATGATGATGATGATAATGGTGAGGTGAATGATAACGAGGATAATGGTGAGGAAAATGATGACGAGGATAATTGTGAGGATAATGATGACGAGGATAATGGTGAGGAGAGTGAAGACGAGGATGATGATGATGATAATGGTGAGGAGAATGATGACGAGGATGATGATGATGATAGTGGTGAGGAGAATGATGACGAGGATGATGGTGAGGAAAATGATGACGAGGATAATGGTGAGTAGAATGATGACGAGGATGATGATGATGATAATGGTGAGGAGAATGATGACGAGGATGATGGTGAGGAGAATGATGACGAGGATGATGGTGAGGAGAATGATGACGAGGATAATGGTGAGGAGAATGATGACGAGGATGATGATGATGATGATAATGGTGAGGTGAATGATAACGAGGATAATGGTGAGGAAAATGATGACGAGGATAATGGTGAGTATAATGATGACGAGGATGATGATGATGATGATAATGGTGAGGAGAATGATGACGAGGATGATGATGATGATAGTGGTGAGGAGAATGATGACGAGGATAATGGTGAGGAGAATGATGACGAGGATGATGGTGAGGAGAATGATGATGAGGATAATGGTGAGGAGAATGATGACGAGGATGATGGTGAAGTGAGGAGAATGATGACGAGGATGATGGTGAGGAAAATGATGACGAGGATAATGGTAAGGAGAATGATGACGAGGATGTTGATGATGATAATGGTGAGGAGAATGATGACGAGGATGATGGTGAGGAGAATAATGACGAGGATAATGGTGAGGAGAATGATGACGAGGATGATGGTGTGGAGAATGATGACGAGGATAATGGTGAGGAGAATGATGACGAGGATAATGGTGAGGAGAATGATGACGAGGATGATGGTGAGGAGAATGATGACGAGGATAATGGTGAGGAGAATAATGATGAGGATAATGGTGAGGAGAATGATGACGAGGATGATGATGATGATGATAATGGTGAGGAGAATGATGACGAGGATGATGGTGAAGTGAGGAGAATGATGACGAGGATGATGGTGAGGAAAATGATGACGAGGATAATGGTAAGGAGAATGATGACGAGGATGATGATGATGATGATAATGTTGAGGAGACTGATAACGAGGATAATGGTGAGGAGAATGATGACGAGGATAATAGTGAGGAGAATGATGACGAGGATGATGATGGTGGGGTGAGGAGAATGATGACGAGGATGATGATGGTGGGGTGAGGAGAATGATGACGACGATGATGATGGTGGGGTGAAGAGAATGATGACGAAGATGATAATGATGAGGAAAATGATGACGATGATGACGATGGTGATGATGATAATGGTGAGGAGAATGATGACGATGATGATGATGAGGAGGATG
>JAWDGP010004263.1:3657500-3785000 GCA_033675545.1 Elysia crispata | reverse complement strand
GTAAGTCACAGAAAGAAGCAGGTTTGGTAGTAAAGTTTAGGTAAACAGACTGGAATAGCCAACTAATCCTGCACCTTATGTGGTTCTCTCCTTGGGGATACGTCTTGGAACGTCCGTCACCCTCTCCATGTTAACATTCTACAGACCCACTGCCCAACGTCGAAGGTGGTGTCGCAGAAAATTCGATCCCTGTCGCTCCAGCACATTCTTTGGAGTCGTGCAACGAAGTTGGCATCCTTCAAGCGTATGTACAACTCTTGCAGCACCTGCAGGTGCTCCGCTTATGTTCCATTACGTTGTCCATCAAGGCCTTATGGACGTCATTGGGTCGCACTGAGATCTACTGGTAGCTCTTGATCAGATCAAGATTTGAGAAGTATCTGTCCTTGCGTACCGCAAGGAACTGATTAAGGAGGTGAGGGCAGAAGCTGGTGGTCTGTAACAGTCACTTTATTGAGTCGTTGAAAATCGATGCAGATGCGTTTGTTCCCATCTTTCTTACTCACGACGATTGCAGGAGATACGAAATGAACTGGGAAAGATGTCTAACAAACAGGCTCTTCTGATGTTAGCTCAATCGGTCGCTCTGCAGCTAAGATGGCGTAACCAAATCATCACTTGTAGCTGTGGAGTACCATATTCACCAAAATTATCATGATTGTCAATTTCACTGAATTCATATTGAGATTTAATAGTTATAATAGTGGTATGAGGTGTTCAAAATATTTTTATCGAATTAAAATATGTTTTCTTAGACGTGCTCTAAAAAATCTCAAATGCTGTTGATAATCTAGATTCTAGATCAAACTTTTGAACAATAATCTCAGAGTTACATGTACACAGCAGCTAGATCTAATATTATTGTCGCATTAGCATCTGATGCCATTTTTCATAACTGCATATATTCTGAAGCAATAAAACGATGAAAGACAGATGCGTTAAGATCAATATCGCAACAATAATCTTATTTACAAAAGCCAACAGATCCAATCCAGTAAATATTCTTAGTCTACATAAACCTTTGATTCAGATCTAGATTTAGCACTTCATAAATCTGGCTATGTTGCACCTCTCAGAATGATGTAGAAGACGCACTAGGCACAAGCTGTTTACATCATTTTTCTATACAATAGGCGCAGGAAGACAGCAAAAGCCAAGGTTTTCATTGGAACAACCAATACGCGGCTAAATACTTGCATGCATCAAACTTCAAATGAGTGTTGGACGTTTTGGAACTTTCCACGCTTATGGATGTAACCAGTTGGGTAGTTCAGCAGCATAGCACGAACCAGAAAAGATCCCTGTGTCTTTGGAGAATCTTATCTACTGGACAAGATAGCAAAATGACATGAAAGAGTCGTGCATTAAATCTCCCATATAACTTCGCACGTAAATCCTTTTAGTGTTTCAAAAGTTCACACTCACTGCATTAGTAACAGACACTAGATTTAGTGAGACATCTCACGAAAGGGGACCCCAACTGTTGCTGTGGGGAGCTTGCTCAGTCTATTTCTATGTTGAGATATTGGCGGTAGAACAATCAGCTGACAGCTTCTAACTAAGGTTTCTGGAAGAAATCTACAACCTTAATTATCCTGACCCAGACACGCGAAAAACCTTTCCGTGAAACCGCTTCTTGTTTCACATTCTCTGGTATTACTCATAAAATTATGCGTTCTTGATAAGTATAACGTTAGTTTCCCGTAAAACTTTCTACGACAGTAGTGATGCCACTTTTCACAGGTTATATTCATTGAGCACGCTGGTTTCTTCGCCTTTGTTTTTTACTACCTAATGCACTGTGGTCATTCTTGTTCCTTGGCTGCTAAATCTTTGCAGAAGAAATTCCTGAAGTTGCGCAATATGTTGTAAGTTTAATCAAAAATTCTTGGTCGGTATAAATATGCACAGAAACTTGGCGATGCACTCTAGGTACTGACAAAGCGTTGTATTAATAATTGTAACATGAATTTCGGAAGATCGTAGCCAATGCTGTTGGCATAGTTAAGCTCCTCCACATATATCAACACTTGCTAAAAGTATTGGCCTACGATCATATGAAAATGATTTTACGTTTACTAATATCGGCCCTTGAATGATCTATTTCGCCAACAACTTATAAAAAGGTTTGAAGTGCTGAGTTCGTTCGTGAAATTCATCTATTAACTCCTATTAAGCGAATATTAAGTCTTGATAAATCTATGACCTATATCTAGATCTAGATCTAGTGCTTGATCATTCTTAGACCACTTGCGCTAGGCGAAATAGTTTTTCCTCCCAAATCTAAGCTATAAAGGTTAAATGACGAATAAACTTTTAATTTATTTAACGTTAAACTTTTACTTAGTTTTTGCGATTCGAAGAAAGAAAGTTTTTTTTTCCATAATGGCCTTGAATCTCACATAGAAAAAAGTATCCTACTTGAGTCTTAGGAGATGAAAATTATTTTTGCAAAATCATGTAAACGTCACTAAAAAGCTGCTTGTGCATTATGGAAACATACAGTATCGATTTTGTCTAAGAAGCGCCGATGAACAGCAGTAAGTACAAACATTTATTATGCAAGAATGGTTCGAAAAGAAAGAAAGAAAAACAAGTTTGTGTTCAATAAAACATTTCAAAAGTAGTGCGGATATTTCAGAAAAGTAACAAATAAAGTGAAGGCGGGACGAAAAAAAATTCGGAAGGAAATTAGAATTTAATATAAAAGAAAGCATTTCATTAAGATCCAATAACAGTTAAACAGAAAACTTACATTACTTAATATATCTTAATTATTGGCGATCCATAGAATTATAGGCCTATCAGTTCAAAAGATCACAATACTTCTTTGTTTCAACGATGAAATAAGTCATACTTCATTAGCTATAGACAAAACAAAACATTTAATTAAGGTTTTAAATAGTTTTCAAATTTGTAAATGAAAGTGTAAGAGAGGTAAATTAATATTAAAGATATACGCTATGTCTGGATTTGGTTTCAATTAAGCTCTAAATGGTTTCAAAATCATTCTCTAGATTTAGATCTACAGCCATGCTGTCTTGATTGTATAAACGCCTCATATTAGAAGCTTAGTGAAGAACCTCCAACAGTGGTCATTTCCCAGCTTAGAATGGAATTTTGTTTACAGACGTGGGTGCAAGCTTTTTAAAGATAGTGCAGGGTGTATTAACATTAATATTGCGTTGAACAGAAACCCACCCCCTAATCAAATTTTGTCAGTAAATATGAGAGTTTAATCTGGATCTCTCTTTTGAATGTAATATGAACGATTCTTGAATTTATGTTATTGTCAAAAATAAGATATGATGCAACATCGTTGGAATAGCCGAAGAGTTATGATGTGACAATAATTTCATACCAGTTTCTGAAGTTAGAGTTAGTTGTGAAAGAAAAATTATCGGAATAGAGATATCTGCATTCAATTGTATTACATTTGATAATGGCAAAATCTCAAGCTTAGATATTACATTTTTAAATCCAAATGTTATGATTTAAACAGGACGTGCTCAAAACATTAACTTCGGTTTTTTGCTCTTTTTTTTCCAGAGGAATCTATTCTCAAGCTTTGGCATTTTGAAACTTCACACTTCCTTGACGAACCCTTTGCTGTTTGACTGTAATACCAAAATGTTGTAAAAAATTGGATTATGTGCGGATGTTGGCCTTAACCGGTGCTGTCAGGTTTTTTTTTTTTAAAGTAAACGACATTTTTTTAATTCCTTTTATGTATTATAGGGCGTTAGCAATTATATTCAATACGTTTATACTTCTTTAGCTTCTAAACGTCGCATCTTTACATGTGATGCGATTCTCTGATATGCTAGAACCAATGAAATACTTTTCTTACTATCACACAAGCTAGCTGCGAATGTTGCGTGTTTTGTTTTCATGATGATTGTTGCTAAACTAGTTTGTGTGAATGGCAAGTGTGTTGGATTGAAAAGTTAGATGGAATTTTCTTTTTCAGTATTGATTTGTTTTACTTAAAGTTTCATTAATAATTCAAATTTTGTTTTGTTTCAGATTTCCTTCAACCGAGAGGGGAAGATTATAGACATTTAGTCTTTTGTACGAATGTATTGCTCCAGAACGTCATGAAAGATAAAATGTCTGTCAACCAGCAGAAAATGACGGCTAATTGTCTGTTCAAAACTTGTCTTCATTCATTGCCACCTCGCTCACACCACCAAGTAGACATTCGAGCCCGAATTTTTCGGTTTGTATGAGGCAGAGCTATGGACACTAGAATGATGAAATTTTCATGTCCTCTCTAATTCCGTGCCTACATCTGATCATTCAAAATCATTATTGAACATCGTAGAGATACTATAGAAGAAAGATTTGGGCGTCGCTTCGGAAGGTAATAGTTTGGTTTATATGACTTTAATATGCATGTAATTTAAATGCACAAAGTGAAAATCTGTAGGGGTAGCAGCGATTTTTAAGTCTTTTTATACATAACGAGTCTGTTTAACACGGCAATAATCATTGTTGTTTTCACAAGTCCGAACTAGAGGTTGTACGACAAGGACCAGTGCACAATGAATAGTCCTCCCACAAACATAGAAAAGAGCGGATATACGATAGATGACGGCACGACACCCAGTATTGCAATAAGTCGCAAAATCGCCTTAGGCATAATTTTCAGTTTGATTGTCTTGACAGCCATTGGTGGGAATCTCCTGATGTGTACGGCAGTGCTTACTGATAACCGTCTTAAGAGCAACATCAGCAATTACTTTATAGTGTCCCTTGCTGTGGCCGACTTTTTTGTAGGCTCTTTCGTTATGACCTTCGCAATGATCATGGATATCCAGCAGAGATGGATGTTTGGAGATGCCTTATGTCGTATCTGGATCAGCTGTGACATCATGTGTTGCACCGCTTCCATCTTTAATCTCTCCGCCATATCCCTGGACCGCTACATCCAGATTCAGAACCCTATGTTTTACGATGGATGGATGACCACTTGCAAAGTTTTGATGCTCATCGCATTGATCTGGACTCTGTCTGCGCTAACGTCCTTTGTGGCAGTTAATTTGGGTTGGCGAAACACATCTGTGGGCACAGTATACGGAAACTACTCAGGCGAAAATATAACGAGCATAAACGATATGTGTGTTTTAAACGTTGACGTCAAATATGCCATAGCGTGTTCTGTTATGGGCTTCTTTGCCCCTAGCGTGGTCATGTTAGTGCTTTATTTCAAACTGTTTCTGTTAGCGAGGAGGCACGCTGAAAATATCAGATGCACTAGACAGATGATTATATCTTTGGATCAGTCCTCAACATTTCCGACTCTAGAAGGGAAAAAAAAACAGAATCACGCGACCAAATGGGTATCTGATTATAAGGCGGCCTTCACGCTGGGCGTGGTCATGGGGGTGTTTCTGTGTTGCTGGCTCCCTTTCTTCGTCATTAATTCTATCAGTTTTCACGCCCCTGGACTTATCCATGAAAACATTTTCATGGTATGCACATGGCTTGGATACTTCAATTCGTGCCTAAACCCATTTATCTACAGTACCTTCAACTCAGAGTTCCGGAAGGCCTTTAAGAGAACATTGAGCGAACTTACCACGGAGAGAGTCTTGGTACTTGCCACTACGACTCCAATGGCTTGGCAGCAGTAATAACACGCCGACAAACACATTTGAAAGCAAAAATCAGATTATATTGATAATGGTAACGGGATTTAGAGCCCTAAGACTAGCAGGGATCTTTTTCACGATGAAAAAGATACACACGTATTTCAAACCAAGGTCTGGAAATAAAATGAGCATATACTATGTTTAATGATCAAAAGTTTTTCTCAAATGGAATCAAAGTTTAAATGTTTAAAAGTATTAAAGATGTGTAAATGTTCAACGAACTGTTGATTGATAAAAGGAAAGCGAAAAAGTCAGAAAATAAAGTACGCGAGAGAAAAAAGTATAGGAAATTATATAAATGGGGAGTGATAGACAGAGGGGAAGAAAAGACGAGAAAAAAAAAAGGAAATGTGGATATGAAAAGAGAGAGAGAGAGAGGGATGAAGAGAGATAGACAGACAAAAATAGATTACTAATTTGTGTATGTGTATTTGTATATATATATATATATATATATATATATATATATATATATAAATACTAATCTGTGCGAAATCTTTCTTTTTCTGAGGAAAAAAAAAGAACTAATTGAAACATCGGAAGGCTATGGTGAGACTGATAAACATTAAAAACTATACTTCAAACCAATTTTTCCCGTTTCTGCTTTCGTAAACTTAAAGGTCTTTAGATGAAGTCAGCTTAACTTGGTGAACTTACAAATGTTTGTGCTTAATCAGTTGTAAGTCGTGTTCATGCAAAGCAAGATCAATATCTTTGACCAGTTAGTCATTAAAACTGCCCAACACTGCCTCATTCATCAATAAGCTCCGGATAAAATTGTTGGAAAAGTTAGGGGACGTATTAAAAAAAATCAAAAAACTCACCCATAGAGGACAAGTTAACAGAAATAAACAATTCCAGATAAAGATTACAAGAGCTTGAGGTTAACAACTCCAAAATACTTATCAAAACAACTTACCTGCAAAATCACTTACGCTAGAATGCTCTTGATTGTGGAAATTCAACGTAAAAAACAAGTTCTCTTGAAGGGTCACAAGGTTGAAAAATAAATTAAACTCAAGTCGAAATAGGCTCTGCTTTTGTCTCTTAGTGAAGTATCTGTGTGCTCAAGATCCAAACAACAGAATAACTGTATTTCATTTGGGATAAGCAGTTAATGTCGAAGGACTATGTATTTAACAATTTTGAATTGAATCGAGTCCCACAAACTGTAAAAGTATTGGATCGACTCTGGTGGGTGTGAAATAATGGCATTTTGGATCTTGGATCACCTGTACTCTAGTTCTAAGCAACACCATCTGGGAACTAATCTTTTTCATGCACATCACTACTGGGCTTAGTAAATTGCACCTTGGTCCTTCGTTTCTTTTCTCTTTTTAATGCGGCTGTTTCAGCTTTCTTAATCTCCTTCGAGCCAGTGACAAACCTACCCCATTATTTCCATATATCAAGAAAATATAATCTTACACTACCTGGTTTTTTGAAAATGTTCTTTTTTTTGTCTGTTTAAGTTCTTCTCCCATAAGAATTTGCTTCTTGCCACACTCACTGTTTTTGTAAAATGTTTCAATGCTTGGCCCATATACATATACATGTATATATATATATATATATATATATATATATATATATATATATATATATATATGTATACGTATACAAGAAAGAAACACTAAACAATGTAAAACTCTACAACTGCCGAGAAAAAGTAATCTGCCCATGGAATGGTAAATGTTTAACAAAATGTGTTATATACAAGGCTACAGTGACAAAGACAACAACGAAGAATCAAGAAAGCTATTTAGGACTCACTGACAACGAATTGAAAACCGGATTCAAACTAGTGCATAGGAAGAAAGATAAGAAGCTCAGTGAGCACATTTGGGAACTAAAAGACAGGAATATCGAGCACACCATCAAATGGGAAATCATTAAAAAGTCAGACCATATATACCAGAAAAAAAGCGTGCGCAAACTTTGTTTGGAAGAAAAATATCAAATTTTAACCAAAGCTCCCTCCCCAAACAAAAGAAAGATTTTCTCTCACTGCGTGCACAGGAAACGTTTCCTGCTTCCAAACGTAAACACAAACCACCGGCCATTACCCACAGCCATCTGAAGAGAGCCGCACGGGCTAGAAACTGGAGTTATGGCAAACCAAGATTTAAACTAGGTAATCAATTTTGTTATTATCATTATATATTATATACTTATATATATATATATATATATATATATATATATATATATATATATATATATATATCCTTTCCAAACAGGAGAAGTCAGTGTTTGGGGTGACAGTTTGCACTTTTAACCTTTAATTCATAAATAAAATAAATCTATTGAGAATTTAGATCTAGATTTCTAAAGATTTAGATTTTAGGTCATATAACGTCTTTGGTATTTTTAATAACCTTCGTTCTAATTTTCTTTCTATGTATTTTATTTTTATATAGGATGATGTACTATTTTTCATATTTGTTTGTCTTGTTGAGATTAGATGAAATAGCGTGCAGTAAATAATTGTACGCATTGGGATTCCATTGTCATTTAATGTAAGATTTTGAATAGCTTCAAAGTTTTCATTCACAAAATCTGTTGACTGCTTGTTAAGAGCATTACCTCTGTATAAGTAATTCATTGTGAGCAGAAGCATTTTTACAGCACAAAAGGCCATAAGAGTTGAGTTTTTCTTAAGAAAAGCATGTTAAAGCAAAGTCAAAATTAAATTTTAAAATCCATACCAGAAACTATAGAAGTTGGCCTTCACTTTTTATCAAGTTTGTCTAAAATGTAAGTAGAAAAAATAGTCCATGTCTTTAAAAGAAGTATTGCACTAAAGAAAACAGTCAGATAAATCTCAATCAATACGCAACACAGAATACAACAAAGGGAGATCCTAGTATCAGCATGCAATTTCAATTGAAAAATAAATGACTTTTATTGTTATTCTTAAACTTTTTGGTAAATAAGGCACAAACTGTTTGTACCTAACGTCAACCAAAATAAGCTTGAAAGAATTCCTAGGAAAAGATTAGTTATTCGAAAAGCTGTCAGTTTGTTCTATGCAACTGACTCACTTAGGAGGTTGTGTTATTCAACTACTTTGCTAATTAAAAAAAACAAAGTTTGTCACCGCACCGAAATATTTATGCTGTCAATGTCCGCATACAGACAAAACTATCCTCGGATGCCGGGTATGACTTCTCTTTCTGGAATCCGTCTGTTAGTTCTTCCAACCCGTGGAAAATGGAGTCTTAAGCTTCTTCATCTTGCGCCTTAAGGATCCATGAAAGTTAGGAGGAAACCTTTTTATGGCCCCGGTGAAATTTGATGTAGATATTATGAGTGAGTAAACTTTGCATTGATAATTCTCACGCGTATAATTGAAAATGGCAACGTAACGCAATATTTAAAAAAAAATTGGCAATTGTAAAGAAAATCTCTTTATGTTCAACCATGCAACATCTTTGTAACTTTTTTCGAATAAGAAAATAAGTAAATGTATTTTTATTCCATTTTTTATTCAAAATTTTGTCGAAAGTCACATTCTGTAAAAATCTAAGCGATTTTTCATAAGAGAACATTTATCAATTCTTAAACACATTTTAAGTTGAAAATTAAAATTATCTCTTTGGTTTGGTGTACGCAAATATCTCACCATCAGAGTATGAGAGTTATTTTATATCTAAACGTAGCTCACTTTATCAGGCAGTGAAGCGTCATTCTGATATTTTATACTGCATAGGGGCAGAGGAGACACGACACGATGAGGGCGTTTTATAGCAGATGGCACGAAACATTCCATTTGGAGAGCTCTCCAATTCAGCTAATACAAATACAATGAGGCAGAGCCCTTGTCAAGATTGTTTGTCTGTATGTTTGCAATCATAATTGTAGTGAATATTTAAGCTCAGAGAGAAAAACAACATTCTTTTACCGAGATAAAAGAACAAAAAGGTGATATTCTTTAAATGAAGCGTAGACTATTCGTGGTTTGAGATTTAAAATGTTCTTTCTCTATAGTAATAAAGAAAGTACATATAACCCTTAATCTTCCATGGTGTAAAATATGGCATCAGTTTCTTACCCTTGTCTGGAGCGGATTTATTCTAATATAGAATTAGTTGATGATGTGATTTCTGAGTTAAATGAAAAAAGTCTAGGTCTGGTCAAGTAAATCTGCTAGTGTTGATCTGGTATATATAAGTAGGTGAAGAACGTTAGGCAGTAGCTTTTTGTGATAATTCAGATTAAAGAGAAAAAAAAAAACAGAAAAACCAAGACATCTTTCTGTGAGGGTGTAAATACTTCATATATTTTTTTTTATTATAAATCTATGGCCGCTTAAACCACTCATGACACCTAAAACATACACAGTAGTAGCAGATCCAAAATCTGAATGTGTCGAACAAGATTATCTGGATAGTATATCTTTACTAAAAAAAAAAACCAGTTGTCCTTTAAGCAGTTTTCTTAGTTCTAATAAGCCAATCAGAATTTTGAGATTCCTAGCTGTTCTTAGAAGCTTCCGTGGTAACAATATTTTGTTTTTTTTTATTTTTTCGTAAGAGTGGTGGAAGAGGGCTGGAAATAATAATGTTCTGCGCGAGATCTGATAACAGTTTCCATTTGGTTTGAGTTCTTTGTTCTTTTCAAACAGACCTCGATTATAATATCTCTTCTTATTTAATATCACCACGCGGTTTTTCTCTTCTAATTTTTTTAAATTTATGCCTACGTTGTGAATTGTAGTTTTTACAAGTGCATGCACTTTCTTCTGAAATACCCATGTTAGTTCTGTCCAAAATTTTTCACTTTATTTGTTTGCTACCAGATATGGAAACGCCCCTACTAACTTTCTCTGGGAATCTTTAGAATCACCGTGAAGTTTTGACACCCCATTAAGAATATTGATCAATCATAAAGAGAGTTTCTAAAAAAATCCATGAGCTGGGTATCTGAGCGCTAATTGTATAAAAATCAGCAATAAAACTACGCTAGCTTCATGCAGATCCGTGTGTAAGAACTTATGTACTCATTATTATCTGTTTTCTGTTCTTGTTTTCTTGAAGACCCGTATGTCAATCTATTGATTCTGCGCTTAGAAATTGAAATATAAAGCATCTTTCCAGAGGTATCCTGCCGCATGTTCTATATTTAGGACAGCAAGCTGTGGTGCCGCTTACTCTTTTCTTCAATTTTTTTACGATGTTTATTTCATAAACAAAAAAAAAACCAAGGTTCATTTTCACGAAATAAGGAAAATCTTTATCTAACCAACAGGGAAATATGGCCGGCTAAATTTGGAACAGCCTGGTCCATTTTTAAATGAAACTTCTTCAATCATTGCGTCTTTATGAATAGTATGAATTCGACATAATGTAGACTATCATTTTAAGAAGAATAAGCGCAGGTTTAAAACATTTTAAATCACAGATAAGTAAAGAACTGCCGCTATGATCTAGATATATACTTTCATCTCTATGGAATGAATCACAAACCTGAGTGAGTCTAGCCCTCATATCGGGTGGTTTTATCTTTAACATCGAGAAGATTGGCAATTATTTCTGTTAAGATAAATCGGCGATGGATTTACATGTTATGTTTCAATCAAAATGTCTTAAATATCAGAATTGATTCATCAATCCGCGTGTCGATAATCATGGTAAAGTATCAAGCACTGAGCAGAATAATGGCTATCCTTTGTTGCTTTAAGCCTTAAAAAATCAAATCAGTGTCAAAAAGACATGTAAAATGTTATCAGACGAGAAGAATTAGATATTTCAGAATAAAAAAATTCATTCGATTATATGCACAGGAGGTAGGGATAAGACACTTTTTCTCCTAAAATCTGACAAGGAAAGATGAACTTCATTTAAAGGAGCTGATAAGATTGAAGATACCATTATAATTTGTCGGAATAAAAAATGAAATAACATTATAATTGTTAAAATATATTCTGCATTTTTCTCTCACTACGATATCCTTTAAACGTGCCCTCATAAAACTGCTCAGAAAAAAAGTTTAAAATTCAACAACGCATTATTCTCATTACCATTTTTTATATTGGGTTCAAGTGAATAGATTTAAAGGAAGAGGTACTTTTGGCAGAACATTTTGTTATTTTTTCAAACTATGAAAGCACAGTGCCAATTTTTTTCTTTTATTTCTATTTCTTTTTTACGGGGCAGAGGAGGGAGGGTGGGGGTGTCATTAACAGATTCCATTCCTGCCCCACAAGATCTGAAACTCCATACAAACTGCCCAGCGGTCAGAAGAGTTTTAGCAGTAATAAAGTGGCCACTGCCCTACCTCGTAGTATTGACGTGTGTGATCACGGGAGAGTGGCCTCACTCCAACTTGTCAAGGCTTTACACACCAAAACTCTAAAAGGTCCCGAAATACCGAAGTCAGCAATAACGAAATCAAACTGTCTGGTTCATTTAAAGCTAAGGACTTTGATTTAAGAGTGATTCAAACTATTTTAAGAACCGTAATCGAGCAATCAAGATATCAACACAAGATTGCATTCCGTCATCAGGATAATGACTCGCCAGTTTTTGGATCATAGATACTAGGTCAAGGTTTGGAATGAAGGACAGTCTGGGAAAACTGGCTTGAATCAAGCTGTTTACAGTGGGCGATACAATTAGACCTGTAATGAGTGGCGTAGGGATTTTTCCCTACTATTTTGCATTTTCCACATTTCGTTTTGTCAAAAAGCAATAAAGAATGTAAGTATGGATTTAGAGAGATGGCCGAATAGAATCAATTTAAAACAGTAAATTTTTCTCATAAAGATACTATAACATATTCTAGAAAAAGAACGATAGTTGATGAAAAATGTTAATTGTAAGGCCTCTATTTCAACATCATTAGAGTCAACTAATGATGACGTAAACAAACCATTTGGTTCAATCAAAGGAGGGTGAATATTCTGGCAAGTTCGAGAGGGTTGGATTTTAATCCGTGCTTTGGCGACAAGCTGAAGAGGTCGATCAGACCCACTCAGACACTGTGATTGGCTGTGGCTCGATGTGAGGCAGACACGTCAGATAGCACTGGTAGGGGAGAAAAGGTCGGTTGGTGTGTGTGTGTGTGTTTACATCGGGAGAATTTAGTGTGTTGGCGAAAGGACATGATCCCTCTAGGTACTACTCAAGGACAGTTCCAAAGACTTTAATTTTTCTCTTTTTTTTCCAGCTTATTTTAGTCATCAAAAGAGCCGCCTGAATTTTAAAGTGTGGCAGGAGAAGGAAGTATAATTTCTATATCCCTAATTAAACTAAAGCATGCCATCTTTTTAAGTATAATCAGAACTGCTTTGATTTTGAATCACTTCGAGTTTTTTTATATCACGCCGGGATGAGAGAGAGAGAGAGAGAGAGAGAGAGAGAGAGAGAGAGAGAGAGAGAGAGAGACTCTAGATAAAGTTTATTTCAGTTTTATCAAGACGGATGATGAAGTAATTAAGGTAGCGGGCACACATGAAGATAACTATCTGAACGTTTTCCATGTTGTCTTGTAATAGCGCAGACTTATGCATCTGCACCTGATTCAAAAATTCGAACTAAATAAGATTCTCCACTTTCTGCGCGTTTTGCTCTTGGATCACCTGTATATTTCGAGAATAAATTGCGTTTGTTTACGAACCTCAGTTAAGATTAAGTTAATTATCATAATGTTTATACAAGCGTAACTAAAAAAGCCCCAAACTCGCAGTTCTGTTCCAGTTTTCAAGTATATTCCAAGTATGATCAAATTATCTCATATTGCTGGTGTGACTCGCAATAATTTAGGGGAGTCTTGTTTTTTCACTCACATGAGGTGTATCTTGACGAACTATTGGTGTTTCTTTGGAAAGTTCTAAAATGAGAAGGAAATAAAATTATTCCTAGCACTAACAGTTGCCTTGATAAACACAAGAAAATTTTTATAAGTCCATATTCTTCGTTACTAGGTTGCCACCTTCCATTTACTTTCGTCCTATAGTTGACTAAAGACGGTATATCGTATGTTGCTTTTTTATGTATAATCTCCGTTAAGTAATTAATAATTACAAGTAATGTCTGCCCTTGCAGTGCCCACTACAACAAACCATATCGAGCTAGATCGAAGTTTTGCATGTTTTACCGAATGCGGGCAATTGATTGCTGCTTTAAAGTTTTGGGTGAGAACAAAGTGAAGACTTCTTGAAGTTGACGAAAACTATATTACCGAGTTTCGACTTTCCATTCCACGATGACCATCTTTATATCCTGGGGAGAAGAAGGTTCTGTATTGTGGATCCGCAGTTATCTTGTGAAGCCTATTTTACGCTATGAATAAGATTTGACTCTGAGGACAATTTTATGGTTGCATTTTCAACTGATTTTTTTTTAATTATATTTTATTTCTTCCCAGCATGACGCTTTCTGTAATAACAGTTCCTTCTATTGCAGACAAGGCTAAAGGCTTTTAGAGAGGCCTTCAAGGTGTCTGAAACAGATTTTTCTGGCCGTGTTGTTTTTTATTGCCATACATATACGTACATTCTCTTTGGAGGTCAACCACCTGGCATTCCAACTGCGTGCCCTGTCCACTAGAGCTCAGACTGAGTCATGATGGTTTCAATGTCTGGCAAATAACCACCTCAACATTAATGATATCATAGTGCCTTCTCTAGGCAAGAGTTTCTTAGTCACATTCAGTGGAGATCGTGTGGTTTGTGTTGCATGACGCTGCTGGACTACTCAGATCCTTTGGCCATGAAGCAGTGTTGTGAGTACAGCAGCTCGATACACCTTGATTTTTTGTCAATTATTAATGACCCACATGTTTCATAGTGTTGTGAACTCTGTTTTCATGTTTATTTCTTGATCAAGCTAACATTTCGGGTAAGGATGCTGCATGGATAGGTGAATTTGGCCGACATCTTCAATATGGGTCAATTGACGGCAATAGTGAGTTCAGTGTATGTTTTCCTGAAGCTTATTGATTCAATATCTCGCTCTTGTTTGTGTTAGTGCAATACTGATTTTTTGTTAACCTCTAGAGTCCAAAATGAGTGCTTTAAATCAATCTGTGTAACCCATATTCTTTTCTCATCTTAAAGTAATGTGCGAAGAAATCGTATGTATAAGTGGATTTTTTTCCCCCATTTCAGAGACCCAATTTAAAACATTGTGTTTGAATGCTTAAAAAATTGGGTATTACTAGAGTACTACTCCCGCCCGGCAACCCATGCAAACATACACATCTTTTTAAAGGTTTTTGCATGCTGATCACAAATCTGCAAGAATAAATCGTCGCAAATGAAAACTTTTTGAGTTATAAGTAATTGAAATTGTAATTATTTTCTGTATGAATACGCCGCCGTGACCTAGTGGGTAACCAAAATGGCGGACATGGGAGGGCGAGTGGGAGTAGAACTCTAGTTTTACCAAAAATTGCAACAGCACCTGTTCATAACAATATTTTTTACTATTGAAGAGCCAATATGAAAACAAAAATTTTGACATAACGAAAATACGCTCCTAATTCTTTACGCTTTTTTGCGTTTGTTAATTTATAGAACGCTTTCTTCATAATTTCATGTCCTACAAGTCCGTCTAAGACCAAGAACCCCCTACTCTATTTACTGAGCAAACTTTCCTCCACCATTGATCCAACGGTTCCAACAAGCAAGCCACGTGGCGGCTTTCTTACCTGGTCTCGGATCGAGCAGATCTTTCCCAGCAGGACATTGGTGGCGCTCCCATGCTGTGTTCACAAGCTAGGTAAGTCAGGGTACAGGTTGCTTCCCTTCCCGGATCGACGAAAAAAAATGTCATGTTTGCGTTCCACCCCTTGTCTTTATTTATTGTGGCTCGTGCTGAGAAAACACCCAGCCCTGCTCGATGAAAGAAGTGTATTGGTTGAGGCCAGTAATGGTACCTTAATCATCATTATTCCTCTTGGTTTCTTGGCTAGACTTACAAATCGAACCCCTCAAAATGCGTACTAAGTATTTTTTAGTTATGTGCGGATGGCAAAAAATAGTTACACAAAAGTCAATGCCAACATGATTATCACTGCGTTGTTAAATAACGTATTTTAAGTCCGCATTCGTCTTAATACTTAAAGCAGAGAAACATAAACTTAACATCGATTATTCTCACCATCTTTTTTAAGGGAGAAAGCGAACTATGCATAGATGTGTTGAGGCTGAGTATGCCTGCGTGAGCAAAAGTGAAGAAGTAAGATGGTAGTACTGCGCTTTTGACTCAATGAGTAAAGATATGGGGGCAGCAGATTTAATCATTTTAAATCTCAACAAATTTAAACCGTTTGCTTTGAGAATAAGCATAAATATTATTTTTTGCTCTACGATGGCAGCATTGAATGTTTTCTTGGGCAGAAAGTAATATTTACACTGCAGATTAGGAAATAACTTAAAATGCCACAATAGGATAAAAGAAGCTGTTGTAATAACGAAAGAATGAAATTAAAGACTTTAAAGATTGTTTGAATCTTAAATGTTTAATATTACTCGCACCGGTAAGGGCATGCTGACTGCGTGCTTATTAGAATTAACCATCTTATCTTAATGGTTTATCTTTAATTATTGCCAGAGATTTTCCATTAAACAGTTGTATATTTTTAAGTGGTTGTTTATATATAAATATATATAAACAAAAATTCTTTTCCAGGGTATTAGCTGGCAATGTAATATTCATCAATAATTGTGTAAGAGGTCATTGCAGAGCAACAATTTTTTTACAATTGTAAGGCTGTATTGTGTGGATTTTCTACGACCATAATCTGGACAAAAAGTATAATTCATAGTATTCACTCTCAGTCATTTTTTTTAATCAGGTATTGCATCAATTTTTTGTTGATTTTATTGTCTGTGCCTTTTCTTGTTGTTTTTGTTGTTGTTGTTGTTGTTGTTGTTGTTGTTGTTGTTGTTGTTGTTGCTGTTGTTGTTGTTAATGTTGTTGTTGCTGTCCTTGTTGTTCTTTCCTGGAGTGTTCAGAATATCCAAAAGAATCAATAAATAGATTACGTCACCTTGATATCTCCAAACTTTATTTTTACAAAATTTAATTCGATTTGACGTCATCGCTGTAGTTCACGCTGCGGTTTTCTCTAGCAGCTCGTCTTAACTTCTAATTATTTTAGGAGTGTTGAAGCTCCACCTGACGGAAGTCAGTTGGGAAAAACATCGGCAAAAAGTTGGAAGTTGGAAGTGTTTGCAGACACAAGAATTTTTTTGTCGCCTATCTCTTTACCGAAGGTGCTGAGATGTCGAGCGGACTGTCGCAAGGAGACCTAAGGACCATTCTTTTTAGTTTCTCCCCTCACGTCTCCTTCATTGAGATTGTCTGTCTGGCTTCCGCTAATGAGCTCAGATTCTCTTTTTTACAACTATCTTTTTTTTTCTTTTCTTATTTTGTACCAATTTTCGAAGATTGTAAACTATGGGGTGAAGTGTCATTGGTTAACTGATGCAATTTGCTTTGTTAGCAAATTGTGACTTATACTTTGTTGGAATTTAAACATCAGAGCAAAGTCGTTAAAATCCGTTTTTTTCTATAAAACAGTAATCTCTTCATTATATTGTAACACCTAATCCCTCCATCTTTTTTGGCTGTTTAGCGCTATAGAGAGAAAAGAATAAAAAAGAAATGAATTAGTGAAGTCGTATATTCCGCGTTTATTATATATATATATATATATATATATATATATATATATATATATAAAGATTGCAAAAAACATCCTTTCTCAAAGAGCCAGATATTGCTTGGCAAAAAAAAAAAGAAAAAATTGAATCACTGTGCTTGTGGGAGATTACTATGTGCGTCCCAAAGATCTTTACAAAGTATGCGTTATGTCGCACACGATTGATAGCTTTTAAATCTTTCTCACAAGCCTCAAGGCATCGATGCATAAAAAAAGATGCTTTTTTGGTAAAATAATCAGCTCAGGCCGTGCGTCCTGATATCTAAATCGATAATCTGGAAATTATCTCCAAGAGGCCTTTCTGCCTCTGTCAAATTATGCAAATACTAGTCTCACTTTGTACTCACAGTAACTAATTGCTTTTGTAAATAACATGAGTACACTCGTTGAGCAATCAGCTGGTACAATCGATCAATTCCAGAACTAAAACTTTAAGCAGCGCATATCATCGAACATTTTCCTTACTCATGCAGGAGATCACGTCTCTAGGCAATTATGGGGAATGAGAACATTCCAGTCGGAGTTTCGTCTGATATGCTGTTGTCTTTAGTTTTTCTAATCTACCCTATCAGGAAAACGCTGAACACGTATCAATGTTTATCGCAATATTTCCTAATGCAAAGCAGGCAGAGCTCGGTGCGTTTGCGAACTCACTTCATGAAACTGCTCTTACATAAGGACCGATTCCATAGTTACCTGCGGTATGTTGCCCGCTTGATGCCTAGGCAAATTGGAGGTTTCCTGTCCACAAGTTCATGTCAATAATGCAAATTGTTGTATCGTTGCTAATTCATTCATACGTCGGACATTGATATATTTCAAAGAAGTCTCGTAGCACAAGATTTAGGTAGGCTGCGGACTCGTTATTTAGAAATAAAACTTTAACAGCAGCAGGTTAATTATGTTCTTGGATGAAGGAAAAACAAACTCATATAACCTTAATGGGTTTTGTCGGGCCATGATGACAGTTTGAAAAATATTTTGATACACCTTTGTAATGTCTTGGCCGTATAAAAAAAAAACCTCATTATTTTGTGCAATAGACGGCTTTTCGAGGGAATTCATCTAAAAATCTGTTAGTGTAAATATCGTCACAAAATAGATTGAAACTTTTGTATTAGAGAATTGCATTCAAAATATGTATTTATAGAGTGTAACGGTTATGAGGGTTTAGAATAAGGCAATATATTATTCACATCTCAGTGGTAATTGGCAAAAGAAGAGGCTGGACAGGTGAGATTCAATTGAACTGCCCTGTTCTGGCTCCGCCGCGCTTCTGCTGTAGCTGCTTATCATTTCACAGGAGTCTTCACTGATCTTGAGAAACTCAGAGGTGAATTTAGACAGAAGAAAACCGAGTGATCAACTTTTACGAAACAATACTGGTTGTGGTTGTAAGAGATTCCAATGTGACAATGCTTTGCATTTCAGTTCTAAAAACATTTTTTAAAGCAGTTCTATAAATATATAACAAGTTTGTATTTATAGAACTTGATGAAATGTTTATTCAGATTTCACGGAAGACAACCAAAACTCCGACAAAAACCATGCAGTATTTTAAAGACTATTTATAATGCTGAGCCCAACGTACTTTGCTTTGGTTCCTTTCTCTGTCCCGTTCTTTATTTCTTCAACTTTTCCATTTCATTTTTTAAACAGTACTGTCATCCAAGGAAGCTGCTCTTTTCCGATCGTGTGTCCAAAATGTTTAAAGAAAGAAAAAAGAGGAAACAGAGAACAATAGTCACAGAAGCAGAGACAAGAAGAGAGAGAGAGAGAGAGAGAGAGAGAGAGAGAGAGAGAGAGAGAGAGAGAGAGAGAGAGAGGGAGGGAGAACCTGCTTAGATCAAAGTCTATTATACCATGGGTTTAAAGAACCTTCCGATTAATTATCATTTCTATATTCGCAGTAGCCTCTTAGCATTTCCCTCGTCTCTGTTTGCTAAGCGACTAATCCAACCCTCAGCGGTGACTCCCAGGTCAAGCCGACCACAACATAATTATTGGCTCTTCGTCTCCTTTTCCAACCCCATCCCCCCAGACGCAAAGAATCAACGTTGCAACATGTCTATCAGTTTTGCTTTATGGAACAGTGGTCATAAGGTGTTCTTTAATTATTGAAAAGTCTCTCATCAGCAATTCATAAACGCTTAATCTGAATTTTGTAAAATCTAGTCCTCTTTAGTTTTAACGTATTTTGAATTGGTCTAAATTATGTGGATATTATCTCCAATAACAAGTATCCATGTGTCATTTTTAATCATAAATCAAGATAGAAGTAGAAGATAGAAAAGGTGGTAAAATTAGAAAGTGCGAGAAATGGTATGTTTACAATCGCTGCACGTTCTCAAAGAGGGGCGGATTGAAAACAGTGCAATGCTGTTATAAAAAGCTCAAAGAACGCTCGTTTTATGGGAAAAAAGGAAAGAAGAAAAAAAAAGAGAACAATCCTAGGTCTTCTTCTTCCACACATTTTCGAATAATTTAAGTTTTATAATATAAAAGAATATGCTTAACAAAAGAAGCAATGATTCTTGTTTTAGTGGTCTTTGTGTTGGAAAAGTGCAGCTCCTTTTTTGTTTTGCTTTTTTTTTTTTTTTTTTTGTTAAATCCTAAAAAGCAAAACACACCCACGCATGTTTTGTACACAAAAAGCTGTTGTGACGATCAAAAAAAAAAAAAGAAAGAAAGAAAAAGAAATGAAACCTCAAGCTTCCTCCTTCTGTATTTTGTTGCATTTGCGCGAGGCAAAAAATGGAAAAAGATTTCGCAATGTTTCATGTTACCTAGTTGGCCAACAGAAATTTTGTCCTAGTAACTTTCCATTTTTTGCCTCGCGCAAATACAACCAAAATACAGAAGGAGGAAGCTTGAGGTTTCATATCTTTTTCTTCCTTTTTTTTTTCTCGAATCACTATGAAGATGTCTATAGCAGAGTGGTGCTATAGAGTGTCTAGTTTCTTCTGACGGAGCTCAAGGTTCAACTTGTTAGAGCAATAAGAGCGTGGACTATTGCTGAATATGCTCGCTAGACGAACAGCAAAACCCATGACTTCTAAAGCGAAAGCAAACCTCTGTATGAAATCCCTTGAAAATTTGGAAAAAAATATTAACAATAGTAATAATGATGATGATGATGATGTTGATAATAATAGTAATAAGAATAATAATAATGATAATAATAATAATAATAATAATAATAATAATAATAATAATAATAATAATAATAATAATAATAATAATAATAATAATAATAATAGTAACAACAGCAACAGCAACTACAGACTAGTAGTAGTAGTAGTAGTTATTTGTAGTAGAAGTAGTACTAGTAGTAGTAGAAGTAGTAGTAGTAGTAGTAGTAGTAGTAGTAGTAGTAGTAGTAGTAGTAGTAGTAGTAGTGGTAGTAGTGGTAGTAGTAGTAGTAGTAGTAGTAGTAGTAGTAGTAGTAGTGGTAGTAGTAGTAGTAGTAGTAGTAGTAGTAGTAGTAGTAGTAGTAGTAGTAGTAGTAGTAGTAGTAGCAGTAGTAGTAGAGGTAGGAAGAGGAGTAGTAATAGTAGTAGTAGTGGGAGGAGGAGGAGAAGTGGTAGTAGTAGTAGTAGTAGCAGTAGCAGCAGTAGTAGCAGTAGTAGTAGGAGCAGCAGCAGCAGTAGTAGTAGTAGTAGTAGTAGTAGTAGTAGTAGTAGTAGTAGTAGTAGTAGTAGTAGTAGTAGTAGTGGTAGTAGTAGTAGAAATAGTAGTAGTATCATTAGTAGAAAGAGGAGCAGAAGTGGTAGTAGTAGTAGTAGTAGTAGTAGTAGTAGTAGTAGTAGTAGTAGTAGTAGTAGTAGTAGTAGTAGTAGTAGGAGGAGGAGGAGGAGGAGGAGGAGAAGGAGAAGCAGTAGTAGTAGTAGTAGTAGTAGTAGTAGTAGTAGTAGTAGTAGTAGTAGTAGTAGTAGTAGTAGCAGTAGCAGCAGCAGCAGCAGTAGTAGTAGTAGTAGTAGTAGTAGTAGTAGTAGTAGTAGTAGTAGTAGTAGTAGTAGTAGTAGTAGTAGTAGTAGTAGTAGTAGTAGTAGTAGTAGTAGTAGTAGTAGTAGTAGTAGCAGTAGTAGTAATATTAATTGACGTTTCATACATTTTTTTAGCAGTTTCAATTAGAATGGTTATCAAAGATTATCACTTTATTGCATAAACATAAAGGGGCGAGAAAAGCACTGAGCATTTTCAGTTTATTTTTTTAAGTTATGATGACTCATTTTCATATGAAATAGAAAAGTTAAAAAAAGAAACATTATGATTACAGAGATGATGTTGAAAAAAAACTTATGGTTGTTTGTTTTTGTGTTTTCTTACATAAACCGAATCTTAGAGCAAAATCAACTCTCAGTGTATTATGTTGAATTGTTAACATTGTTAAATCCCCTAACCTGAATCATTTTCCGCTCCGTTTTAAGAAAAATCCTATGAATTTATAGGTTATAATTTCCACACTTTGGGTGTGGTAAGCAGAGATATATTTAGATAATGCAAGTTAAATGATAACTAAGTGTATAAAACAAGAATAAAAAAGAAACAAATGCAATCTTGAAGGGTTTTAATTTGTTTGGGGGGAATACATACAAAATTAAAGATTCAACTTTTTGTATAATTTTAATAATTTTCCACCCACTTTATAAACAGGTTTGGCGGGATATTTGAAACTAAGATAGTCCTGGTTGGTGGACCCTCGTTTCGTTGAGTAAAGGTGGATCTGCTATGAAAAAAATATAGAAGCAGTTAAATACGTCGTACCAGAGACCTCGAAGTCGTATTGATTCCATCAAAATAAAATGTTTCCTTTTATCTTTGTACAAACTCTCCGAATCGACATTTTTATGTAGCAGACACACCTGAAACTTCGTTTCTCCTTGAAATTATTTTGTGCTGAGAAGTTCAAGATTTTAGGAAATCAACCTCAAGCTGAGTTGAGATGTTGACGAACATCCAATGATGTATGAGGTTAAAAAAAGTTTCGAAGTGTAAGTAAATGAAATTCGTGTTTTTCTCAAACAGTACATGAATTGAGGCACGATTATGAAAAGAATATATAACCATAATCTATGGTTTAAGCCATTGCAACTAGCTTTTCATTCCAGTCAATTATAATGTTTCTTTGGGATTTGTTTCTTAAGGCTTTTTTTTCTTGCCTGTTTTGCAGTTCAGATTTTTTAAATTTTGCTTTGACAAATTGTTTTGTTTATGTCATTGCCGTTTTTTTTTTAATTTAACAAACAAATAAAAGGGATTTAGGGTGAGGAATTCATGTTTTAGAATCATTGCAACATACATTGTTCCATTGAAATTCATATTCATGTGTTTTTATGCATGAGACATCATGATTTATTTACACATCGTTCATAACAGAAGGAAATTATATGGATTCATAATGGTCTCAAAGTTAAAAACTTAAACCAAAATTATACAAACTGAACATATAAAAATGTCTGATAGAACAAGTATTTTAATGACTTCTTTTGGACTGCGAACACCAATTTTCAATAATATTATCATATATTCAAATAATTATCAGACAGTTCTGGGAAACGGCTCTGGTTTGGCTATTTTCATTCACTGCGTTATTTTTCACTTTAATGTGGCAAAGTCTTATGAGACTTTCTGAGCAAGAAATAAGTCTCACAAACATAATGCACCATCAAGACTTTTAGGCAGTGCTACCTTTCTAGTTTTTAAGATCAGTTGTTAAGAAAGGTGATTGGGTCTAAATACAATGTGTGAGCCTTATTACCTTTTCGTTATTCATACTACAACACGGCGAGGTTATTCATGTTTATTTTTCAGTTGACTGCTTACATTCAAGCTATTCCCAAAGGAATGAACTCATTTTAAACAAGATACTGTTGTGGGTTTTCTTTTTTAAGTTAACATCATAGCTCATCAAATATATATTTTTTTTTACATTTGATTACCTGAGTTTATTTGTAAAGACAACTTTTCTTTATGTTACTTTTTACCATTTTTGCTTAGAGATCTCATGATTTTTAGTCATGCAGTCGACTTGATTATATAACTTCAATCTGAATTGTAGGCTATCTCTGCAATAGCATCAGATAACTTTTTTGTTGTTGTTTTATTTTTATTTTTTTTTCATATTCTAAGTACAAGCATCAACATGTTCCTATATCGTCCAGAATCATCGCTTAACTTGCTTTGCTTTTCTTGGGAAATTTTTTGCCTCTAGAAGAATAGTAAAAATCTAGTAAGTAGCCTGGAAATTGAAGTCGCAACATTAGCATAGAAATAGCTTATGATAATATTTTTAAACGGTGAAGTGCAATTATTTAAAACAGATTTATCTTTTAGTTTAGATTTAGCGGACATGATGATTATTTCATTATGCATATTAAACTGCCCTTTGGCGACAAGAATATATTGTCAGCTATTCAGTAAGACTCAAACTATGTTTAGCTTTGCTGGTACTATACTGGTCGGGGGAAGTCCCTCGTCTCACAAGTGGTCTCTTGCAAGCAAAGATGTGAATTCCAAATTTTACTGCAAAAGCAGGACAATGCTCCTATCATCAATCCGTGTTTACCAATGCAAGCTTGCTTAAACCACTTATCGATCTTTGATATCCGCAACCTTGTGAATTTCCATATGTCTTTGATCTGTAGCCTTGTGTTTGTGCTTGCAGTTGCCGTGAATCAAGAGGTGACTTCAGAGTAGGAGTACAAGTTTTGTTCAAAAACGAGAGCAAAATCAAGTTGTCTCTATATGTAGAGCTGTCAAGAAATCAATCATGCATGAGGACCACTGGGCAAGAAACTTTTGCTCTTGAATACATGAGAGCAATGCAAACTTGACCAAAAGCTCGGAATTCGGTTGCCAGTACCTTACCTCCCACAGAACACAACGGCGATACATTTTCACATTTCATGAAAAGAAATCCTAACCTTAAACTTAAATTAACAGTAACTGTATCACTTATATTTTACTCAAATTGACTTTACTATGAGAGGTGTCAATAAAAACAAAAAAGTTAAACAAAAAATTTTCTTGATTTCATTTTAAAAGCAAAATGGGAGGGGAAAAGCAGATTGGAGTCCAAACAAGAGACCAGTCAGCAGAAAAGCTACGTGGCACATATCGTGTTGGGTTATGATGGCATGAAATCATGGAACGTAAATCGGGTGAAATAAACACTACATAGGAAACAATAAAAGATTGAAGGAAATCGAACAAACAAAAGAGTAGCCTAAAAATGAAGAGAGAGAGAGAGAGAGAGAGAGAGAGAGAGAGAGAGAGAGAGAGAGAGAGAGAGAGAGAGAGAGAGAAAGAGAGAGAGAGAGAGAGAAAGTAAGAAAGATATATAGTGATATAAAGGAGAAATGAGAGAGGATAATAGAGTGAAGTGGACTTCCTACGTAACTTGCCAACCTTTTATTTTAGCTATTAGAGTTGGTTTTGCTGAGACAGGTATTAGAATTAAACTGCATGTAGGTTAAACGATCCTAGGAGCCTGTGATCATATGGCTTTGATTTCTGAGTTCTTTTAATATGTCATGATTTTTTTTTCATCAACATTTAATTTAGACCCAGATACAATCACAAGCCAGGAAAAAGAATGCAAAACAAGCTGGCGTCAGGACCTGGTAACGAGGTTTCCGGGCCAGTTCGTCCTGCGCTTCGACTCTGAGCTAAAATACTTGCGACTTTTAAACTTGATAAAAATTTCTCCTCACGTATTATTCATCCTAATAAGCGTTTGAGGTTGAGCGGTCGAGGCAGAAAAACATTATAACAACTCCCTATTCAGATAACCCGTTTCTAAGCTACAGTGAAAACAGTAAGACTTAGAGGTTAGAGAAACATGTATTTAAAAAAAAATAATTGAATTATATGAGAAATAGAATAAATTTGAACAACACTGTTGTTTATATTTATAATTTTGAAAGCAGGGTAGAGTAAAAAGTATAATAGAATAAGAGTGAAATGGCTGCTTACATGTAGTGGAGGACCAGAACACTATAAGTTGAGAAAAAAACCGTTGCAATGAATTCTTATAATGAAATAAATTTAAGTTGCGGTTTGTTTTTGAACCACACAGAATGACATGTATCACAAAGGGTAAAAAATGTGCATCCATGTCTTTCCTTCAGCAATATGTTACGTCTTCTTCTCTACGACAAGGTTTTTATCTTTTTTTTATTTTTTTTATTTTTTTTTTGGAAAGAAGCCTTGGCTCTCATTTGTTTCTTTCATACATATTCTTAAAACCATCATCTCTCTTTTAAAATATTTTGGTAAAGAGAATCATTTTTACCACCGATGGAGCGAAATTTGTTAATGGTAAAAGTACCTTGTTTGTGGCGACTACAACGTTAACAGCCTCTAGGAGACTAGAGGATCTCTGATGAATTTGATGAATACATTTCTGCCAAAATAAATTACCATGATTAGGAGATTTTAAGCGCTAAGAGAGATTTGGGGGGACTGTAAAGTCTGCTATCCGTCAATGTGTCTAAAATCTGCGGTTCAGTCGTGTTAAGGATTGTGTTGAGACGGTAAGGATAATGCTGTTGGGCCAGGTTTAATCTTGTTTATTAACGCCCTCTGCATTGCGGGGTTTAACACGGTCGTGTCAATAATGAGGAGTTCCAGGAGCATGGAATAATGATAGATAGTGGATAGACTACAGCAGTCAAGATTATAAATAACTAACAGATGACACCAACATTCGGTCTTTTATAAAGGTGTCAATAATAAACATCCTTAAAAAGAAAACACAAATATTTGTATAAACGTAAAAAAATTATTTACAGAATCTTGGTTCAAAGCTACATCAACGACATAAATAAGCTTTTAATGAATAAGAGATGATATTTAATGTGGATGATTAGTTTCACAAAGAAAATGTTTGTATAACCATTCATTAGGATCTTGAACAACCTGGCCATTCCAAAGATGTAAGTGCATTTTCGAGAAAGAAAAATTAGAGAAGATTTTGTTATCCTTGAAAAATAAGAGAGACCGCGAGACAGACAGACAGAGGGAACTGTGACAGAGAGTTGGGAAACAGAGAGGGGGAGGTGAGCCATAGGAACAGGGAAACAAGTCAACCGAGATAGAGAGGGAGGGGCAAGAAATAAATTATACATAGTCATACTACAGAGAGAGAGAGAAGAGAGAGAGAGACAGAGAGAGAGAGAAAGAGAGAAAGGGAGAGAGAGAGAAGACAGAAGAGAAGAGATAGTGAGAAAAAACGCAATATGACGGAGACAGAGAGAGACCGAGACAGAGAGAGAAAGAGATAAAGAGGGAGATTAAAATTGAGAATCTGTAGGGTTGAGAACAAATCCCTTCGATATTAATCTCGTACTGCTATATGGGTGGATGTTTGCGCTTTGAAGATCGTGTTGAAAATAATTCATCATAGCAAAGCTCATCAGAAGGGGCGATTGAGAGATGCAAATCCTGTCATGACTGAGGCCTTTGCTGGCATGTTTGAGATTTTTGTGGATTTGATTTTTTTTTCTCCTTGTGTCACTTTTTTAAAAATTGTAATAAAGCATGAATTTCATGATGTTGGAAGAAATAGATGTAAATGGGAAAAGGAGTATAGAGCGAAAGAAGTATAGACAGACAAACAGACTGAGAGAAATACAGTGACAGAGACAGACACACAGACATACAGACACACAGTCAGACGGGCCAACAGAGAGGGGGGAATGTGGTAAAATCCTTGTGCTCTCCATAATCATCATTAATCTTTTTATCAAAAAGTAACGAACATTATTCGATTAAAAATTACATGCGCTCAAAAAACAAAAAAAGTTCTCCACCTCTTGCTCTCTCTCTCTCTCTCTCTCTCTCTCTCTCTCTCTCTCTCTCTCTCTCTCTCTCTCTCTCTCTCTCTCTCTCTCTCTCTCTCTCTCTCTCTCTCTGTCTCTGTCTCTGTCTCTGTCTCTGTCTCTCTCTCTCTCTCTCTCTCTCTCTCTCTCTCTCTCTCTCTCTCTCTCTCTCTCTCTCTCTCTCTTTCTTTCTCTCTATCTCTCTATCTATCTATCTATCTATATTTCTATCTATTTCTCAGTCTCCTACACTCCCCCTTCTTTTTTTTCCTTTACCACACATTTTTCAACTTGTAAAAACATATTTATCGAAAACAAAATAAAGATTCGATCAACTTTCACTTAATGAAAAGATGTAGTCAAACTATATTGCTATTTTTTCTTTGGACATTCTGAACTGCTAGTGAACCAGCTATTGCCATTTCTTTAAAATGAAATATCGACCACGTCCTAGGAAAACCTCGACAAATTATTTCTAAGTTTGAAATATTAAATCGATGAAATGCAAACACGTTTGTTGTTGTTCTGCAGGTATTATTTTCCTTCTATTAGAAACGGACACAATGGCTGTATAGCTGTTTATGTTGACAACTTTATATTTTAGTAATACAGAGTCACTAGCGGTCTCTATCTACAGTAACTGTTGTCCAAATATATTAGTCCTCAACTAATGTTTGTTTTCCCTAATATTTCCTTAATTCAATATCAGGACAAAAGCTTTTATGTACGCGGGCGAAGGAGCGTGCGACCAGGCACAGCCTGTGTTGATTACGTTAAGAGTGTGTCTTTGAAAGCCGGTTAAATAATACTTGGGCGAGAAAATAGTCACTAAAGATTATAATTTTGTAAATAAACACAGTAAACTACTCAAAATGTAAATAATATAATACCAGACCAGTTGGACTGATCTGACTATTATCACTTGTTTGCAGAAATAGCTTAAACGTTTAGTAAATTCAATGTACGAAATTTTTTAATGGAAAATAAGTCGATACCAAAATGGATTTTTTCCGATTTGTTTAAGTGCCAGAATATGTTCGCCATTAACTGCAAATAATAATTTGCATTAATCTGGATCAGGATCTCGATATGATTATGATAGTATGTTCCACTTGTAATTATTTCTTTTGATCCTTACTCGTACTGATTCTCATATCGATTGGCCAGAATAAAGTGCACTAGTTAGCTTTCTTTTGGTTACTGTTCGGTCTTATTTCTGATGGTAACAAAGCTAACATCACCTTCGTAACTGTTGCTATTTTGTTTAAAATCCTGCTTGGCTTTCGACTTTTTTTTGCTAAGGTAATGCAAATAAGGGAGTTTGTTTTATAAACCTAGAACAATACGGAAGTATTTTTTTTTTATTTACGTCACGAATGTCTAACAGATGTTAGAAAAAGCGTAAGTTTCCACGTTCAAAATGTTCTGCATTGTACTCCAAAACACTTGTACTTGTGAGATGCTGTTTGGCTCTGCCACGACACTGACAACATCAGCACATAAATTAAGAGATAGTTTTATC
This sequence comes from Elysia crispata, assembly GCA_033675545.1. Taxonomy (NCBI): domain Eukaryota; kingdom Metazoa; phylum Mollusca; class Gastropoda; family Plakobranchidae; genus Elysia; species Elysia crispata. Next base: position 3,756,327 of record JAWDGP010004263.1, on the reverse strand, counting down.
TTTAAGGAGATCAACATTTATAATTATGTAATTTTGAATTCTGTAATCTTTGCCCATATCAGTCCAGGCTGGGTGATTGTTTATACCTTAGAGCATCTTTCATTGAAAACATTGAGTGTAGTTGTATTTATTTCTAATAAGGTTTTTTTTCCGGTAATTGGGGGCAACAATGGGACATTAATTATTTAGTAATTTATAGATCCCTGTATTCAATAATGGAAATAGTCCATCAAAAGCAATATTTCGATTTGCTGATTAACTTTTCCAACCGTGTCCACAGCTTGAAAGTCAAAGCTATAGGATGCGGTACCAACATCAACCATAAATCGCACAGGCTGGTACTCCTGCAGGGAAGTATTACAAGTATTCACCCAAAGACAATCGGCAGCCCTTAATATTGAGTTAAAAGGCTTAGAATTCGGTCGGTCTTTACTAGATCACAAGGACGCCTGTTAAATATAGTTCTGACACGCTAACGCACTTTTCCTTAAGGATCAACAAGGTTTAAAAGATTGGTCGATATCTAAAAGAGAGATGAACGGGGGTTTAAAACATTCGGCTGGATATTACAGCACGCACAAAACAACTTCATTTCGCTGCGTTTGTTCACTTGAATAGGCATGGTCATTTCAGCGGTACAAGCCCAATGTAGACCTTCTTATCGTGAGCTTTACATCGCTTTGAACAATGACTTGAGAGGAACGTAGAAATAGCCGCGTTGTTTACCTAAAAAAAAAAAGCTCTACGGGTTCTTTTGTGATTCCTATCCCGAAATGCATAATACCAGTCTTGTTTTTTTTTTTTTTTTGTTTTAAGAAATTTATACACACCCTCTTTCAAATATCAAAGTAGATCCTTTCCTATGGCCAGCAACTTTTAAAAAGGTCTTCTCAGTACCGGGTTTCAGTCGGCGAAATACAAGATTAAGCAAATAGAATTTTTTTAAAAATGGAAGTAAGTTTGAGATATAGAAAACTACGCAACTTGTGCAGTCATAATTTTGTTAATGCTTTGTGTCTTAGATGAAACTGATTTTTAAGGCCACCAGTGGTAAATCTCAAGATAAACCTCCTTTAGGTTTGACTTGTATATGCAAAAGTAGTAGTAGTAGTAGTAGTAGTAGTAGTAGTAGTAGTAGTAGTAGTAGTAGTAGTAGTAGTAGTAGTAGTAGTAGTAGTAGTAGTAGAAGCAGCAGCAGCAGCAGTAGTAGTAGTAGTAGTAGTAGTAGTAGTAGTAGTAGTAGTAGTAGTAGTAGTAGTAGTAGTAGTAGTAGAAGTAGTAGTAGTAGTAGTAGTAGTAGTAGTAGTAGTAGTGGTTGAAGTAGTAGTAGAAGTAGAAGTAGTAGTAGTAGCAGAAACAGCAGCAGTAGCTGTAGTAGTAGTAGTAGTAGTAGTAGTAGTAGTAGTAGTAGTAGTAGTAGTAGTAGTAGTAGTAGTAGTAGTAGTAGTAGTAGTAGTAGTAGTAGTAGTAGTAGTAGTAGTAGTAGTAATATTTCTAAACTTTTAACGTTGTTTCAATTTCTAAGCGTCTTATATGGGGAAAACAATATCAAGGCATATATTTGTTAATGAAAGTGATGTTTTATATTTAGAAATCTGTTTTAAAGTTTACACCGAGAAAATGTGCCCAAATCATTTTTAAAAAGCGAGCAACAATCATGGTTGGTCTGAAAACACAGAAGGAAGTCATAGCCATAAGAGAAAATTTGCAAATGTAAAAGGTGCGTCCAAACAATCAGAATATTTTAACCAACATTAAAACCACAAATCTTTTGGTCTCTTAGACCAGTTTGTTGTAAAATTAAAAGTAGAATTACTCATGCACCGTTCGTGAAAAGGTTATTCTGGTACCTTAATTTGCTTGAATGATGAAGCGCAGAATTAAGAATCATTAAGACCACATGTAAATGCCTTATATTTTTTAATCACCGTTTTTTTTTAAAGAGATGCCGTGGTTTCAGGCTAGGTTTATGTTAAATTATGGTACAAGAGGTAAAGAACAAGTCAGAAAAGTACAAAATGAATGTATTCAACTTGGGCAACTCACTCGGCATTGCAGCTGTATCTCCAACTGTTTACTCTGTCTTCGTTCCGTCTACTGTTGCTTCTCGTTCGCCCAACAAAGAAAGTCCTGCCTTATGCCTGTTTCCCATATATACTGCTTTTATTTCACATAACTTTATGTGTTAAAACGCAGTGGCAAACGACCACCGTTTGGTTTATTTTTTCACATGGAATGCATGCATGCTCTTACATTTATATCTGTGTAACCTTTGTATTAGACAGTCACAAATTTGACTTTTGAATCTTAGATTAACCACTAGAAACCTTGTTTTAGTCAAGTTTGGTGCAACACATATATTGTGCCAAAGAGGACAAAAAACACAAAAACAAAAATAAGAGATATCCTGTTTTTTCCCGTGTGTTATTGTTATAGATTTGGGTGAAAACTTCCGCAGACTGAAGTAAGCACAAAGCAAGGCCTACTTACTTACGCCTTTTCCTCTGATGCTGCATTTTGGAAATGTCTTGACCTATGTATGACGCATCATGTGGAACAGGCATAATGCTAACTGTACTTTTGGTCACGTGACCTAGCTAAGACTTACAGAATTCTGTCTCAAGTTTGAAATATGAGGCAGAGATAAATGGGTTTAGGGTCATACTCTTTTCAGTCCTTGATGTCTGGTGGGGGCCCATTCGATGTCAGGGCAAAGGCTTAGCATCAAATCGTGTAGTGAACGATCTTTGTGAAAATAATCAAATAAGCTTAAGATTTGCATTGATATCCCCATGCCTATTTTATCTTCTTTTTTGTTCTCGTCAAGCCGTCTCCCATTCCTGATCTTATATTCTCTCGTTTTTTCCACATGAGTAAAATCGTAGTAGCCTATGGTATTTAATAGAAGGTTTTATAAAGTATTGGATCCTTTTCGGAATCTTAGAATAATTTCTCATTTTGTCCACCAGAGCTGGTCTTATTGATCTGTTTCTCTTCTTCTTTGGGAGAGTAAGGATAGTATTAATGATTCTGATCAACCTCTATGCCAAGTTGAATGTTGGTGAAACCAAGTGATATCCTTGTTTCGAAGAGGCTATCGAAGCAGACCTCATTTTGCATGCAGCGCACCTTGATAGACGGACTTAATAAAGGCTTGATAGTATCCTGGGGAATCAACTGAACACATCTGCCTTCATGACCTATCCGACTAGCTATATCCTAGGATGAAGAAAAATGAGCATTTTAACCTGTTCACCAGGTAACTTGAAGACTTGAAGGGCACTTACGATTGCTGCTCCTAACCGTCTTTCACATCTTTTTACATCTTTTTATCTTTTTTATTTGTTTGTGTGTGTGTGTGGGGGGGGGGGGGGCGTCAGTCATAAAACTAAAGTGTATGATAAGCTTGTCATTACTAAAATTGATATTCTATGACACAGAGCTGATGAGGTTTTTTCGTTTTTATTTATTTAAATGATGGGTCTAATTTTTTTTTTAACTGTAACCGAAAATACAATTAGCGCTCACATACTGGAAATAAAATAGAATTCAATAAAAGTGAATTTTTCCGTACTAGATCAGCGTTTTCATACAGATCCGGCAATCTTAAAAAACTCCAAGAATAACTGAACAACATGGAATATCATCTAATTCTGAACCGTCTAAATTCTTTAAAGATCATTTTTCACCATACTAGAAGGCTAAAAATTCACGTAAAACGTACCTTAAAGTGCACTACGTTGCGAAAATCATAATTTCGCATCAATTTGTTTAAACCTACATAAAAAGGAAAATTTTCAAAGAGGATTGTGTAAATAGATTTGGATTTTACAAAATTAGCTCATTATTCTTATCAACAAATAGATCAAGATACTTTTGTATTTTTCGAACAAAGCCAAAAGTCTCCAAAAGTTTTCAGTCTAGCATAATCTGTGAAAAATTCTAAATACAGTATTCAAGTTTAGATTGGAAATCGCACATGCCATACTTTTTTAAATATATCCTTAGAGTTTGATAAAAATCTTGAAAATATTATTTTCCAAAACAACATTTGCGGGTGATGAAAAAAAAACAAAAACAGGAGCTATGAATTTGTTTTTAAACCAATCCTTACCAAAGTTTTTTAAATTTTCTCAGTAAGTATATTATTTATATTGTTTCATTGTATTTCAAAACTAGATCTAGCTGTAGCCAATTCAGATACCAACGTGCGAATTGAATGAATTTATAAAACATTCGGAAAATATCCTTAAGTATATATTTATGAAATTACATTTTTAAAGAAAATTTGCATCACAACCCACACTCCCTCATTCCATTCCCGTATAAAATCGTTTTATACCATCTGCCACCATCTTAAAGAGTCTTTTGTTTCCCTTCCCTGGTAAATGTCCAATCTGAGCCAAATCACCAAATGAGTGGGGAGGACTATTTCTAGAGGCCTGTAGAACAGAATGCCTCAGGGATTCAGATCTGCCGTTTATATTTTAATCCCTAGATTTTAAACTTATGCTCAGCAACTGGACTAAGGGACAAATGGATGATGAGAAGTATAATGAAAGAAAAAAAAATCACAACAATATAGAAAAATAAATAAATAAGCGATTTAGAAGCTCTCTTACAATTCTTCCCTGAAAGGTAAATACGAACAAAGAAAACGTTTTGAAACCACACGGGCTAAGAGCATCTATTAGAAACAGCGTGCCGTTTTGCAAAGATTACAAGATTTGTCACTGCTCACCGTCGGGAGCTCATTTAAAAAATAAGTGAGATGCGGAATGAAGGTAACGAATCTTTCCCGAGGATTTAACATCGCACATGGTCGAACCAGCAAATCGATTTCTAAACCGGCTGATCCGAGATTAGAGTTTTAAATATAAGACCACGACACCAAACTCTATATTTAGACTCCAACGCCACACGTCGATGATGAAGAAGAAGAAGAAGAAGAAGAAGAAGAAGAAGAAGAAGAAGAAGAAGAAGAAGAAGAAGAAGAAGAAGAAGAAGAAGAAGAAGAAGAAGAAGAAGAAGAAGAAGAAGAAGAAGAAGAAGAAGAAGAAGAAGAAGAAGAAGAAGAAGAAGAAGAAGAAGAAGAAGAAGAAGAAGAAGAAGAAGAAGAAGAAGAAGAAGAAGAAGAAGAAGAAGAAGAAGAAGAAGAAGAAGAAGAAGAAGAAGAAGAAGAAGAAGGAGAAGGAGAAGGAGAAGGAGAAGGAGAAGAAGAAGAAGAAGAAGAAGAATAAGAAGAAGAAGAAGAAGAAGAAGAAGAAGAAGAAGAAGAAGAAGAAGAAGAAGAAGAAGAAGAAGAAGAAGAAGGAGAAGGAGAAGGAGAAGGAGAAGAAGAAGAAGAAGAAGAAGAAGAAGAAGAAGAAGAAGAAGAAGAAGAAGAAGAAGAAGAAGAAGAAGAAGAATACCCTTAAGTAGAATTAAATGAATTTCTATGTTAGTCTTTATTGAGTTTAACTATTGTTCTCAAAGTTGGAGCTTTGTATTGCGAAATAAACATCTACGAATATTTTAATCAAGAAATAAAGCTTTTTAAAAGTTGAAAGTTTCTACACTCTCGGGGGAAACTTAAAGGTTACAGACTGAAAATGCGGGAGGAATCACAATGTCAGGACCAATGAACATCTGTTGGAGATCATAGTCAAGGGCTCTCTGAGATACAAAAAGCAAAATTCTGAAGGCCAAGTCAAATCCCTCAGAAATGGAGAAGCATTCAGAATAAACTGTCCAGAAACCCATGGTATTAAAGACTTCAGTTTGCTTTAGACCATCTTTTCGATAGCTGGATGGAAGAACTCCATGAACAAACTTCGCCTCAAGGTTGTTTGACTTTCTATTCTCCGCTCTGGCTCTAGCTATCTAGACCTAGAATCTAGCTCTGATAGTGAATGAGAGGGCGCAAGGCTGGAACCTGCTTGGGCAAACTGTAATCTGATTAAAGATCTCGATTCTTTGATAAGGTATGTGGTCTCTCGCTGGAGAAAGGAGCAGACAGAGAGGAAATAGTGAAAATTGTGAATTGAAATAGAGGGTTCCGCTCGTGAAACTGTTTAAGGTCAAATTTTAATTAAATAAGTGGAAGAAGAAAAACCTAGGAAAAATTAAAAGAAGACATTTAAAGACGGAGTCAGACTAAGATATTGATAGAAATGTTGTGTAACATAAATATCATCACACAGCTTGATATGCAGCTAGACACGGCTTTGCTGTGAAAAAAATTCAATTGAGGAAGAGGAAAGGAAAAAAATTGATAATTTTGAGCAATTGATCAAAGCGAGTTAAAAGATTAAATGCGCAAATATAGCCTGTCGCGGATTACAAAATAGGAAGAGCAAAATAAACGCAAATCTCATAGGTCTCTGCCTTCTTATTTGAAGAAAAATGCGAACATTAAAGGGTAAACATGATGCTATCAGGGCATCATATTTCTGCACATCACAAGAGAAGGTTTCAAAGTGGCCTAGACAATCGTGATTCACTTTGCAACGTCACAAAGTGTTATTTCACTAAGAAATCGTGACTTGTGTTCAAGAATTGAAAGCTTAGTAAATGCAAGATCTATCTTCCTTTTTTCAATCTCGAATTTTCCATAACATCCTTGAGATTTCCTCAGTGAAAGTGTTATATTTTTAGATTGACTCATAAAAAATTCAATTATTCTAAGTAGCTACCTCTTGTTTTTTAACAATCATTATTTCTGGGGTTTTTTTCAAAGGTAAACTTTTTAAAATGAGCATTGAGGACGAATTGCCTGATCAGCTTATCGTCATAGTATTACGTACTTGTTTCTGGTAATGATGTAAAGCATACAAGAGTTATCAGTTTTGTCAGCCTTGGGGGATTACATGTGATTAGGATTGTATGGAGGAGGTGTGAAACAAACAGGTCAATATCACAAAACTTTCTGAGCTTTAATGGAGCTTTGGTTTTTTGTAGAATCTTACTGTTACTTAAAATTTTAACCATCCTATTTTCTTATTAAGCAACAATTTTTTTTTTTAGATTGCATTAATTTTAAAGGTTTCTTCTTAAAAAAATAATGTTGTCCTTTCATTGTTTCATAGAAAACAACTTAAAAAGACAGCTGTCAGTATCATGGCTGATTGAAATGTTTTTTTACAAGGCCAACCAAGCATTGTCTCAGGGCATTGACCTAATGAATATTGGCCTTTCATTGTTTGAAAAAAAATCTATAGTCGCCTTTCCTTGATCAGCATGTTTTGATAGAGAAATTTATTGTTAGAACAAGGCGGTTTTCTTTCTACGAAAAATCATTCTGTTAAATATATACAGTACATATATATATATATATATATATATATATATATATATATATATATATATATATATTTATTTATATATATATATTCTTTTTTTTTTTTTTTTGCATAATCGAACTGATACTTTTTGAAGCGGCAAAGTAAGTTGTTGATCTGAAGTTTACAATTATTATATTTATGAAACCGTGATATGGTCAATGATAAAGTATGTCAACCTATAATTAAGTGTTTACCACTAAAAGATTATTTGTGAAACAATCGAGACCATGACGTCAATAATAATTGAAGAATGTTTCAGATTTCGCCGACCTCAGCATACGGTGATGCGACATCACTCTGATCGCATGTTGAGTTACCTCTCGTTGCGAACGAGGTTTTACTTATTATGTAGAATGTAGTGAAATTCTGAAAATATTCTAATGCAAGAAGAGACTCTATAGTTAATTTTTTTTTTTTTTTTTTTACCTTATATCGACTCGTGTTGCATTCACGGACATTTTTTCCCAAAAACTTTTCATCATTCAATGAAATTGAAATATAAATTTATCCTCTCAGCAACTCTTGGCAATTAAACTCATTGCCATGCTGTTGACTAAACAGCTTAAAAAGTCAATGTACGCAAAATCTTCATACCTTCAATGTCGATCAGTGATAGGGTGGAAAGTGAAAAGTTCATGGGACTTGGACTTTTCAATTTTTTTTTTTTTGTTGTTGTTGAAAGTAAGTCTGAACAATAATGAAAAGATCAAGCTACTGATTATATTTCCATTTATTCTTCCCACCTGGATTGCTTTTTTTATGAACCATTTTTTTTTCTTTTTGTTGCATGTTTTTGCGCCTTAATCAAAAGTTTTATATGGTTGATTACATCTAGAGTGCTTTAAAAACGAAATCGGAAACGCTGGCCTGATTGAGGGAACCCATCCCACATCATCAAAACATTATGAAGTATGCAGCTATCATCAAAAGATATTTGAGTCTCTGCACTTTATAACTGCATAAATATTTTTTTTGCCTTAGATATTTGATATGCCTATGGTTAGCCCATTGCGAGTTACAGTGTATTTATATATGATCTCATATATTACATTATTTTCACTTTTATATGTTATCAAATCGCTGCAGACGACAGGTTGAAATCAACCATTACAGATCAGAGCTAAGTAGATCGTTCAAAATAATCATTTGCTAAAGTGCATGTCAATGACCTCTTTTTGACATTGATATAAAAACAGTGTGTGGGATTCAGTACAAACATTATCTTAGCGTGTGGTTATTGAATTTCAGTTTGGGTTATTTCATCTCTAGCTATTTTTGGATTTCGTTTCGCAATCCTTTCATGAATTCGATCCTACTGCAAGATTAGCATAATCTCCAATTTTGTTATTTCTAGTACCAAAATATTTTGGTATTGCTTAAGATGTACATGCAATGGTCCTTCTCCATGACGGCATTAATCTTTACTTTCAATTAGATCTTTATCGTCACAATCCTTGCATAAAATCAATTGTAAGTACACAATTATCATAATCTCGAATCATCTTCGATATGCGCTTGAACTGATTAGGTTTATATTCCTAGCTAGAGACCAGGATTGTTTGACCACTCTGGTGATAATTATGCACAGCGAAGTATGATTAACTCTCCGTTTGTCAGCCTACGTATTCCTGCTCATCTCTCCGATCTAAGGCTTAACTTGCTGTTCTTCGCCTGTCTCTAGGGAGAGGTGTGCTGTGCTGGTAACTTGGTGCTGTGTGAGTCAGCCAGAATGAATGGTTCTTGTATTTGTGGCCCTTCTTTCTTTTAATGTTACGTTCAGTCTTGCTCTCCTCTTTAGGGAGAAACATCTTCTGAATACTTTTCTACACAAATAATTTAACTGTTTCTTTTTATTTACTTTTTTTGTTTTGTTTTGATCATCAGCCGCAGAATCTTTTTCCTTAAAATCTGCATTGTTTAATCGCAGATAATTTTTTTTTTAAATGTTTTTTTAAAGTAAATGAAAAAACTCGAATTTTTTGCATTATTGAAGGAAGAGATACATTGCCGTGATTGTATTATTGTTGATGTTGTTGTTGTTGTTGTTGTTGCTGTTCTTGTTGTTTTTGTTGCTGCTGCTGTTGTTGTTTTTGTTGTTGCGGCCGTTGCTGCTGCTGTTGTTGTTGTTTTCGTAATCAAATTTCGAATTTATCAAACTTAAAAACTCATTTGCAAATCATTTATATTAGAAGTAACAGGATTAAATGTTCAAATTTCTATTGAAAATAAACAAACCCATCAAAATCATTTTTTAAACCGAATCATTATCTTGTTACGAAATGATCAATTGTTATGCATAGTAAAAATCCGGTTAATCAAATACTACCCAGATTCGATCGATTTAAAAAGAGGAATAACTTTTATTAACAGCTAATTTCACAGAAAGTTCCTTTCAAGGCATGACACTATTATTGACATCAAATGTATTTCAAGGCTGACCAAAAAAGAAACTCTAATCGCCAAAAACTTTTTTTTCCCTGGTGCGGATATTGAGTTTAATGGCATAATTATATTTTTCGTAATAGATTGGCGGTGATTTTTTACGGACGTCTGGGGAAGATTTTAACAAAGCTGTTTGATCTGTCTCAGCTGAAAGACGTTCTAAGACTTGATTGCCGTGAAGACAACAATAGACACATCATAGAACATTACCCTGATTACCCATTGAGAACGCTGCCGACACCAATTCTTTTTCTCTTTTGTTCGAGCTACTGGGCAGAGCAGTTGTGAATCTGACCACCCGCGAGAGAGAAGAATGGAGTTTCCTTGTTGCATGTCGCTCCCTGGGGCAGTATCGAATCGTGACTGACGAGAGCGGTAACGTCCTGATTGGTTTCTTTCATTTATCGAGTGATCGCCGCTCATATCGATAAGGCACCGTGGCAAACGTCCCGAAAGACAGTGTCTGTGATTTATTAGCCTTTCTAAATATCTGGCAGGCTTTTTTTCTCGATGGCCTCGGTTATGGCTTTAAAGGTCATAATGGCCGCAATACTAAGATTGTACAAAGAATGGGTCAGACTTCAACCTTGAACGGTAGAACAGAAAAACAACGGATTAGTATTTTTTTTTTTTTTTTATGAAAAAAAAAGTCTGCTGGTTGAATATGCGATGATTTGCTAATGATTTACAGTATAAATATTTATAGAAAGCCTTGCATGTGTTTGAATTTGAAGGGATTTCTTCATGATAAAAATTACTGTTTGAAAGATGCAGAAAGAAGGCCGGCCTTAATTCTCCGATTGTGCTGCATTTGTTCAGTCTTTTCCTCCGTGCAGTTGATGCTATTGGAGCTTAACAGGGAACATAATCCAGTTGCAGCATGGACAAAGTTTGGTTATGTATTGTGTTACAGGTTAAGAGGAGGGACGTACAAAGGATCAGATTTTCCCATAAACTATGTATCCTTTACTCTGTTCCCCGCATAAGACTCAAATGGATATTAAGAGACGCTTAGGAGATAGTCTTTCGAAAAAGTTTCAATGCCTATACATGCTTGGAGCCGGTCAATCTTTTTTCTTTTTTAATGAGAGAGAGGTTTAAAAAGTTATAATGCAAAAATGATAATCTCCGTCAGTTATTCCCTTTGATATGCTCTTAATGTGTTGTTCACTGGGGAACTAGAATTTTCACTATTTATCTATGCATCCTCTCAACTATACTTTCCGTCACTATTATCTTGATATATATATATATATATATATATATATATATATATATATATATAATATATCATTGTTTCGTTCCATATGCTGGAAGGCAAATTGAATCACTACACTGGATTACCGGGAGATCTAGATACAGAACTTGTCGACAGGTTGACATTAAACTAAAAAATGTACTAATATATAATTCTATTGACTAGATTAAGAGAAAGTGAACTTGAACAGTAGATAAACAGATTTTGTCTTACGGATCATTAACGGCGTTAGCAATTTCTTTAAGTTTCGCTCTGTTTCTGTCTGCCTGCCTGCCTGTTCGTCTGCCAGACTATCTGTCTGTCTCTAATTCTCTTGTTCTCTCTCTCTCTCACTCTATCTCTCTCACTCGATCTTGCTCTATCTCTTCCATCGCTCTCATACTTTTGCATGAAGAAAAGGGGACCTAAGGCTTAAGAGTTACTTTTTCTGCGTTAAAACAATAATGTCCCTCTTCATATCGTACGTTTACCATACTAAAGCTAAGCAGTTGCAACACAGCTTGTGAAGGGCGGGAGGGGGGAAGAGGGGGGGGGGGGCAAGAGAGACATAACAATGAAAGCGAGAGAGAGGGTGAAAGAAAAAAAGAAGAAAGAAATATAAGAGAGAAAGTAAGAGACAGGGAGAGACACAAAATACATAAAGAGACAGATAAAACAGATCCCGAAAATTAGACGATTTAAATGACAACTGATGAAGAGAGAGAGAGAGAGAGAGAGAGAGAGAGAGAGAGAGAGAGAGAGAGAGAGAGAGAGAGAATCAAAAGCCAAAAAATTAAGACAGAGAGAGCGAGAGAGACGGGAACGGTAGAAAAGCGAGAGATGAGAGAGGGAAAAGAGAGGTGGGGAAGGTGAGAGAAAAAAGGTAGAAAGATAGGGAAAAAAACATGCACAGGGAGAGAGTAGAGAGAGGAAGAAAGTCGAGAGAAGTAAAAAGTTGGGAGAAAGTGATAAAAAAGAATGAAAGAGAGTGATAAGAGATTAGGACAAGCAGGAGGATGGTGGAAAAAAAAAAAAAAACAGGAAGAAAGACACAACAGAGTATTTTTTAGGTATACCCGGTAGTAAAATTTTCAATCAGATTCGTCCTTTGCAGTTCTTTTAAATATTGCAAAAAAGTTATTACCTGAATTTCATTTAACCCCTGATTTTCGATTACCTCTTACTCGTTATTGGAGTCGGCCTAAGATTTTATTTCATCCCTAGCTCACAATATTTCTGTTTCTATTTTAGAAGTTACATCCTGAAAGACTGGTTCTGAGCAATAAAAACGTCAGGCTTACACTTTAAGCACGTAACAATTGCTAAGGTCCCCATTCTTTAATTGTGTTGGTTCTTGGAATTTAAAAGCTTGTTCATTCCAGTTTTCGGTTGTAACAAAAAAGAGTTGCGATCAGGGCCAGCTGACGACTTCACATGCGAAAAAATGCTATTAGTATGGACCAAGGGCTCTTCAGCTGTCCTCTTCAGCTGTTGCTAGGGAATGATAAAGCAGAATACTATGTGGGGCTGTTAGGGCTTTGATTTCCTTTCTTAATCTTTATTTCTACCTAATGAGTCTAGTATGGGTATGTGTGGAAGTGGGAAGAAAAGGCACACCGCAGTTTTGGGTGTTAAGTTACATAAATGTGATTCTTTAATGATCAAATGGGTCTTGGTCAACATAAGGAATTATAAGTATTGATGAATCCATAATTTTTATTTCAGTATAATCAATCTCGAGAATGTTTAAAAAGAATGATTATTTTTTTCCTTTTAATTGGTTGAACATAGAATTTTTTTCTCCCATAGTGTTCTAAATCTAGATCTACATTATGGAATCATGGAGAAAAAAAAATAAGAAAAAAAATAAAGTCAATCTAATAAGTTTTATCCGTAGAAGAGCATAATTTTACTATAGATTTTTTTCAATATGAAATGACAGCTTTACCTTACTTTCATATAAAAGACTATTTATTTTTCAAGTCATATTTTACAACAGTCTTCTTAACGCACACTTTTTATGTAGAGTTCGTGGGTAATTAGCGAGTACACTTACAGCTATTAAAAGCATTGTATGAAAGAAATAAACTCAGTGAATGGAAGTATTATTAGCCGTATTATCTGTAGTAGTAATAGTACTAGCAGTAGTAGTAGTAATAGTAGTAGTAGTAGTAGTAGTAGTAGTAGTAGTAGTAGTAGTAGTAGTAGTAGTAGTAGTACTAGTAGTAGTAGTACTAGTAGTAGTAGTAGTAGTAGTAGTAGTAGTAGTAGTAGTAGTAGTAGTAGTAGTAGTAGTAGTAGTAGTAGTAGTAGTAGTAGTAGTACTAGTAGTAGGAGTAATAGTAGCAGTAGAAGTAGTAGTAGTAGTAGTAGTAGTAGTAGTAGTAGTAGTAGTAGTAGTAGTAGTAGTAGTAGTAGTAGTAGTAGTAGTAGTAGTAGTAGTAGTAGTAGTAGTAGTAGTAGTAGTAGTAGTAGTAGTAGTAGTAGTAGTAGTAGTAGTAGTAGTAGTAGTAGTAGTAGTAGTAGTAGTAGTAGTAGTAGTAGTAGTAGTAGTAGTAGTAGTAGTAGTAGTAGTAGTAGTAGCAGTAGTAGTAGTAGTAGTAGTAGCACTTCAATTTTGTCTTCAATTCACCACTGATAAAAAAGTCAAGACGGCAAAATAAGTTTTTGCAAGACACTCTAGTGCCTCACATTCATTGAAAATCAATATACAGCTTGAACAATGCATTGTTAAAGTTGTCGTCAAAAAAGTCATTTGCGAGGCAACCTTACGTTTTGTAGGTTAAGGCAACCCAAAGATATGCATTGCTCTTTAAGTGGGTACTCTTAACAGATAGCAAAACCAGTGACAAGTCCTTCGGCTGTTCATGGTCTAAGGTAGAATTGATTGAAGCGCAGATGAATAGGCTTTGGCTCTAGTCTTCTTCCTTATGGTCAAAACTGCCTTCGGTGCTTTCTCTTCTCTTTCTGATTTTGTGCTTCTTTTTTTCCCCCTTCCCAACACCATTATGCGTTTTTTGGTCTGTTCTATCTCCACCTGAACAATAGGGATAGCGTGATCCGCTGAAATGGGTAACTTACAAAGGAAGGTTCCTACGAGCCGGAGCTAGAATAATTCAAGAGGCTTAATTGCTCTCTCGATGACACCTTAATCTCACAGACAGCCAAGATATTTGATCCTCGAAAATAAGAAGGGCGCGACCAAGCATGTACAGTTTTAACTGTTCGAACTTCGCGAGAACTATGGTCCTCGAAGAATTTACTTTTGCCTTCATCAAAGTTTACTATAGAACAGAACGGAAGCGCTAGAAGCAAAATGTAAAGACAAACATCTGATATTGACAGTTACCATTATTTTGTTATCCGTTCTTTGAGGAGTCATATGGGTGCGTGCGTGATTATCTCAATAATAATCTCAGACATTTCTTTTGTTGCAAATTCCACTCCTAGCCCAACCCCCCTCCTCCCCCCCCCCCCCTCCCTTCCGCCCCAACAGTGTCCAGTATTGAAAACATACTATGTCATAATGCCTTTTCCCTGGATATTTATTGAGAAAACGAATCCATTTGAGTAGCTTTATTCTCTTCATTTCATCTAGCATTAGAATTGACGTCAATATATCACGATAAACTGCGGCCGTACAATCAGAAAATTAGATCACTCTGCCCTAGTTAACTTAATGGTGCATCGACCAAAGGCAATCACGAAAAGACAATATTGGAACTTTCCCTTACAGCCAGGGATTCCCGTGAGGTGTGCATCCATTAGTTAATGAAAACGATTCTTCTATCGTCCATATCTACAGACTGCAGTTTAGATCTGCTCACCACAGAAAGTAGGAAAAATTTAAAGGGATGAGAAAATAAAACTAATGCTGCGAGTAATAGAATAGATAAGTCTTATGAAATTTATATTTGATCTGTTTCACAATTTTTTTTATAACTCATTATGTTATCAAGGACACATAAAGTCACACCTGAGTTCAGAAGAAACACGTCTATTATGTCTTCATCTCAAATGCGTCTTGTAATGGAATGAAACTGCCTTATTTATGTTCTTATTTTTTCCTGGTACATTTAGCTTTGGAGAGTTCACAATAGCTGAGTAAAATGTGAAATTTGTTCAAGCGATGTCTGTTTCTTTGTTCAAACCATTGCAATAATAACTTTTGCACGAACCTGATCCTCTTCAGATATTATTATGTTATAACATATGGTTGGAAACCCAGATGTTTATCCTACCCAAAAAAACCCAATCATATTAATGCTCGTGCTACCGATATTTATTTATCAAATAGATAACTTTGCAGATATATAACCTGTAAATTATCAAACGTGGGAAAGCGATGGCAGGCCCTAATCACTTCACAATGAATTCATTACTTATGATGAGTTTAAATGACAAGAGATAGGCAAGAAACGTTAAAATCAGCGTATTGAATCTTTCTTACACCTTAATGGTTAACATTAAGTATCGTCTTACCATGAAGAGCTTGCTTTATCGCAGCACATTCAAGCCTCACACCGCTCAGAATGGCGTCCTTGGCTGAAAGATAAGAATAGTTAACTGATTTTGTAAAATTCAAATCTATTTACAAATTTTCTTAAAGATTGGTTGTCATGTAGATTTAAATAACCGAGCGGATAAGAATTCCCGCAAGGCAGTGTGTTATCTTTTTTGCACTTAATACGGAAATTCATAGTTTTCTAACAAGCACTTAAAAAGGATCTACAAACAGGTTGGGGAAGTGCAGAATAAGTCGATTTCCTTTAACAACGTAGTTCTTCTCCCGCAGTTTTACATATCAACCAAAGCGTCTATTTTTAAGAAGATAAACTCTTGTTATCAACGGAAAATGCATCTTCCATAAAGTTGCTGGATCGTAGATAGATATTGAGCCGAGCTAAAAATGAACTTGTGGCAGCCATGCGTCTAATTTTGTAAACACCTGCTCACACAGGTTCAAGTCTAGATATGAAGACCTCAGACGCGATTTAAGCTGCTCAATCATGGCCCTCTTCATCGCTAGATCGAAGGCGATTTGAGGAGGGGGTTCGACCGATATTTTATAATTTAGACAAGTTAAAGCGGTATCTTGAATTTCTGGCATACAATGAGCGTATTTCCATAGAGTACTATGAATATTTATTCTCATTCACAACGCAGGCCGAAACAAATGACCCTTGGTTCCTTCAAAGCGCCTGTTGAGCCTATAACTTCACATTAAAAGGTGAAAGTTTTCGTGTATTTTCTATTTCGCAATAGTCTTTAAAAGTTCGCGCTTTGAAATGCAAGGAGGTGGGAATAAATTGAAGTAACACAGTCTAATAGAAATAGAAAAGAAAGATACAAAGAGAGAGAGAGAGAGAGAGAGAGAGAGAGAGAGAGAGAGAGAGAGAGAGAGAAAGAGAGAGAGAGAGAGAGAGAGAGAGAGAGAGAGAGAGAGAGAGAGAGAGAGAGAGGGTGAACGAAGGAATAATTATACAGACTGAAACGCAGATTTAGACATCATCAGATAGCAGGTAAAGTTGAAATTTAATGGATGAGTTTCAGTTAATATTTCTTCACTCAAAGTTACGATAACAAAGGAAAATGTCGAAACAGAAGTCTGTTTGATTTTTCCGTAAACAGGATATATCAATTCCACTTCCATTCAATTGATTTAGCCATGCACTTTTTCACGTTTAAAAATTTAAATGTAAAGAAAAGATTTAATATCTGAGGCTATAACGACAGGCCAAGCGTGCACGTAAACGTTATAAAACGTGACTTTGGTGATAAAGGTGCAAAACCATCAGTCTTAACGCAAAACTCTTCTTCTTTGTTTGTTTTTTATTTGTTTTGCAATGTAAAGTGCAAGTTGTCATCTTGCGGTGCGCAACCAGCCGTTATTCCAGGCAAACTCCGTCGCATTGACCAACTTTTTCATTCAGCAATATTGTTAGTAGGATTTTTTTTAAAAATCAGTAGCTGCTGCTCCCAACAATGTACAAAGTAAAGTCATTGTGACTTTTTTGTGAGTATTAGACTTAAAAGCAATATGCTAAGAACAAACTGATATTCACCCGTATTAAATGATGGCACTTTGCTATTATCATTCCAAACACAGTAATAGACTGTTATAGCGTTGTTATCTTAGGATGGAAACGCAAAGAAAATGGAGTTGATAGTAAAGTACATTAAATGTTCATCTGACCAATATACTTGCTGATGGAGGTTAGGTTAGGTTGGCTAGAGTGGACTGTTGAGGAAAATTATGGTTCAGGTTTGATGCTATATTACCAATTTGATGTACTGTGATGAAATCAATAACCATCTACTTTTAGCAGCATAGTTTACTGTAGAGTGTTTCATCGTTTTCTTCATGCAAAACTTGAAGTGTCTTTATGAGTAGCGTCTTATTTGCTAAGATGAGTATTTCAGTGTATGAATTTTTTTCTACGAAACGATGTTGAGATATTATTTTAGCGAAGCAACTAGCATCGTTTTCAGTAAAGATAAAGAATGTCAACTACATGTTTCATGCATGTTTTCAGCTCATACAGAGAAAATATTGCTTGAATAAGACTGTAGAATAACTTCTCTCAGTCTTGTAACAGCACACAGCCATTGTCCTTACTCTGCAAAGTATTTCCGTTATTGACTCACTAACCGTGAGAGCTACTTCCGGAGTTTGCGTTTCCCTTCCGGCAGACGTGGGAGCGGATTCATTGATCAAATTAATTTACTGGTTGTTGATTGACTAGAGCTGAAATGTCGACAGGGATCGAGACCACTCGATAGTTGACCTTTTTGCAGCAAATTATTAGCATAATGTTGATATTTATTTGTTTTTGCTTGGGGGCCGAAAACTCTAGGTATTTTTGTCCTTTGACAACATTACATATTTAATGCAGATTTGTTAAAAATTGTACTTCAGCCATAGAAATGATTATTGATTGAGAACATCTTACCATACCTATCGTTGAAGTAATGTTCAGAGAATTATATTTCACTTTCAAGAAACTTCAATTAAGTTGGCCCATCAGTAAATCTGTTGCGAAAGTCGGAATATATGTCGCCTCAAGGCACCTGAACAAAGAAAATTATCGAAATGTTATAGCTTCCTGCCCCGGAAGTCATTGGGAACTATGTGTGCGATGTCGCATTTTTTATGAATTTCAAATTTTCTTCTCAGGCCCAGTCTGAAGGAAGTGTAAGAGGAATGAAATGTTTCAATCATAACTCATATAATCATAGCGAAGTGCGTTTTGCAACATGACTTTTACCTCAAATTCAAGCATACTTTTATAAATCTTAAAAATCATGAAGCCTTAATAATATCAAAGAGTGGCTGATAAGATTGATCTTGGTAACAACAAGCTAAGTATAAAATTAATGATACTTTTCTTTATTCGAAATCACACTGGCTCAATCTATTTTAGTGTATAGCTAAGAAACCGCTTAAAAATAAACGTGTATTGCGAAGGTTGATATAGGCTCAATTTTAATTGATTAAATTTGAATTCAAAGAAATATATAATCGCAGTCCTACTATGTTTCTTCTAGTCCAGTAAAAAAAGCAAATAAATGTTTTTGCAAAGAAGTAAATTTATCACAGACAAGCGTATGGTTTTATTAAGCAAAAATAACTACCGGAGCAGCAGGCTCTTAAGTTGCTTTTTTATAATCATTATTTGCTTCATTCAGACTAAGTACATTTGGAATCGCCAAATATGATTTTGGTTATTGATGTTTTTAGATCTTTAAAATTTACTACTCGTAGTAAACATCGTTTCCATGGAATGGCAAGAAATTGAAAGGATATTGAAACAAATGAAGCTTTCTAAAAATGAGAAATAAATACCTTAAATTTCATGCATCAAAAAGCTTTTGTTTTTTTCTCACCATTCTTGGAAATTATTGCAAGATAGAAACTTAAAACATTTATTTAGTCTTGCATTTAGTACATTGTATTAAACACGACCCTTTCTGTAACTAATCTATGTTCTTCCATTAGTAGACACCAAGAATTTTTTTACATATATATGTATATATATATATATAACTGACAAAAACTAGTTTTTACCCGTGTTAAGTAAGCTGAGCCATATACTTGGATATTTCTCAAATCCTGTCTATCTTACAGTAGGCTGCAACGGTTGCTTTTCTGTTTTCTTCTTTTTTCAATAAAAAGTTTTATAACTCAGTTTAAATTAACTGATGAAATTTTTCAAAAACGAAAATAAAAAAAAAATCATTACAGTGCGTCTATTCTAAAGAGGAAAAATTGGACTTCTTAAAAAAGTGATTTCCCAGCAGACGAAGCATCAGTTCATTTTTTTATATCAAAACAATTTTTAATAAGATTTTTTTACCTAATATTAAATTCATTTAAATGAATTCAGAATAGCCATGATCGAATCGTCAGATCTTAACTATAATTATCTTCTGTGCGTATCAGAGGTTGTTGCAAAACAAATTCAGTACTCATAAGTATTGGTGCACTCCGGATCGGAAAATTTTAAAATTAAAAGAGGCGCAAACAGTCTAGTTTCGGGAAAAAAAACTAAGAGCTGTTTTCATTAATGTAAACATTTACTTGAAAAAAAAATAAATTAAGGCTTTTCAAAAGAATTAGTTGTGGTTTGTGCCTGCCTCATTAGCCAAGAGTCCGGAGATTAATTAAATTTAAAACCGGTGTTTTCCTAGCACTTAAAATTCTTAATTGATTTCAAGAATGATTTGACAAGAGATTTAAGGGGGTAAAAAGAGTAGGAATGTTTACCAATCAGTAGCCTCATTGATTTTACCCTCGAGACGTGTCAATATGGGAGGGGTCGAATAAAGTCTCCTCTTTATCAAATTATAACCTGCCATTCGCTCTTTCTCTCTCTCTCTCTCTCTCTCTCTCTCTCTCTCTCTCTCTCTCTCTCTCTCTCTCTCTCTCTCTCTCTCTCTCTCTCTCTCTCTCTCTCTCTCTCTCTTTCTCTCTCTCTCTCTCTCTCTTTGTCTCTCTCTCTTTCTCTCTCTGTCTCTCTTTCTCTCTCTCTTTCTCTCTCTCTATCCCTCTATCTCTATCTAGCTCACTTTTCCCTGTGCCTCTTACTTTTTCTCTCTTCTATTTATCCTAAATTCTTTGTCTGTCTCTCTTTCTCTATCGTATTCCCTCTCTCATTGTGTATCTTTGCGTGTATGCATCTGTTGATAAAATCTGCCTAGACAGAATGCTGTCTCTATACCGCTTGCATATATACTATCTCTCTATCTCTCTGTATATCTCTATCTCTCTATCTATCTCTCTTTCTTATACAACTTTTACATGTTTCTTTACATCAGTTTCTTTCCAGATATAGGGAAAAGGAGTTAAAGGGTTGATAGTACATACCTCTCCAAAATCACGTGATCTTGATCCTATACCAACATCCTTGCTGATGAGACATTTTGATAGTCTGTGTAATGGTGTCCTCTTAACATGAATGATTCTCTGACCTCAGTGTTTTATCAAAACCTTTCAACTATGCCATTGTCAAACATTTGTTAAAAAATCCAAACCTTTGTTTCGATGGTTTGAAACACTACAGGTCGGTATCATTCTAACCTATTATTGTTATAAAAAAATCTTTGAGAAAATTATATTAAAACTTTTGCCAACAACGGACTATCGATACTTATGAATCTGCTTATAAAATGAAGACAATCTTGAAACAGCTTTGTTTGAAAAAAAATACTTAATAATTTTTTAATTGATGCAGATGAAAGCTTTGCTTTCTTACTTTGTTAGATCTAGGTGCAGCTTAAGCTGCCATTGATCTTAAAACTCTCTTATACAGGCTCCTGTACTCTTTTGGTATCTCTGGAGCCGTCTTTAAATACGTTGTCTAATACCTCAGAAATTGTACACAGACTGTAGTCATGAAAGGTGAAACACCTGCTTGTTTTGACCTAAAATTTGGTATTTCTCAGAGCTCTCACTGTATTGGTATTTCACAGCCTCTTAATTCAGTTATGAAGCGCTCATGGTTTAGAGCATCACAAGAGTGTTGATGATACTCAGCTTTATCAAACAGTCTTATCATCTGATTCCTCCAGTTTTGAAAAAGAATTTTAAGTTTTGAATAATTAAAGTGCAGAACTGGATAGCAGCAAACAAGCTTCAGCTGAATTGTGACAAAACAGAGAGTCTGCTCTCTGATGATAGAGGTGAAATGAAATATGATATTATAAGAAATATAAGTATTTGATACGATGCGGTTTATTTTATTAATAAAGCTAAAAAATTTGGTGTGAATGAAGAAATTAAGTTATCAATGGAGTCACATGATAACCATCTCTGCAAGCTAGTGTATCTTGAATAGAGGAGAATAGGCTTTATGAAAAAATTTTTCTCAACAAATCATCAAAAATAAAAAAGACGCTTGCATTAGCTTTTAATCTTTCAAGGTTGAACTACTATGATTTTTTTATATATGAACATACCTAACGACCTGGGTAAGTTACAAAGATGTCAAAATAGTGCTGCTAGGATGGTAGCAAAGCAAAAGACGGCGTGACCACTTAATATCTCTAAAATCATACATTATATGAGATTTCCATGCTGTTATAAATGCCTCAATGGTTCTGCGCCTACCTTATATTTGTGGAAAACTGTCCCCGTCTCTAAATATTATTATTAAATTTATTATTATTATTATTATTATTATTATTATTATTATTATTATTATTATTATTATTATTATTATTATTATTATTATTATTATTATTATTATTATTATCATATTATCATTACTATTATTATTATTAATATTATTATTTTTATTATTATAATAATAATAATTATTATTATTATTATTATTATTATTATTATTATTATTATTATTATTATTATTATTATTATTATTATTATTATTATTATTATTATTATTATTATTATTATTATTATTATTATTATTATTGTCATTATTATTTCTATTATCTATCTCTTCTTTCTTTCTCTTTTCTTTTGTCTCTCTCTCTCTCTCTCTCTCTCTCTCTGTCTCTCTCTCTCTCTCTCTGTCTCTTTCTGTCTCTGTCTTTCTCTCTCTCTCTCTCTCTCTCTCTCTCTCTCTCTCTCTCTCTCTCTCTCTCTCTCTCTCTCTTTCTCTGTCTTCAAAACCCCCATATCATATCCCAGTACCAAATAACAAACAGTGACGTACGTACTTGAAAAAGCGAAAATAAGATCGAATTCCAACTGTTTTCGAGTGCCAGCAGATTTTTTAAAATCTTTTTCAAATTTGGTTCCCACTTTGAATTCTAAAAGCTAAACATTTCGCTAACAATATTTTTAATGTATCATTCTAGACATTAGAATCATAGTGGTATTTTGCAATCAGTCGATTCATATCCAGATTTGTGTTGCGTTAAAGTACAATATTTTTGTATGAAGGAAATTAACGGGTAGTGTGTTAGCTTTACGTCCGTCGTGGGGTGACAATGAGCGTGTCTGGTTTGGAAAGACTTGAGTTATCAAGATATCAGACACGCAATAAGACAAAAAAGAAACTGATTTAAAATATGATTGCAATTTGAAAAACACACACACACACACACACATATATATATATATGTATATATATATATATATATATATTGCAAGCAAAGTGTGAGCACAAGATATATAATAATGTTTCATTTTCTTCCTTTCTTTCTTTCTTTTTTCTTTTTTTTTTTTTTTTTGGAGAGGTGGGGGGAGGGGTGGGGGTGGGTTGGTTTGGGGGTCAAAATCTTTCATATCCTTAGTTGTTTTGGTTTTTTTTTTTCTTCATAAAATGAGCTGACATGCCTTCACCACCATGCCTTGGTTTTCAATTTGCTTGAAAGAAAAGTCTGAAAATCAGGTATCAGTTTTTGAAATACTTTCATCTCAGCTTTTACCGTCAATTAAATATATATATATATATATATATATATATATATATATATATATATATATATATATATATATATATATATTTATATTGGCCGTCTTTTCTTCATGGATTTATTTCTAAATATATGAAAGTATAATCTTCTTAATTATTTAACATCCCCTTAATCTTTCAAGTCTTACTTAGATTATCGTTGTGGGCATACAAGAAAAAGGTTTGCAAATCTTAACAATCTTATCGGATGCATTTAAATGCGACGTAATGAATTGGCCCAGAAAGACAGCTGCAGATATGGGCGTGTCTACATGGTTTAATAAAATATTTTTACTCGTTTTTTTAAGTGCTTGCCAATGTCCTTATATTATTGATTTTGAAGACGAAAATAACGTCAACCACTCCTACACAAATGAGTGACGATCGATGATGGTGTTTGTTTACAGCCAGTCGACGAATTAGTTTCGCTATTAACAAATTTCCGAGCTGTCTAAGTTAACTCTTTTTAATGAATGGTCCGTCCACGCAATTCGATGCTGCCGTGTTGTTGGCTCTCATCTGTCCTAGGGGTGTTAGGGCTGTGCCAGAAAAAAGTTTCCAAGATGGGAACATCTTAACATACGGATGAAACCTAAAGGTCCAGTTTGAGCTGCCGGTATGAAGACCGCAGGCACTACGTTGGGACAATTTGTTGATCTTTTTCAAAGCAAAACTAATAAAATCGTGTGATGAATAATCAACCATCAGACAGGTTAAGGATGGATTATTGTATAAGTAAAAATAAAGCAATACATAGGTTTATCGTCACAAAAAAAATTGTATCAATACAAAAGAAGAAAAAAAAAACCAAATTAAAGGTCAAAATGTACCCTGTTTTATATAAATTTTAAAAAAGGAATTTGTTTATCTGATTAAAAATCAATCGGAAACTATTCGACACATTGAAATAATGTTTCCAGTAAAAACATCAACTCCTGACCTATGAACAAATCCTTCTCATACTATATTGGCAAGAATTAGATTCTGGAAGAGACAAGCAATCCCTATTCATGTAATACTATCCTTGTGCCTGTTGCAAATATCATATACTAAAAGTTAGTCTAAGAAAAAAGGGGTTAAAAAGGTAATTATTTTGCTCCGTGTCATGAGCAGAATTACTGATTCACTGATTTATATCGTGATGATTTGGTTTTTAAACTGATAAATACTGGGCTAGTAGAGAGCAATTCTCGCCCCGCCTAAAAATCCATCAATTCACCAATACCTTTGTTTCTTAGCAGGTCAGGTTATGAATAAATCAAAGAATAAACCCAAACAGGGAAAAAAGTCATGATGTAGTATTTCAACAACAGCATCAACAACAACAACAACAACAACAACAACAACAACAACAACAGCAACAACAACAATACTTTGTAACTGGTTCAAAATATTCCGATGTAAATTTGAAAGGTTTAATGATTTACAAGGATATTGCTCTATCTGGGCACTATACGTTGTGGGATAAAGTTCAAATTCACTATTCGATTTTACATAATCATGTGGCTCACCGAACGAGAAATAGCTTGACCCCTTTTTGTTGTCAGGTTGTTTAGAGCCAACAATAATATCAAACATGATGCCCCTGTAACGCTCGAAATATTTGCACTCGAAGCCGACACTATTTGTTATCAGAAATATCTTTACTGCATTTGTGATACATTCAAGTAATCTACATTCGTTTCAATAAAGTTGTTATGACTCATTTGATTACAAACATTTTCTTGGCCCATGTTAATGTAAAAAAAAAATTATATTATGGTATGAAATTAATTTTTCGCATAAAGGCTTTTTTTATAACACAATATAATGTTGCAAAAAGAAGATGTTATTTACACAGGCTTATTATAACACAATATGCAAACAAAGAGCAAGTTATTTTGACATAAAATGGGCTGTACAGAATTAAAGCTCCTTGCTTGAAACACATTGATTTTAGCATTAAGAGACCCATACAAATAGATTGGTCATATCGTTACAACTACATTAACATTTTCAAGGCATACTTCACTGATTTTCAGGTCAGTTAATCGGAATTTAGATCATAGTGTATTAAGGCGATTGTGCTCTGAACCTTGTTTAATTTTTCTTGGGAGGATGTCAAAACAGTGGATTAGTGGGAAATTAATTACCAACCAACCATTATATCGACATAGAAAGAACGGTGCTTCCTTTCTCTTTCAATGGCATAATTAGCATGGCATCATTACTTGCGAAAATATAATAACAGATGGCGTGAAAAGGAATAATACTTTGAGCATTGGTATCATGTGGAGCCGACTTGTGATGTATAACTATATGTATAACTCAATCTTAAGAAATTGTAAGAAAGACCGAAAGGTTTCTGGGATGTTGTTGTTTTGTTTGTTTTTGGTTGTTGTTTTTTTTCAGATTATACTCTTTTCTTCTAAGCATAGGATTCATTAAAGGTTGGATACTAGAAGGTATGATTGAAAGGTTATTTTATTAAAATAACTAAACTTATTTGAAAGAAACACATAGATAATGAGAAATGATCTAACGATTGTTACATTTACTGATTCCCCTCTTTCTGAGAACCCTTGTTATACATAATACTTTTTAGTGTGGTACGATTACAGTGAAAATTTGTTTCATGAATTTCCTGGTTTTTCTTTTTCGCTTTTATGCCAAAAACTTTTTTTTTCTTTTTAGTGAGTGTTATACGTGAATTACGTCATTCGTAATTGATGCTTATTTTTCTGAGTTTTACTTATCATTATTTCCGTTTTCATTAAAACAAACACTCTAAAGAATATTTAGATTTTTAATTCTTCTAGACTTAGCATAGAGTATTGATTGTTTTATTGCTTGAGCGTTACCAGGCAAGTCGTATATATTTGCATGAAATAAATCGATTATCGTGAGATGATAGTTTAAAGATGGTTTCTATAAAACATCTATGATATGTCAACTAATATATACCAGAGAGATAACTGTAATATTATTAGATTGTGGATGTGATGTCTATAAGCAATCTGACCTCGTTTTAGGACAGTCATTGTCCCTTTAGCAAAGGTGAGTTCTTCAGCTGTCTTAAGTCTAAGACGTCTCTAAAATATTAAGCTTCCCATAAAAAGTTCACAATAGCGTCAAGAAACTTAAGCCATTGCCATAAAACATTGATTTTTCTCTCAATTCTGTTCTCAGCTTATGTTTAAAACCTTTCTATGGCTAGCGAGAATTTAAGAAAGTAAATATCGAATCATTCTTTTTCTACACCAAAAAGAATGCATCGATTTCCTCAACAGAATAAGCTCCTGTAGGCTTGTTCGAAAGTGGAGCAAAAAGTTAGCTTTCAGCGATTATGTTCTGTTTTATTTATTTCATCAGGCTAGTTCTCAAATTAGAGTGACTAGTATTAAGTGAAAGACACCTTCTCTTAAATTTAAAACAAGGGATTTACTTCTTTGTCGATATTGCCATTTGGAAACACATTGTAGGTTAAGAAAGTCAAAACTTGGAGCTAAATCTTTCAAATTCTAAAAAGAGGTTTTGAGGAAGTGATTAACTGAGCAAAATAAAATTAATATGGGTCTTAGGTTGTTATATACATTTAACTTCCTACAATCACTTTCAAGTCGTTCCATTATCTTTTAAAATATCCTCTATGTCTTGAAGTTTTATTTATATGGTGTTCAGTTGCGTCAATTCGTCTATTTATGTAGACAAAATACTTTCTTAACATTTGGCTACTTTAGATTATGCACGATATGACCTGGTGGGATAAAAGATTCATCAAAGCCAACAATTTAATGATTACACTAGCGCAGACATGATGTAAGCTGTGACCTGAAAGTAGGCCTCTTGAGGACATATGGAAACAAATATTATCTTTAAGAAAATCAAGACCACCTTTACGAGTATGTCAATATGAGACTGGCTTTCAATTATAACAACTCAAACTTAAAAGCGGGAATTAAACTTTGATCATAAATATCATTTCATTAAAATTTGCATCGAGTTAAAGACGCTGTTCTCTTACACGCCACAGAACAAAAAATTCTGCTTTGTATAAGAACATAGAAAATAATGTTGATCATGTTTACATGCCAATATATTTCATTGTAAGGTGAATATTTTTTTTCTATATTTTTAAAGATTTTCAATTTTACCATTCTCATTTTCACTTTATTTTATCAGAGTCTTGATATTTTGTGTTTGTTTCTCTCAGAGTGGAAACATTATTATCAAGTGTTCTTAAACAATTAATCAGGTATTAGTATCAGAGTGTGTTTAAGACACACAGAAAGAGAGAGAGAGAGAGAGAGAGAGAGAGAGAGAGAGAGAGAGAGAGAGAGAGAGAGACAGACAGACAGACAGACAGAGACAGAGAGACAGAGAGAGAGAGAGAGAGAGAGAGAGAGAGAGAGAGAAAGTTGGTTGGAAAGGATGGCAGGAGAGAGGTAGATGAAATAAGTTCATCTAGAGAAAAGGATTCGGCTGTTATTTGTATTGATGATTTTCTGATTACAGGTGTTCTTTTACAAGATTGGTTAACAAATATGACTTTTCACATTTAGTATTATACTCTTGATTTTTTTTTCAAAATATATTATTTTGACTGCTAATTTCTACTTTATCGTAATTTATTAGTTGAAGAAACCAATGTCTGGGTGCTTTAAATGTAAATTCTGGAATACCTCATTTGACCGGTACTGTCTATTTTTAACTATTTGGTTGAACTTTTAAGGACTAATAATTTTTTTACACAAGTTTTAATGTATAGGAAAGTTAAATTGAGGTTATGTAAGTCTGAGGTCGATGTGTATTTCAAACTAAGCTTTATTTTCAACTTAACCTCCTAAGGAGTAGGATCTATAGGTTAGTCATGGGGTACGTTCATCAAGCAATCATTCATGTTATGGAATAAATGGATATCAAGTCAAGAAATTATAAAGTTTGGCGAGTAAAATTTTCTTCGGACTTTTCTTAAAACAAGGCTAGGCGATTCAGAGCTGGGCACTTCAGTTAGTTTTTAGTTAAGTGATGCAGGATTATAAGATAATTTCAAACTGCTACAACATTGACTTCATTTTTGAGATTGTGGAATTTAAAATCTAGGGTAAACTTTTGCACCCTTTAAAGATCCAACGCAAGTTTCTCTACATCCTATAAGTTTATAGTAGTTTGATCATACCCTATCTTTTTTAACATATTCTGCCACAGCAGTTGTTTCAGTTCATCGGTATATTTATAATCATGCATGTATGTTTATTTGCGTAGGAGGTCGTTTTCATCTCTTTTCACAACAGATGAACCCCAAAACAAATCCTTCGAAAATTAAAAAAAAAAATTAAAGAAAAACTATTGAAATGGTGCGGGGGGAAAATGAAAAGAAAATACTTGAGGTAATCGCACATATCTGAGTCCACTAAAATGGCCTGTTCGTTAAATGGTTAGAGACACCAGGATCTTGGACATCTGTGTCCAGTAATCCCTGTGGAGTAAATCCCGTGGCGTGCGATGGTCATCCCGCCTACAACTCTAGCCGCATAGCTCATTGACAACAAAGCTTCAAGCTAGTCATTACTCTGCTGACTGTTCTCCGATGTCGTTCTGCTGTATTTTTTTATTTAAAGAAGTCGTCTCGAGATGAACCCAAACACAGCTTTTTTTTTTAAGCAAAATCAATTCACATTTTTAAAGAAGTGACAGTATTGGATTCTCAATTCTCATCGTGCATCCTATGTGGGGTTTTTTTCTTAAATATGAACATAGCATGGCTTTGTCTCGGTAATCTTGATGTTCTATGTTGCACATGCATGGAATGTGTATTCACAGCATTGCTTATATGGTTCTTTAAAAACATACTGTGCTTCGTATCTGGTTTGTTGAATGATCAGTCGAATTTAAAAACTCCATGGTCAAAAACTGCACGACTAATTAACCTTGCTATTCATGATATGAACTTTGCGAGATAGATCAAGTTTCATTTTTGGCTTGGTAACTTGCTTTCAAGAAAGATAACCAAAGAAAAATATTGGTATGACCTTTTTATTTTTCTTACTCATGCCATATCAGAGAGTAACTGATTTACACGGAAAAAAAATGTAACATTGAAATGGAACAATCGGGAATACCAAGAATGATAATAATCAGCCTCGGATGGAATACTAAAACTCTCAAATAATAATATTTTTTTTTTGCTGAATTATAACGTGATATTATAACTGGAAATAGAGCTAGGACCTTATAAAACAGAAGGCACCAAAAAAAATTTGAAATAATTTTTTTGACCTAACATTCAAATGCAACACTATTTGAAAATATATAGTTTAATAGACTATGCCGCTAAATTCCGAGATATTATAACAGGAGGATACTCCTGGTAATCTGCTTAAGGATTTTATTCGGAAGAGACATTGTGTGATATAACACTTACCCAAAGATTATGCTTTTACTTCGAACTAAATACGGATCAACTTATAATCTTGCTAGATGAGCTGCTTATAGCCTTTCTACAATTGGCTATGTTTGCTCGAATAATATTGTGTTTCATTTTTTTTTTTACGGCAGATTTAAATACCTAGAACCAAAGTATTATTATTTTTACTCACAGTTTCTTTCTGCATTTTTGCAAATAAAAATACATATCCCAGGAAAATGACGATAAGTTTATTAATCAAGAAACTAAAGCAACATTTTGAGGAGCCGATTAGAATATGTTTAAAGTGGAAAGCCATTACATTGCGCTATTTTGAATTCTCATTAGTTTCCAGTTATTGCTTTCTTAAATCATAACTAACTTTAGTCAAAACTAATATTAAAAAGAAAAACTGCTGCGTAACCTCTCTCGGAAGCCCAGTCTTCTCGTCATATTGTTGAAATTCTAATAGGGGTCTGAATCTAAAAAAAAAACGGGACTTCTCTTCAACAAAAACATCTTTAACGTTGGTCCATAGCTACATGAAAAGTAAGCTGATAAGAATTTATTAGGACCAAATACAAAATAAATACTTTCACATCTACTTGCTTAGATTGTCATAAAATATTTCCAGAGAAAACAAAGTTGACAGGTGTCTTCCTTCATTTATAAAGAGAGGAAGAAAAAATTCCTATTTTGTCAAAGAAGTATTGTACTTTTGAACTAAACAATTGTATGTCGGGTATCAATTTAGGTTCAAATAAAATGGATCAAATTATATTGAACAGTTAAGAAACTAGAAGCAGTCACCTTACAGTCATACAATGAATCTTTTTCTTTCTAATATGAAAGGACTAGGCGTACTGCTGAATCAGAGTGCGCTCACCAAGGCCTTCTGATTGTAAAGGGTCGGACAAACTGGACGTACAATAATGGGTGAAACGTGATGTGCTGAATAGTAAGATACAAATGTGGAATTTGTTTCCATTTAACATTATTGAACTTTTATTCAAGGGGTATAATCAGAGAGAAAGGGAAAGAGGGTGAGAGAGAGCGAGAGAGAGAAAGGGGGAAAGGGGAGGTTGGGGGGGGGGGGGGCGCAGACAGTTACACAGACGACCAGACGAACAGACGTGCAAGAAGATGGAAAGATATACAGACAAAATGGACGTATGGGAGAAAGTCCTGGAAGGCCTATAAGGCATTTTTTTTCTTTCTCTTTATTTGGCTCTCTCTGGCTTTGCTCTCTCTCTCTCTCTCTCTCTCTCTCTCTCTCTCTCTCTCTCTCTCTCTCTCTCTCTCTCTCTCTCTCTCTCTCTCTCTCTCTCTCTCAGTCTTAATGTTTTTCTACGTCGCCTACCCATTTCCAGTTTTGTTAGTCGCAGTTTTTATCTTTTTTCTTTCTCTTTCTTCTTTCTCCCACTTTTTCTCTATACTCTGTCTCTCAAGTTCTTCACTTGATATTTCTTAATTCCTCCCTCCTAATTTTTCTTTATCTCTTTCTTTCTGCGTCTTCATTTTGATTCTCTCCGCATTTTTATTCTTCTTCCACATGTCTAATATCTATAAATATTTCTCTTTCTCTCTTTCTTTCTCAGTGCAGTGTGAATATCGGTCTACCTCTGTGTCTCTCTATTTTATGCTTCTGGTATCTTAATCATTCAGTCCAACTTACTTCCTCTTCCACCCTCAATGGCAAGAAGCCTTATCTATAAATATGTCTGTACCAGCCTGTACCCAATTTATTTCTCTCTCTTTCTATTTCTAACAAACTCTCTCTCTCTCTCTCTCTCTCTCTCTCTCTCTCTCTCTCTCTCTCTCTCTCTCTCTCTCTCTCTCTCTCTCTCTCTCTCTCTCTCTCTCTCTCTCTCTCTCTATATATATATATATATATATATACAATTATAATGATAATAATAAAATTGCTCTCCCTCTCTCTCTCTCTCACTCATTCTCTCCCTCTCTCTCTCTCTCTCTCTCTCTCTCTCTCTCTCTTTTTCTCTCTCTATCTCTCTCCTGAAGGTGTAAATATGACACTTTTATCTTCTTTATATTTTACAGATCAATGGACCATGACGCTGTAAACATTATTGTTTCTTATAAAAACACCAAAGAGCGAGTATTAACACAGTAAATCAAGTTCATGTTCAGATTCTGATGAAAGAGCTGCTCACTCATGCGTGTATAAGTATGATTTATTGTAAGAAATTAAACGTATGCAAACAATAGGACAAAAGATAAATACTGTGCGAGGGATTATTATGTTGGTTTTAATTAATCAATCAAGTATACAATGAAAAGGAAATCTTGTGAAGAAAGTATATTGATTAGTTTTCGAAAAACTTGAATGAGAATACAAGAAGGATAGGCGTTTAAGCACACCTGCAGCAGTTACTTCTATCAATACAGATATCGGCAGGTTATGAAACATATGCAATACCAGATTTAATATTTAATATTTTTATGCAATATACAGCCGCCACACCATTTTTTCATACACACACGCTTTGAATTTCAGCGTGATAACTTCAAATTGAACCGTGAAAGAGGGGAATGACTTCACTAAATTAATAATTATTAAAGTCAATTCCTACAAACAAAGAGATTGATTGTTACAGCGACTACATCAACGGATGTAAATTATATCCTTCTTGAACATCTTTTCTCCTTCAGCTAGATACCATGTTTAAATGTTCCTTAATAAAATGTCTTAATCGATAGCGCTTAAGTCTCTGGCATGCTTTTTATTAAATGAGCTTTAAGAATGTTGTTGATACAGAAGAAGCGATAAGCTCTAAAACAAACCAATTTTCTTCTAACTTATTCGCTAAGCGCACGGCTTAATAAATCATGTTTATCCTCTAACATCTCTCGTTTTATCCTCAATATATCAGCTGAGAAGAAATAATATGATGCTCAATATTCAAGTTTCATGCCTTCGATGATTCAAAGGTATTCTTTGTATCTACTGAAAACGCAATGAATCACTGATTCGTTCTGCGACTCAATACTGCTGTTAAATTCATTGATTTGAATAATGGTACTTGGTTCCACGTTTCTTTACTTGATAATTTACCTGAGACAAAAGAGACATATCAACAATAAAGAGCTTTTAGTCTCTATTACAGAGATCATAAGAAAATGTCTAGATCTAGTATTATGATTCCATTTATTTAAGGATAATAGACGCTAATGTGTGATATGTGAGGGTCTTTCCAGCCAAACTGCTCTTTTCTACTTAGGTCTAACATACACCGTTTTTCAGTTAAGTCTAGACCAGACAGATAAAAATATGTTTTGGCCTATTATAAGATGGATTTAAACCGGTCTACAAGATTTTATCACTGAGCCGGGATTATTCAAGCTTATGAAATATGGGGCTCAATATAACATTAATTTTACTGTTATCATTCTAATGTTATGTTCTCTATGTGAGAGAGAAAATGTACGAACAAAACCTGTATTTTCAAGGGGTATGAACATTTCTAAAAAAGAGTGTTAGAATAATTGAGATGAGTCGTTTTATTACATAATCTTCAATGTTTCAGTAATTGTGTTTTTAGCGTTCATAATGTGAGGACCACTTTAAAAAATATTGTCTGGTCTTGGTGAAAGCTTTGGTTTATGTGGATGCTTATTAGATTATTTTGTCTATTTTTCTCGAATTTTTTTTTTCGTTGATGACGTACTTATTGTTATTGTTGTGAAGTTGATGACGATGTTGCTGTTAATGCTATTCTTCTTCTTCTTCTTCTTCTTCTTCTTCTTCTTCTTCTTCTTCTTCTTCTTCTTCTTCTTCTTCTTCTTCTTCTTCTTCTTCTTCTTCTTCTTCTTCTTCTTCTTCTTCTTCTTCTTCTTCTCCTTCTTCTCCTTCTTCTTCTTCTTCTTCTTCTTCTTCTTCTTCTTCTTCTTCTTCTTCTTCTTCTTCTTCTTCTTCTTCTTCTTCTTCTTCTTCTTCTTCTTCTTCTTCTTCTTCTTCTTCTTCTCCTTCTTCTTCTTCTTCTCCTTCTTCTTCTTCTTCTTCTTCTTCTTCTTCTTCTTCTTCTTCTTCTTCTTCTTCTTCTTCTTCTTCTTCTTCTTCTTCTTCTTCTTCTTCTTCTTCTTCTTCTTCTTCTTCTTCTTCTTCTTCTTCTTCTTCTTCTTCTTCTTCTTCTCCCTCTTCTTCTTCTTCTTCTTCTTCTTCTTCTTCTTCTTCTTCTTCTTCTTCTTCTTCTTCTTCTTCTTCTTCTTCTTCTTCTTCTTCTTCTTCTTCTTCTTCTTCTTCTTCTTCTTCTTCTTCTTCTTCTTCTTCTTCTACTTCTCATTCTTATCCTCCTCTTCCTCCTCTTTCTTCTTCTTCTTCTTCTTCTTCTTCTTCTTCTTCTTCTTCTTCTTCTTCTTCTTCTTCTTCTTCTTCTTCTTCTTCTTCTTCTTCTTCTTCTTCTTCTTCTTCTTCTTCTTCTTCTTCTTCTTCTTCTTCTTCTTCTTCTTCTTCTTCTTCTTCTTCTTCTTCTTCTTCTTCTTCTTCTTCTTCTTCTTCTTCTTCTTCTTCTTCTTCTTCTTCTTCTTCTTCTTCTTCTTCTTCTTCTTCTTCTTCTTCTCAATATCATTATTATTTTATTGTTATTATTTCTATTATTATTATTATTATTATTATTATTATTATTATTATTATTATTATTATTATTATTATTATTATTATTATTATTATTATTATTATTATTATTATTATTATTATTATTATTATTATTATTATTATTATTATTATTATTATTATTATTATTATTATTATTATGATCACCATCACCACCACCACCACCACCACCATTATCGCTGTTTTTAATATTATTAGCGAAGATTAACTGCTCCAATTCCTCAAATCCCCGCACATTATGACATTATGTACCGGTCTGAGTAGCAGTCAATTTAATTTTTAATCTAAATTATGGCTTTGATGTTTTACTTTTATATGTCTGTGATCAAGGCTGTGCTTTAGATCAGTTAATTATTTTCAGAAGACGCTAAAAATTTGGATTTAGTTCTTTTGGATAAATGCAGCCATTAAACTGTTTGAAAACTCTATGCAGTTGATTCCAATTGAAGCTAATAACTATATTTCAATTGGTGGCCGCTAAAATTAATGTTAGAACGAGTACGCAGATATTTTTTTGCAAATCCAATGTCTGTTTCCCCTTACTGCCTGAAAAGATGCAATCTATGTAAGGGGGAAAACGAATATATAATTTTTTGCGAGTAATGACGATTTAGCTGATCGCACGTTAAAACAATGTATGAGAGGTTGTAAATTAGAAATCCAAATAACAATGTCCTGTTCCTATTCTAATTTGCCCATAAATTTTAGTGAAGCGAATGAAGACAGCAATCGCAATTCTAATCATCAGATATCTAATCTGACACGGAGCAGCGATCACAGCTCAATTGAATTAGTTCCGAGTATGCCCACCCTGTTGTTATTGATAATGATAAAGAATGCTCTTCTTTTTTTTGGCCGGTATCGATATGGGTTCAGCATGCTGCAGGCATCTTCCACATTCAAACCTTATCAGGCGCAAATTTGCAACGCTCGCGATCGCTCACTCCTGGAGACCCGGTTCTGTTCTGTCGATCCTGGTGAGGATGCTCATGGGTTACCCAGTTCAAAGGCAGACTGAGCACAGTCATTACTTGTCAGGAATGTTGTTAACACTAATTTGGGCGATTTCGATCAAGTCGTATAAAGTTCATCTCGAATCTTGAAAAGGTCTGGTGGCTCCGACTGATCTTTGCCTGCTCGAAAGCTAATGAGAAAGAGAGACAGACAGACAGAAGAGAAGAACCAAATAGATTAAGTTTATGAATATAAAGTATATACAGTGAGAAAAGAGAGAGAGAGAGAGAAAGAGAGAGAGAGAGAGAGAGAGAGAGAGAGTCACAGACAGAGGAGAAGAACAAAATAGCTCAAGTTTGTAAATGGAAAATATATAAAGTGAGAAGAGAGAGAGAGAGAGAGAGAGAGAGAGAGAGAGAGAGAGAGAGAGAGAGAGAGAGAGAAAGGGGGGGGGGGTCGAACGGTGGATTTTCACTTTTTCAGTTTTGAGAGGGGGAAAGGAGTAAACTTCAGTAAAGTTTAGACACTGGAAATGAGTAACAAGAGGGGTAAAAAGGGAGAAAAGAAAGAGGATAAACTTATAAAGAGGACGAGGAGATGAAGAATAAGGGCGACAGGGCCTTATCATCATTCTATTGTTTGACCAAGTAATTTGACATCTCAGGATGCAGTGGTTTGTTTTAATCCCTGTATGTAAGTTTTGTCATGATGCAACATTCTATTATTGTGTAAAGATACACGCATAAAAAAGGAAACATCAGCAAAGACCTTTATAAATCTCGGGAAAAAAATTACATTGAAGAGAGCCGACATTTTGCTAGAAAGTAAAAAGTAAATAGTTGCTCCATCAACCTAACGTATCTAAAGATAACATTATGTAAAAAAAAAATTGGTACTGGTCGTCGAAATTATAAACTGTACACTTTTTTTAAGTTTTGTTTTTATGAATACAAACTAAGCAGTGGAAAGGACAGACTGTTTTATTTCAAAATAAATATTTTTTTCATTTTGTTTGTAGTGTTAAACATAACAGACGTTCATGTAATTAAGGCTGTTTTTACGAACAAATACGTTGAATAGTTTTGCAAAGATTATGGTTTGAATTAAACGGTTGACTCGACGACTCTTGTCAACCATTATCTTCTCTGCTTGTAGAAAAGAGCTCCCATGCTGATAATGAACGACAAGGATACATTAATTTTCTCTCCAGCTCAATTTGCATGTTTTTTCATTGGTATAAGCTTACTTGCCCTCGAGGAATGTAAAAAAGTTCCTGCATTTTTTCATGCTCCATCAACTTTTGAATCAATCGCTTGACAAACAATTTGAAGTTTTACTTTTACTTTCAAGATGTTCTAATAAACTGCTTGGAGGATCATCATGCGCAGTATTAGCAATGTCTTTTCCTTCAGGCATTAATCTCCAATTATCTTTTTTTCATTCTCGTTTGTTTTAAAATATTAAGAGGGAAGATTATGGAATTTATATCAATCAAAAGGGAAATTATACAGCTAGAAAAGCCTCGTTGAAAATATCTTTCATCTGCTAATTATCTAGTTATTTTGTCTAGAATCGCCGTAAGGAAGGGGAAACGAGAGGCAAAATTGTTGAAGCAGGCTCCTTGTAGAGATGCATGTGCTAACCATAGATTTTGAATAAAACATACTTTAAAACTACAGACTCACATTTTCTAAAGTGAATTCAAACTTATTCTTATTCCCATTCTATTCTCTTAAACTAATACTGCATTGCATTCTTGTTGCGTAGATGAGAATTATATTTGAAGTGCACACAAAATGCAATGGGAATAGAATGCAATCAGTAGAGTACGTTATGCTATGGATATTTAAATTTTAAAAATCGTGATAAAAAGACCTTGAACTCAGAGTTAATGAAATTCAGTTTCAATAAAGATTTCTGAGGGGGATTTTTAGAAAATGAGGGAGAATAATAGGAAAGGTTGAAATTGGAAAAATAAAAAATATATAATAGAATTTTAGCACGAGTTTCATGAGAATCTCTAATTCTAATGCTTGAGGGCTTTATGATTATTATCAAAAAGTATTGGAAATATATAAATATATTTTTTTTGTCTTCGCCATCAACACAATACAAATAAGGAAAAGAAAGTTCCTTGGATTAGGAGTGAAAAAAAATAATATTCATTTTCAAGCACGAAATCGATTTTGGAATTTGGATTACAAGCTCAAAAGCAAGTGAAAAAATTTGTTTAGAGAAAATTTCTTTTCCCTTTATAGCTATAGTGTGCACGTGAATCGATGGCTTCGCTGAGTGGTGGAAGGCATCAGTTGAGGAAGTTTGCCAGCCATTCTTTTCAAGGTCCAAGTAATGACAGGAACGCAAAAAGACGCTGAATGCGGTGTGAAGACGGTGTAAAGATTTAATCTAGCGTTTCATTTGTGTTCTTCAGAAGATTATCTGAACGCGCTGGATTTTGAATGTGTTGTTGCGTTTTGCTGTACATGACTTTTTCAGATGAGCTGAGTAAAGACGCAAAGAGGGTAATAGAGGTGAAAGATCCTTCAGCCAATGGAAAATGTTTTTAATCTTTGTGGCATTGGTGGTAATAGTATATCGACATTCCTTTTTTTTCAATGGAAAGAAATTCAAGTAGTTTTTTACCGCGTCAAGTTAAGTTTGGGTAGTTTATTTTATTGATTTTGTATATCTTTGTTCCCGTTAGTTCATCAAAAACTCTAGTGTCATTTATAAAAGGCAGTTTTTTCATTGGCACTTTGATAAATTGGTGTCCCTAAGCTTCCCCAAATAATCTTAAATGCAGTTAGTTTTTTGTTTGTTTTTTTTTTCTCCTGTTGTACCAATATGCAATACTCCTTTCAAATTAAATAGATACTTTGTTAACTTTTTAATTGGTTATGATTCAGCTTTAAAAAAAAGGACATGTTATTTGTCAATACCTAAAAATTTGGTGATCATCTAGACAAAGAAAGTGATTTTTTGAAGCAGCAAGTTGGAACTAGTTGTCGCCATCGTCTGTTGGGTCTTTGGCCGAAAAATAAAAGCACAGTCGTGGCAAATTATGAAGTTAGAAACGCGTGTGCGAAGAGATAAGGTTAGAGGATTACAAAAAACATTTTCACCGTGGCGACATGTCGAAATTATAAACTCATTAAATTATATATTACACTAATTAAAAGGCATATGAAGACTTTATTTGTTAATTTATGTTTAGTGGTCACGTTATTGTACCAACTTTTTTATTTGTTTATTTTGGATGTGTAGGCTAGTGTTATATCATAGAATCATAGTCAGCTGTAAGGTCTTCTAAAAATTAATTTCACTTTCGGAGTTATCAAATTTAAAATAATAAAACTCAAAACCAAAGCTTATAAGACTAAATTCAAGGCATTGTACAATGGAATCACATTTTCCTTTATAATCATTGAGATAACAAAATTATACCGTTATTACATACCAATCTTTAAAAGTCTTAAGCGAGTGTATTTATCATGTATTGGCCCTGTTGAGGACATGTTATCAAAGTCTAGACCGGCCAATTTGTCTTTTAAAAGAATTACCTCAGCGTCATAGTAGTTCTTTTTTCAATTCACTTTTTAAGAAGAGTCAGGGAAAATAAAACTGTTTAAGTGTAGTGGCATTTAATTTATAGTTTTGACAAATCTGAGAGTAACAGAAACCACCCTAGTGATTCGTACCAACCTCTGATCTGCTTCACTAGTGAGTTATAAGAACCTCTGATCTGCTTCACTAGTGAGTTATAACAACCTCTGATCAGCTACAATTGTCTTGAGTTGTACCAACCTATGATCTGCTTCATTAATGACTTATAAGAACCTCTGATCTGCTACAATTGTATTGAGCTGTATCAACCTTTGATCTTTTACAATTGTTGCGAGCTGTACCAAGCTTTGGTCTGCATCAGATGTTTAGAGTTAAACTAGTCTAACAGAACACCCAATTCATCTGTTAATGCATTTGGGTCACTCTTGCTGTCGAGGTAGGGTGAACAACAGATATATAGAATCAGGAACTAAGCAGTGCCAAGTGACTTCATGATTTATTCTCTCGGTTTAGGAAGCAATTTTTGAGTTAAAGACCGGCCTCCAAATGAGCAGCGTACATTAAGGGCAAGGATTTTCCAAAGTGTAAAAGAGGTTTCTTACAACCAGCGCGTCTTCGGTGTACGAGTCAGCTTTGAAAACTGAATGGCATATATTTTTTTCAATGTTTCAACTCTCATCGATTATGTGGTGTCTAGGATTTTGTAAAACCCACTGGAGGACAATTTATTTTCATCAAGAAAGCAATTCATGCTCCCAATGATACATATTAAAACTTTGGCCTCTCTGCTCTGATGTTAGCAGCCTAGTCTTGGTTGATAAACACAATAAGATTGAAATAAGCAATCGGCAATTTACACTAAGCTGTCCAACATGGCACGTCTGATTTAACTAAAGAGTAATGTTGGTTATTTCGGATTTCTTTGACGATCAAAAGAAATTGCGTATTTTGATGATTTGAGACAGATCGGCTCCAATGGTTGTACACCTCGTTATTGGGTTGAAAAGCAGGTGAAAATGATGAGCGTGTTTCGGTTTTTACTTTGTAACCTGATTATTTGAATAAAGGACGGCCTATCTTGGCGTGCTTTATTGGTAAAAATAGATTGTGCGTTAAAAATATGTATTGATATAAAAAATGTTGATTCAATTTTTGGTTTCTTTGTAGCAAAAAAAAAAAAAAATGTAAGTGCTCCGCTTTAGTAACTCGTGCAAGATAAGAAGAAAAAAATTACTGAATGCGTGAAGGAGGCGGGTCTATGCCTTCGTTTGCAGAAACCGATAGGGGAATGTGGTTGATTTGATGGCGATCCGGTCGAAGATCAAGTTGTTCAATCTATTGGTGATACAGGCAAAACAATATTAGTTGGTTTCATAGTTTTATTGTTTCGTATGGGAAACCATTATTTTTTTTTTTGTAAGAACTTCAACCCGACTGAATTTTCACTTCAGTCAATAATAATTTCTTCGATTTTACTCATGTGAAATTCTTAATAAAAATGAATGTGCTAAAGCAAATAAAAAATTGCCTGATTCTGGCGTATAGGCTGCACCTTGATCAATATTAATCAATCTCTTTTATGGAGTATAATTCTCGATATGTTTTATCTGCAAAACAATTTTCAAAATTTCAGATTTAGTCTGACGTGTAACGTTGTTAAAAAATAGAATAAAAAATTAAATCGTGCTCTATAGAGCACAAGTAAGAAGGAAACAAGAAGAGTCAAATCACGCCCTGACGTGCATCAATGGGTGGGAAGCAGAAATCACGCACTTTAATGCACCAGTGTCTGTAATAATTTGAACAAATTGTGGCCCAGAGATAGAATAATCTAAGAATGGTAGTAACTGTTGGAGGAACGTTGTACAACTTTGTGGTTTTTTTCTTTTCTTTTTCTTTCTTTCTTTTTTTTTTTTTTGTTTTTTGTTTTTGTTTTTGTTTTTTAATCATACACAGTGACTAAAGTAACTACTACGGGCATTATCAGTGCAAACTCAAAATATTATAAATTATATGAAACAATAAGCTAGTCTACTAGGAGACTATTATAAATAGATAGTTGTGCAATAAGCATGTAAGACGGGAGACTATATCGTGCTGTTCCAAGAATCACTTGAGTGTGCCTGGATTTTCTCCCTTGAATATTCTAAAAATCTTCGAGAAATAGTTTGGTTTAAAAAAAGCTTCTGAACATGTTCTCTTTAGAATATTGTAAAAAAAAAAAAAAAGGCATTATAGGACCAGCTTGGGCCAGACAAAGATCTTGTCTCTTTCGTTTTGATACTTTTAATGGTGTAATAGGGAATCTTTGGAAAGTTTTTAGTATAGACGTCGAAGAGATCATTTATATAACATCTATACCACATTATTGTATATACGATTATTATATAGATACTTTTTCAATATTGTTTGGAGTAGACTTAAACAGTGTAAGGCGCTTTGTAGGAGTAAAAAAGAAGAAGGAGAAGATGAAAACGAAGAAGAAGAGGAGGGGGAGGAGGAGGAGGAAGAGGAGAGGGTGGTGAAGCAGCCTTTTAAGCTATCCCAATAATTAATGCTGACATTGGTAGAGATGAGTCTGAAATTGATTCACTCTTTCAAATTGACAACTGTATTAAAATTAAGTTTGCTTACAACAATCGGTAAAAAAATTGTTTGAATTTAACTCAATTCTTCTTAGAAACCACCATAGAATTCTTGCCAAGCAGATATAATGAGCCTGTAGATTCGTTGAATCATGGAATGATAAAAAAAAGACGTCTAGGAATGAAAGAATTTTGGTTTAGGTAAAAGAGCTCTCTCAATTCATGATAAAAAGTCTAACATTTTTTGTGCTTTTTTTGTAAATAATAAAACAGCAATTTGGCGAATCTGTGTATTTTTTTTAAATAACCATGTCCATATGCCAAACATTCCATGATTAATCATTTATCACAACATTTTGCATTATAATTGAGTTCCTTTTAAATCTTTGCTGTGAAGTATTGGTGAAAAAGAAAATGCTGGATTCTTGTCACCTTTGCTGCTTTCAACTTGATGTATTTAAGTTTATAATGGTGGGAATAATGTCTTCAGGAAGATGAAAGGTATAAAATGAAACGCTTTTTTCTTTATTTTTTAAATTTTTAATAAAGAAAATTGCTCCCAATAATACATTGTACAGAAAAAAAAATGATTGTAAACATTTCCATATAGAAATAATCAACTGCTGTAAGGTAATTGTAATAAAAGGCACATGCAATAAAAAATTATGAAAAATACCCAGTATGGATTTAAAAAACTAAAATCCAATATTAATCGCTTCTGCAAACCAGATTATTCTCAGCAAACACACAACCAATTAACATTACCACTACAAACCCATTTAATTTGTATTAAAGGCATTTTTATGAGAATCAACATAACCTTCTTGAGAGGTCAACTGTACACAATTACATCTCACGTAAACATGAATTATAATCAATATCTAAAAAATTCAATGATTCAAGATGTAAAGTTATTTTAAAATACTTTCATTAAAACTTAAGCCAATACTTTACTTATAGAATTGGAAGTTATTATGTATTTTGTTATAAATGCATCATATACTTGTCTTTAAAGCTATTAGAGCTTGGTATAACAAACAAAGTGGAAAAAGTCAGTATCTAAACTTTAAATTATGTCAGTACATACGTCATTTAGTTAAAGCTGTATTATTTTTAATACAAAAGTTGCAATAGTAACAAACAAAGAAATGTACATATATTTGCTGAGGCAATTGTCTTTCAACTCCCACAGAAATAAAAACACTCATATCTTAAGTCATCAGAATACAAAATGTTCTTTTCTGACAAGAATAAAATAGGACCTGGATTGACCCCTTCTGAATAGGAGCTTCATTCTGGGATATTAGAAAGACAATAAGCCATCTGGATGCATTTTATTACTTGTATCTTGAATCAAGCACTACAGTAAAGATGGGCGGATTTAAAAGTTAAAGACCTTATTTTGGATTTATCGTATAATCTAGTCTAGATGGCTACATTTAGAATATAAATCTTCATTTAATCTATGTGTATTGCAGTTTATAGACTAGAACCTGCTCTAATAACCATGTAAATTTAGAAAGACAAAATGTGTCTTTCTCATGGTGTATTTTCAGTACTTCGATGTGAATGTCTCCTGACATGTGAGATGCCAAGGCACTAGATCCTTTGATGCTATCTTTTTCTTCTTAAAAAGACATCAGACATGATGAAGTCTATAAAATAGAAAACCAAATCACAAAACTAGATCTAATTTGAGATAAAAAAAAGACATGAATACATAGTGAAGGGCAGATGTATCGCCTTGGATTAAACTGGCGGCCATCGC
Organism: Elysia crispata; assembly: GCA_033675545.1. NCBI lineage: Eukaryota > Metazoa > Mollusca > Gastropoda > Plakobranchidae > Elysia > Elysia crispata. Next base: position 3,713,516 of record JAWDGP010004263.1, on the reverse strand, counting down.
ATTGCTAGGACAAGATCAGACATTTAGCCAGAGAGACATTATCAACTACTATAAAATCACCAATTCTTTCCTCTTTAAGTCTTGTCAGCATCATTATCAAAGTTACCCCATAATTATGTGACTAGATTATAATCTTGATTCCACTCAAAAGATTTTTAAAACTACTTAGAATGTTGGACTTGAAATCTCCATTTCAATTGAATCTTGAGTCAGTTATCAAAACAATATAAAAATATGATGATTCAGTTCATCTCTGAAATGACAAGTTGTGATTGAAAATAACACACAGCTATAAAGTACATACTCTAGATATTTAGCTCTTTAGATTAATTAAGAGATGATGGTATTACCTTGGATATAACCAAAAGTATCAAAAACAATATCTATGACAAGAAAAAGCTAAATAGCTATTACATTTTCTTTTCTTTTTTTTCCTTTTGTTTAGGTCATAAGTTTATATTTTTTTTGCTTCTCAAGTGATACCAATATATCTAAAATAGAGAAGAAAACAACAAGTGATTTAAGCAAAACTGTCTAAATCCTATAATTTCAGCTGAAACTGTAAAAATTTTTAAAAAAAGAATGACATACAATCAGCAAAAAAGTAGTGATAAATAAACAGGGAATGGCCCTTAGCCACTTGGAATATTTTTAAGTAAACTAAACAAATGCAGTTTGCTGTTACAGTATTGTTTCCTAAGTCTCTCACAGAGTTATGAGCCCTGTAAATTCTAAAATGTATCAAAACCAGTCCTAATCAGTTGGATGTCAAAATTTTATTTCAAATAAGAGTGTTTGAAAGTTGATGAATTCCTCATATTCTTTCAATTTCGAAAGAGATACCAATTTTATACATCCTATTAGTCTTTGCCATAAATAGCTAGAAAGAATGCATTTCTAAAGTATCAGTACCTTCAAATGTGACATCGGCAGCATATGAATCATTTGGACCAGATGCTATACAAATATAGATTAGAATGGTATGGCCAATTCATGCGTAGGAAGATTGATATCAAATTTCAGAGTAAAAGATTATGTTGAAGATTGAATTTTTGCATAATCATTTTCATATTTTCTTGGTATATAGAAGAGAAATTATGATCATTGTAACTGATGCAAGCAATTTAATTGCAAAAAGAGAATAAAAAAACCATTTAAAATAACAAAACAAAACAATTTTAACATGATTCATAAGTAAAGGTGGGCTTTTCCACATAATAAATTTTCATCATGGAATGGCACAATCATTACACTCAAGTCAAACAGAATTTTTTATCAGTTTCATAAGCTGTGGTCATAAGCCGATTAAAACTGATTAATCTGAAAAAAAAAAGCAGTCTTGATTTTTACTAGGTCCCCCAAAACACACAATTCTCTAAAGGAGGCTTGCAAAGCTGAGTAGAGGTGATAAGATAAAAAAATATACCCCCAATCGCTAGGGTCATTATTTCTTTAAAAAAAAAATAATCTGATTATAACCCAGCTACCACAGACTTTCCAGGCTCTTCCATTTTAATTCAATTTATTCAGATTTTTTTGTCTTTGATTCATCATTTTTTTTTCAACTTCATAAAACTTTTGTACTCGTCCTTGAGTTTTTGAACTGATTTTTCCTTATCAGTGTTTATTCAAAATTTATTATTTAAGCCTATACAAAATCAGAGAAACTTTCAATCTATCAACTTTTAATACTTCTGTTGTAAGTAGCTGATCCCAACAAATGAACCACTCTTAAGCCTTGTGTTTCTTGTACAGTTCTTGGAGATCTTGCACATCCTCCTTAGAGCCCATAAAGACTGGGCAGCGCTCATGGATGCTGGACGGTTTGATGTCAAGGATACGCTGTTTACCATCAATAGCAGCGCCGCCAGCTTGTTCAACTATGTATGCCATTGGGTTTGCCTCATACAACAGGCGCAACTGTAGGCAGGTAAAAGAAAGAGTAATTTTGAGTGTGGAATTGATATAACCCTAAAATAAAAAAGTAGCAAACAGAGAGCAGGCTACCATCAGCTCAACCTATGGCCTCTAGATTTTGGATAACTCACAAAGATATAGTTTAAACAAAGCTAAAAACTACCAGCACATATGTTGAGATGTTTGCAACTTTGCCATAGATAAGTTTCATCTATTTAGCAGTTTTTTTACCATCACTTTTTTGCATCTAGTCTAACATCTTAAATTTCTCAGCCTGGGCCATCCCCCTAGTGGCAAATATGGCTTAAGGGAGAGAAAAAAAAGTATAAATTAAAAAAAAGACTTTAATATAATCTAAAAACGTTAGGGGAATATACAGATATGAACTAATTAAAAACTAATATTGATTTAACTTTTATTTCAGAAGCTGCATCATAAAATCCTCCATTATAAAATTGATGATATGCAGCTTTTCAGGACAATTCCTTTTGAGATAAATTAAGAGAGCTAAAAGATTTTGTTTGTCTGAAAAACATCTTATAAGGCTAACTTTAGAACCAATCTGATATTTTAGCACATCTGCAAAGTTTAATACAACCATTGTATTACTCAAGTTTATCAAGGCTTCCAAGAAAACAGGTGTAAAGTTTTTGTCTAGAATGGCACTTTTCATGAATTGAAGTCTAAGGTCAAAAGTGAGTAAGATGGGCATTGACGATTTTTATGTATTGGCTACCTACCTGCTTCCTGACAATAATTCCTACCTGTTTTTTAAAGTATCAAATCAACATTTTCAATATTCAAACTGCATGAGATAACCTAGTCAAAAGCTTTTCATCTACAATAAATACATTCATAAACTAAACTGTCAACCTGGTGTCCGCATTAATCTGTATACAAGAAAAGTAACCAGCACACATCCTACTCAGACCTAATCTCAATTTCATTGACTGGCACAACAGAATGGAGATTACAGAAAATCTCTAACTTGCTAGTGTAAAAAAAAAGAATGTAAGGCTTTGTTATTTTTAAGCAGATCATAAGTTAATTGCTTGTGTTAAGTGACAGACTAATTTAACACAGTAGGATGTGCAAATGCGCCCTGAGATAAAAGTAGATTAAAATCATGATCAACCCCCTATCTCTTCATAACTCTGAATATTGTACCTTTCCCTTTGGTGCCTGAGATGTAGCTGGGTACATAAAGATGCCGCCATAGCAAATGGTTCTATGCACATCTGCTACCATTGATCCAATGTATCTTGCACCATATGGCTTGCCTGACTGTAAATATAAGGGGAAACATATTTTTCTTACAAAACTACATTGTTTTATACTTAATTATAAAACTGTCTTGGAAAAAATTTCTTTTCATTGATATAAAAAGTGAGGAAAAAATAATGGTGTGAAGAGAATTCAAGACAACACCTAGTTTCTGAGTTTAAATTATCAGTGAAGTATTTCAATTGTGGAATATCATCAAGACCACATAAATTTAGAAATTTTTTCACAAAAAGGTTAAACCAATCCTACCGCAGGTCTTTTCTTGCTATTGACATATTCTCGAGTAGCTTCATCCCAGTACATTTCATAGCCTTCGTTCAAGGAATATATTTTACCACGTGGCTTGATTTTCATAGCCTTTTCTGTCAAAAGGAATTCTCCAATTGCCTGAAAAAAAAACCCATCCAAATATTTCCTGACAACAGCTGGTACTCACAATGTAATAAATCATAAGAAAACTTCAGTTGAACAAATGAAACTTTTCTAATCTAGTTTGATATATCTTCTCCAACTTAGAACAATAATTATAAAAAAATACAATTACTTACTCAAGGTTCAAGAATTAAAAATTGTTTGATCAAACTAGTCTTTGAACAAGCTATGAGGTGTATCTGAAAATATTTTGCACGTCAAAAATAAGACACATATTTAGTCTCTTAGCGCAACTTTCCAGTGTGACGAAAGGTCAAATCCGAGTGAATCTTTTATTAATATTTCTCTTTTCTTGACAATTCATAAATTAATTAATATTTGTAATTAAATTATAAATGAAAAGATACGATAAAGACTTGATAAACTTACTGGATCATACATGAATCCATTTACACCCTGTCCCAGAGATAGGACAACCATGGTGGCACTTCCATAGAGAGAGTAACCAGCACACACCAGCTTGTTGCCTGGCTGAAGAATATCTTCTGCTGTGGCTGGTCCAGGTGTTTCCTAGTGTGACCAATAATCATAGCAAGAGAACTAAAATTACAGCTTTCTATTTTCTTGTTTTAATTAAAAGATAGCTCTGAAAATGTTGATTTTCTAAATCTCAGACCTTCTGATCCAAAAATTGGTGTGTGTTGTGTGTGTGTGTGTACATATATATATATATATAAATATTTCATCTAGCATTACACAAGTCAAACACTTTGCCCCAGCACTTCAGACTCAGAGACTTAACCCTAGCATTTTATGACAGTTTAAAAATTTTCATGAAGGATCCCATTGTGATCTTGCAAAGTTGAGCATCTAAATATTTTCCTAGCAAGATGACACAAAAGTTCAAATAATAAGTACATGAACTGATACAGTGTAAAAATAAAGGAATCCATTTATCAAGCACTTTCTTTTTTGTTGGGAAAGTGGAATTAATTTGTAGCACGAGATGTGCCTTAAGCATTCAAAATCTTACTCCAAAATATCTAAAGATTTATAAAAATAATAAGCTCAAAGCACCTTTTTATATATTGCAAAGATTGAGCCAATAGAGACCAGGCAATCAATATTGGATGATCCATCCAAAGGGTCAAAGCAGACTATATATTTCCCCTGGAAGAAAAGAATGGGTAAAGTTAAATAGTTAAAATATTTTTTTAGGGTAAAACATACTTTTTTTCTCAAGTCCTCATCAAGCTTCAAATTTTCAGTTAGATTTTTGATAAAATGAAACAATAGAAATGAATTTCAACCTCAGTTTCTTTATAGGAATTGATCTATTTACACATTAATTTGAAGTATATATATAAATTATAAATCTTTCTAACACCACCCCACCCCTGCACTTTATCAAAATAAATTTATTCTTTATTTCTTTCTATTATTTTATTACAAAGGAGTGAGTTAAATTTGAGCTTAAGAGCAAGTACACTTGTGTTAACCCATTTACATGACATGTAAAAGCTATCAGTTACATAAGTTTAAAAGATCGTCAATCTTCTATTATCAGCACTGAAATTTTCATAAAATTGTTCATTTCTAGATGACAGCAGTTTTTTTTTCCATAATAAATTTTTAAACCTAGATCAGACTAATAGTGTTATGAGCTGCCTATGTAGTTGGTTAAAAAACATTTAATACACAGAGCACTTTATTCAACTATCATTCGCACTTGCATTTTGGTGTTTCACATAAAAAAATACTGTCCTTAAAATCGGTAAACTTCAAAAGATTTCTTTATAAACTTATTCATTTGTATACTTTTAAATCAGAATCAGGCTTATACGTGTCGATCAAAGACCTTAAGTGGATTTATTAACTACATTTCTGCAAATATTTCTTCTAAAATATCTTACTCTTGACTGAAAAAAAGGCATTAACTAACCAGGTATTTATCTTCCACATGGATTATGTTTTCATTTTCCTCCGACACAAGGGCACAACATGTGTAAGATGATGAGAGCATGTTGATGAATAGATCATTTGATAAAACATCAAGCTTCTTGACAGTGTCTCCTGTAGCATTGGAAGATCCTGAAATTCCGTATCTGTGAAATGCAATCAGATATAGGAAAAAACAACATAATATTTCTCAATTTTTTTTCATTCAATTTACAATATTTAGCTGATAAAAGATTTTCTTTAGCACTGATAATAACAAGAAGAAAAAGTAAATGATTTTTAGTCCTCATCTGCAGGTTGCATATTCAAGATTTTCAGTTTAAAAGTGTAAATAAGGTCAAATTTTCATAAATATTTCAGGGTTGCACATTCTTTACATCTTCTGAGTTGCTGAAGTGGGGATACCCATTTCGTGGATAAACATATAAGTAAAGCAAATGTAAACAAAAACTTTGTTAAGGCAATTTTTTTTCACATTAAGAGCTGTAGCTGTCAACCTATAATGATTACATTCAATGTGTCAGTCACTTAGTCGTTTGGTACAATCGGCACTCATCAAACAACATTGCGCCTTCAGTTTATGCAATTAGTAATTGTCTCAGGATGCTTTGACAGGTATCAGCTACACCATCTAGATCTAGATCTGGATCTACACCTCAGCATAAGTTTCTCAAAGTTTTTTTAATTAAGTTCACGATGATAAAACATTCTGGGGCAAAATCCAATTTAACTGCCTTATGTAATGTTGCCATACATTTAAAAAAGAAGAAGAAAAAGAAAATTGAACCTCCTTATTTCCTGATTATTTAGAAAGAATCTAGATCTAGATCAAGTTTTCTTTGGTAACTTCTATGCACAAGTTCTAAGGTCGAAATACAACAAGAGAAAGATATTGATTCTAAGCCTAAAGTAAATTCCTAGATCTAAATCTAGAAATTTATATTCAGAATTTATTTCGTGACAGGCTTTAGAGCAATTAAATCATTCTGCTGTGTGATACTTACAGCTGATGTATGCCAGCTTTTCGAACAGCAGATGAAATGGCTTTGATAGCCGTAAGAATAGCGTTCAGTAGCTGCGTCAGGTCCCCGGTAGCTTGAGGATACTTTCTTTGCTCCTCCAAGACAAAGCGAGTCAAAGTGACACAATTTGTGTCGATAACCTGCTTTTCGCTCGACATATTGAACAACTCACCTATACCAAATTTCCACAATAGACCAAACAGAAACAAGTTAAAGCTAAAATAAGTTTACAAAACAGTTTGACTCTAATAATTGCAGATGAAAAAACAATATTGATCTCAGTCCAGATTTCACTCTTCTACAAGTACAAGTATCGTGTTGTTTGCATTTTGCACTTTGACTTCTTGATTTGGAGGTGTGGCACCCGAAAAGGGTTAAGACGATCTACTTTCAAGACTCGATACCGTAAAAATTACCAATGAAAATTTCAAGTGCATTTGTCATTGTGAATGGTTTGAGAAAAAAGGTTTTTTTGAGAGTTACCGCATATAATTTTTTTTCGTTTATCGCGAACCTTAAAAGCTTTCTTTTTATTCTTTTTAAATCTATTCAGTTTCCAAACGCGTGTTCAATACCGCAAAAACCTAAAATGTAGTCGTCCAAAATTTATATGACCTTCATCTTAGTTCATTTTTCAAAGGTCAGTGTCACGTATTGGATTCTCGGTCATGCTGCTGGCTTTCACTTTTATGTAGAACTCTGTGACATATACAGAGGTCATGGTCCTCCTCCTCCTCCTCCTCCTCCTCCTCCTTTTTCTTCTTCTTCTTCGTCGTCTTCGTATTATTATTATTATTATTATTATTATTATTATTATTATTATTATTATTATTATTATTATTATTATTATTGTTGTTTATTTATTTATTTATTTATTTATTTATTTATTTATTTATTAATTATTATTATTATTATTATTATTATTATTATTATTATTATTATTATTATTATTATTATTATTATTATTATTAGGCCTTTTATTATCATTTAGATCTTTCCGGCATTCTTGTTATTTAATAGAGCCGAATAAATGTGCAGTGGTACACTGTGGAATCTTTTAGCACATTTATGGGCGTTAATGAATGCATGTATTCTCATGCCGCAGCTCAAACGAAGGTGACCTTTGCATTATTCACGCTGACACAGTGATTGGATACAGAGTGATAGTTTGAATCCAGCAAGAAATTTGCTATCAATTGTTGTCTTTCTTTAGATATATAGAAAGTGTTTTGTTTTGTTTTGTTTTGTTTTTTGGTGTTTTTTTTATTTTTATTTATTTATTTTTTTTTTTTGTAATTTAAATTATTATCGGAGACTTTTGATTAACCTTAGTAAAAAAAAAAATTATACGATTGTCAAACAAAATTCTAAATGTCGGCCTCTCTAACAATTACACTCTTTTATAACGATTTCTTTTGACTTGGGCAGTAAACATGAAAAAGAACAGAAGAAAGGGAGGGGGAATACTGTTTAAGTGGCAAAGATATCTAAAATATTTCATTTTCAAATAGTTTATGGTAATTTATGAAAATGAAAAAAGGCCAGCTATATCTTGACAAATACTTGCCGGAACAAATTTTATTATCAGATCTTAAAACCGACCTTGGAGGAGGAGAGGGTAGGGTGTATGTGTATAGAAAAGGGGGTGGGGGGGTAAAACATTCTACAATCAGCCTATTTCACGAGTCATTGCATGCCGGTACTCTCAAAGGACCCAGCATAATATATTATATATGTTGCATTGTTATCTTTGTTCTGAAATTCAACAGGAGGGGGGGCACGCTGTTATCGAGCAGCAGTACGTGTGGCTAGGTCACAGCCCTGTGATGTTCAAGATGACCAAAGATCGTATAACTGATAAAAACCAGAGACAGTCTGGTGGAGAAGCTTTTGAACTAGTCTTCGCGTTTCAATGAACCTCATGATCGACTGTCCTAATGTCGCCCGTGGCTTCGTGATAAAGGCGTGGTGGTAATGACAGTCAGACTAGTGGTAAACAAATGCTTTTACCCCTGATCACTAACGTTCTCTCATTATTTTGCATGGCTGTTCACAAGATTTGACCCAAGAACAACACCAACATTATTGGGTTCGAAGAAAAAAAAATTGTATAATAATAATAATAATGAAAATACACCTGAAGACATCGTTGATATAGGCCTTATTTTGTTTGTATTGAAGGCAAAAACGATTATAGGCGACCCTGTAATCAAGTTCATTATTTTCTTTGCCACAAAGTAAAGAAATGGCAGTTTGCTGCTTAATTACTATTAGTGTTTATTTAAATAATTTTTATTTTACAATACAAATTAAAGTTGTGACAGATTCTTTTCCTCCTCCCCTACTTCCTTCTCTTACTTTCACTTCTACTACTACTACTACTACTACTACTACTACTACTACTACTACTACTACTACTACTACTACTACTACTACTACTACTACTACTACTACCACTACCACTACTACTACTACTACTACTACTACTACTACTACTACTACTACTACTACTACTACTACTACTACTACTACTACTACTACTACTACTACTACTACTACTACTACTACTACTACTACTACTACTACTACTACTACTACTACTACTACTACTACTACTACTACTGCTGCTGCTGCTGCTGCTGCTGCTGCTACTACTACTACTACTACTGCTGCTGCTGCTGCTGCTGCTGCTACTACTACTACTACTACTTCTTCTACTATTACTAATTCTGTTACTACTACTAAATAGGTGATGTAAGGATTTCATCTAACATTTCTTGGACGAAAAGACATCTTCGTTCACTTATTCAGTGTTTAAAACTGCCATATCGTGATACCAAGTGGCACAGCCCGCGGGGGATGAGCAGTTTTGATATTATCGTATTCTTTTTTATGAATTCATGTACTGTGGCGTTTGGACTTTTAAATCTTGAACAATGATAAAGACTAACCCGTGACGAATGTATACATCCGAGGTTATGAAGAGAGCTCACCACAGAGACGTTGAGGAGACCAAGAGCTTACTTTCTCAGTTCAGACTTATATCTCGACACAGTCGAATGATACTTTAATTTTCAATAAAACCAGAAAACCCAAAGGTTCAAACTGTGTTTCTTATTAATTGGATAAGTGCTACACTGGTGACCCCGACGTGATAGTTGATCTGGATTTTTTTTTAGATCTAGTGATAAGCCTCCGACATTTCATTTCATTATGTCTATCGAGGCAGTAGCACTTAAACTTCCAACTTTTTGGACGACGTGCCCGCTGGCATGGTTCGCGCAAACCGAAGCACAGTTTGCCTTACGCAGCCTGATGACACGAGATACTTTCATGTTGTAGCTGCTCTAGACTCACAAACAGCAACTAGAGCTTTGTCAGTGATCGCCTCTCCACCTCTAACCAACAAATATGAGGCCCTTAAATCATTTCTATGTTTGGCTTTAGGGCTTTCAGAAACAGAAAGGGCTAATACGTTATTAGACCTTAGCGGGTTAGGCGATAGAAAGCCCTCAGAACTCATGGACTCAATGCTTGTTCTCTTAGGGGACCATAAACCCTGATTTATTTTTAAACAGACATTTTTTCGACAATTACCGGAAAAAGTTCGTGTCCCCCTAGCAAACTCACCAAAAACAGATTTAAGAATGTTGTCGCTTGAAGCAGACAGAATTCTGGCCTCACTCAGTCCAGAGTGTAATTTGAGCGAATCGTTTGAGGTGAGCTCAGTTTGCTGGTTTCACAGACGGTTTGGGTCTAAAGCACAACGCTGTGACCGCACCTGCAAACACTATTCAAGTTGTACACATAATCACAGACAGAGAAACGCCAAAGCGCTATATTGTGCCGTTTCAACTTCAGAGAACCACAAACATACGCAGCTTTTTGTCACAGACAGCATTTCTAAAAGGTGCTTTTTAGTTAACACAGGGGCTCAAGTTTCTGTTACTCCAGCGTCTAAACTAGACAAAAGAAAACAGGACCCAGAAGACCTCCTTTACAGGCTGTCAATGGTTCTACCATAACGACTTATGGTACTCGCGTCATTTGCCTTCGTTTTGGTCAACGCAATTTCCAAGCTCGGCTTATCTTAGCAGATGTCAGCCGCCCGCTCCTTAGCGCTGAGTTTTTACGAACACACAATTTGCTTGTCGACATGAGGAACCGTCGCTTGATAGAAGGAGACACATTTTCAAGCATTCTCTGCTATGTCAGTACAGTTATGCCAACCAACCTCGCGCTTGTCGAGCCTTCAAGTACTAAGTTCCGAAAGCTCCTAAACGAATTCCCGGATCTGCTGAAACCAATATTTTCAACTGCGAAGGTTAAACATGGTGTACATCACTTCATCCCAACTAAAGACCGTCCTGTCTTCGCCCGAGCTCGTCGCCTTGCTCCAGACAGACTAGCATTAGCCAAAAAGGAGTTTTCTGAGATGGAAAAGATGGGCATTATTAGGAAATCAAGCATCCCGTGGGCATCTCCTCTCCATGTGGTATCCAAACCAAACGGTGGCTGGCGCCCATGCGCCAGATCGGTACACCATTTCCCATATCCATGACTTCTCGTCCCGCCTTAAAGGAAAGACTATCTTCTCGAAAATCGACCTGGTTCTTGGCTATCATCAGATTCCGGTCGCCCCTGAAGACATTCCTAAAACAGCAGTGTTCACTCCGTTTGGTCTGTGGGAATTTTTGCGGATGCCTTTCGGCTTAAAAAGTGCTGCCCAAACGTTTCAAAGACTCATGGATTCTGTCCTTCAGGACATTGATTCAGCTTTTGTTTATCTTGACGACATCCTCATAGCAAGTTCGACAGAAAAGGAACACATGGATGACTTAAAAACTGTGTTTAGACGTTTGATAGATCATGGACTTGTGATTCGCCTTGAAAAATGTCTTTTCGGTGCCTCTTCCCTGGAATTCTTGGGGCACCAAGTATAAAAGAAAGGATCTAGTCCAACCCAAGCCAAGGTTAAAATCATCCAAACATTCCCTCAACTATCAACTGTGAAAGGATTACAAGAGTTTTTAGGTATGATTAACTTTTACCACCGTTTTTTGCCTAACATTGCTGCCACCCTCAATCCTCTTTACGGGGCACTAAAGTCATCTAAGCCTCGACAAGAGCTAGTGTGGTCACAAGAGATGAAACAGGCTCTCCTAAACGGTAGAACTGCTTTGGCTAATGCAGCAATGTTGGTCCATCCTTGCACTGACTGCCCTTTAGCTCTTACTTCTGATGCTTCAGATGTGGCCGTTGATGCCGTCCTCGAACAGTTCAACAAGGGTCATTGGCAACCTTTATCCTTTTTCAACCGACAACTACGAAAAGCAGAAATAAAATTCAGTGCTTTCGACCGAGAATTACTTGGAGTATATATGGCAATTCGTCACTTCCGTTTCATGCTTGAAGGACGGAATTTCACCATTTACACAGACCATAAACCACTAGTGCACGCCATGGCAAAAACAACAGAATTATGGTCAGCACGACAACAAAGACATCTCTCTGCCATTTCCGAGTTTAGCACCGACATAGCACACGTCTCTGGTAAAAACAACATCGACGCTGACTGTCTGTCTCGTTCTAGAACAACCAACGTAGTTTTCTTGGGCATAGATCACATAGCAATGGCTAGAGCCCAAGCTGCTAGTATTGACCAACAAGCTTACAAGACAGCCTTCACTTGCCTAGAGATTACCAATACAAGATTGAACGAGCAAGGACCAGAGCTTGTGTGTGACGTTTCAACAGGCCGTCCACGTCCGATTGTACCTCCTGATTGCAGACGCAGATTGTTCGACGTTGTTCACAATCTCTCACATCCAGGAGTCAAAGCCATCGACAAAATGGTCGTAGACAAATTTGTTTGGCACGGGATGCGGAATCAGATCAGTAGATGGGTGAAAGAATGTCATCACTGTCAAAGTTCGAAAATACAAAACCACACAAAAGCTCCATTAGAACATTTCTCTGTACCTGAGAAAAGATTCTCACACATAGACATTGATATTGTTGGGCCTTTACCGTTTTCTTCTGGCTTCACATATCTCCTGACAATTATCGACCGCAACACACGTTGGCCAGAAGCTATTCCACTACGAGGCATTACAACACCCAAGTGAGTGCATGCTCTCATTACTGGCTGGATTGCTCATTTCGGTGTCTCTGGAGATATTTCGTCAGATCGCGGGTCACAGTTCACATCATCTTTATGGACTGAGATAACGGCTCGTCTCGGAGTCAAGCTTCACCATACATCTGCTTATCATCCTCAGGCAAATGGGATGATCGAACGTTTTCATCGAACTCTCAAGGCAGCTCTAAAATCCCGTCTCGCCGGTCCAAATTGGGTAGAAGAACTACCTTGGGTACTTCTCGGGCTCAGAACCACACCAAAAGAAGACTTAGGTTATTCCTCAGCAGAGCTTGTTTACGGTGAGCCTTTGACAATCCCAGGTGAACTAGTTCCACTTAAATCTGCAAAATCTATGGATGACTTACTGCTGAATTTCAGGCTGAACATCCCGCTTTATGCACCTCGTCCGGCCTCCCATCACACTTCTGCTAGACCCTACCTGTCCCCATCTTTGTTAGCCCCAAAACATGTGTACGTCCGTCGAGATGGCACTACAGGGGCCTTATTCGGGTCCTTACGCAGTTCTGAGTCCAGGGGACAAAACTTTCCTCATAGACATTGGCGGTCGCGCTGAACGAATCTCAGTCGATCGCATCAAGCCAGCTTATCCATTTCAACCGGTCAAACTGGCTAAACCTCCTCCACGTGGTCGCCCTCCAGCCAAAAAGAGTCATCCCTGACGCAGTCATCCATCAGACTCAAGCACCGCCTCTAAGCATCAGCAAGCTGCTGTTCAGACGTCTTCACGTACAGGTCGCACTATTCGACCGCCTATGCGATACCAATGACTCTTACGGTGTCAGTCTTTGTGGGGTGGGGGGGGGGGGGGGGAGGGAGGGGGTCTGTGTGGCATTTGGACTTTTAAATCTTGGACAATGATAAAGACTAACCCGTGACGAATGTATACATCCGAGGTTGTAAAGAGAGCTCACCATAGAGAAGTTGAGGAGACCAAGAGCTTACTTTCTCAGTTCAGACTTATATCTCGACACAGTCGGATTACACTTTAATAATTCAATAAAACCAGAAAACCCAAAGGTTCAAACTGTGTTTCTTATTAATTAGATAAGTGCTACACTACATCATATTACAGGCAAACCGGCCGATTCCATAATATTAACTCATTGACATGCATACTGTATCAAACTGCATTTTGGTCGAATAAAACTATACTAAAGCTAAAAAAAAAAGATTTCTTCATCTTAATATGTTTAATATAGGCCATGTAGGATGCTACATTTTTATTTTATAAGAATTAATATTCTTTACTATGTTTTCGACATTAGATTGGCATTAGAATGGCATTAGTTTCTGGGTTGTTTTTTTTGTTTTTTTTTTTTTACAGAAGAATATCAATACAATTATGTGTAAAAGATACTTTATAACTATGTATCTATCTATCTATCTATCTCTATCTGTCTGTCTGTCTGTCTGTCTGTGTATCTATCTATCTATCTATCTTTTTATCGATCTATCTATCTATCTATCTATCTATCTATCTATCTATCTATCTATCTATCTATCTGTTTCTCTGTCTTTCTACATATACATACATATTATACGTGTGTGTGTATAAATATTGTCTTTTTATATACACCAAATTACTAAATATGATCTATAACAACGCATTGAACTGGTTAAAACATCATGAGAATAATGAAAATAATGATAGTAAAAACAACAGCGACGACGGCAATAATAGTAAAATAAAGTAAATAGTTATAATAGAACAAACAAAATTATGTTATTAATTATAATAAAAATAATGATGATAAGGATGTTAAAAATAATAATAATTATGAAACAAATAAAAATAACAGTGATATCAATTAAAGGTTTGTTTAATTTAAGCTATCATAATATTTATACTAATGATAATTTTGATAAGTGAACAACATTTCCCATTATTTCACCACCACCTCCCCCTTTTTATCGTCCCCTCACACTCCTCTTCTTCTTCTTCCTCTTCCTTTTCCCCTTCTCTTTCCCCTCCTTCTCCTTTCCCATTTGCTTCTCCTTTCTTCTTCTTCTTCTTCTTCTTCTTCTTCTTCTTCTTCTTCTTCTTCTTCTTCTTCTTCTTCTTCTTCTTCTTCTTCTTCTTCTTCTTCTTCTTCTTCTTCTTCTTCTTCTTCTTCTTCTTCTTCTTCTCTCTCTCTCTCTTAATACCTATCTTTGATTTTCTTACTCACTTAGTTTTCATCTTTCTTTTTCTTCTCCGGGTTTTCTCGAATTTATGTGATGATTCACAAGAAAACAATTTATTACTCATTTCCATTTCCATTATCTATATTTGACGGAGCTATGCGAAAAATGGGGAACATCTAACCGAGCATTTCTAGATCACCTATGAACGCCAAAATTGGCATAAAGTTGTAAACTGCCTTAAAGACTGGAGAGATATATCATTTTTCACCAAAATGATATTTTTTTGAAAATCAAAGGCAAAAATGTGATTACTATTTTCTGAAAAGAACAAGGCGAACGTGCGAACTATTTTCTGTAAGCACAGCTGGGCAGAGGTGGCATGAATGAAACGGAAAGTACGCACACAATGTAGGCGGCGGCAGATATAAAACCGCCTAATCTAGATGTAGATGAAAAAGTGTAAGATCTGAGTAAAGAATCTAAAAAGATTGCTCCGACATGGATTCTAGATCTAGGGCCTATACATTTACAGCAGCTAGACTCAAATCAAAGATCTAGCCTACAACTAGAGAAATCTAGATTTTACATTTAGGCTTAAATTAAAAAAAAATATATCAATATAGCGTAGCTTTAAATAACTGCTCGGCTAAAAATTCTCGCAAGACAGAGCGTTCTTATGCACATAATGCGAAAATTTAAAGTTTTCTAATAAGCTGTTAAAAGAATCTAAAAAACATAATGGGGAAGCATGAAAAATTAGACTAGTTCCTTTAATTCAAAAGAATTTAAGTCAATCATCTAAATTTTGTATTTAAAATATGAATTATCAAGATATCTATATTCTGGGTAAACATCGGTGGATGGAGGCATACATCTGGATAATTTTAAGTAAAAGGAGCGATATCAAGAACATTAATAAGCCTATTTAATACACACACGCACCCAGCCCCGACAAATTGACACTATGGTCCCGTTCGTAGAACAGTCTTTACAGCTTGTATAGACAGATCGATAGATTAGATATGAAAGTATCTCCGGCATTTACAATTAATACAAACAGTGAAAAAATACCCGACTGCATTTAAGGCCGCAGAACCGGAACACAATTATTTGTTATTAGGGAAAGTCCCCAAATGATGTTAAAGTGATTTCATTGGCTATTGGTATGTTTTGGTACAGGTCTATTTTAAGTAAAGGTTTTTTCCTTTAGGTAGCAGGTTTTCTCCCGCCTATTGTGGAAAAAATTTGTGGATGTGGATAGGAAAGCAATATTATTTGGCAGTCCCAAGAACGGAACTAAAAATATAGCAATGGTATTTTCTGCCTATTTTTGGACCTGAATTACGCATCGATATTTAAGCTCTTTCTTTACAAAAAAGAAAAATATTATCATTATTATTATTATTATCATCATCATCATCATCATCACCACCACCACCACCACCACCACCACCACCACCACCACTATTATTATTATTATTATTATTATTATTATTATTATTATTATTATTATTATTATTATTATTATTATTATTATTATTATTATTATTATTATTATTATTATTATTATTACTACTACTACTACTACATGTAATGGGTATGTAGGGAAAAAACCACACACACCACGATACAAAAGCTATGGCTTTAAGTAATCTAGTGCTGTAGGTTCTCTTGTACAGCGTTTTTTTAAAGATCTGAATATAAGCAAACAACTACGAAACTTACCCGCAAGATCAGAGTTGATAAAATCCAGCCTTTTTGTCTTTTGATCTTTTCCACTATTATTAACAACGTATCTCTTTAACGAAGTCTTCTTGGTTTAAAATTCAGCAACACAAATAATGATAAAATTTATATTTTGTAAAGAAACAATTAATGACAAAATGGTTTGTGGTGATAAGAGTTTTCAACAAACTGAAGCATAATAAGAAAGGGAATTTTAGAAAAAAAAATATGACTATGAAGATAGAGATTGGAGAAATTTAACATACGTTTGAATATCTAAATCTACGTGTTAGTTAAAAAATTTTCTTGACAACCTGAGCGAGTGTGTTAATTGCAAAATTTAGCTGTCAGCACTCATTTCAGGTACAAAATTGGTGCACTTATGCTACATAATTCCACATTCCAATTACTATGCTTCTTTACTAAAGAATATTGCGAAGGCATATTTTTAGGACTGATAATTCTATGTCACGCAGGGTTAACATTTTGAAGATTCAACAATACCATCGCTGCTTTTAAATAAGTGCTTTTAGACAAAATAGCTTTAATCTATGTAGATCTCCACCAAACCATTTAAAGCTACCCTGCAACATTTTTGTCACTTCACTTGACTTTTACTATCCAAAGTAATTGGTACTTTTCCTAGAGTAATCAATTAGCTGTCTAGTAGGCCTATGTGTCCTAAAAGTCAAGCAAAACCAATGCCTTATAAAATTCCAATCTTTTGCTTGGCTGTTTTCGAAATTTGAAGATACACATCCTTTCATTGAAGTTTTCGAGATGAGTAATAAGAGAAACCGTATAAAAATCACAGAGAAGGAAAGGAAAGTAGAGAGTTCCAACCTAAAGTATAGCTCCAGAGCTAGGATCTACATCTAGATGTTATCTAGCTGACGTTTCACAACTAACCCGAAAATACCCACTACTTCTCTTACATTACCTCCCGGAAGAATTAGACTAACCTGTGCTCCCTTTCCCCGCATCTCCGCTTTCCATTCTATCACAGTCTCTTTGCACGATTAGAATCTATAATTATTAATCTAACCATGAGACAAGATTGTTCTCCAAAGCAGTGCTTAGTTTGGAAGATTAACCCATAAGACTGGACTTGTGTGAGACAAAGAGGGCTTTTTTTTTGCCCGACCATAATTAAAAAAAAATAATGTTGTTAGTAACTAGATTCTAGATCTAGATCTAGATCTAGATACACCCTGTCCCTGTGTTCAAGTTTGATTTACATATATAAGATTTACGAAATAGGAAATTGAGGTAAAGGTACAGATGCAGCCAAATACATTCATTTCGTAAAAATAGAAAACCTAGCCTGATCGGTAAAATTGCAGATATCGGCCCAACTCACGTCAGGCTTCACAATAAATTGTTTCCCGACGAAATCGAAACTTGTACTAGACTCTAGTTGTAGTTTAATGGGATTTTAGAGCAACAAAAAAAAAATGCTTATATCTTGAAAAGTATTTATTCGCGGCGAATAAAACCTTCATATTCGTGTTCAGCATATCAATTTCATTGAGAAAATTATAATTTAAAGCTTAGGGTGAGTTGGGTCGTTATCAGCAATAAAACCGTCTGATCTCCTATGGAGATATGGCCGATTAGGCCTACAGCGAAAGTTGAAATCTTCAGCCTTGTTGTCTTTTCTGTGCCATTTTGTCAACAAAGAAACAACGTCTATCAACCTTGCAAATTTTACAGAACAGCTACCAAGCTAGGCTTTATGAATCTTTGTCTTCATAAAGGGTCTAGAAAAGACTAGAATTCTATCTAGAAATGGGTGTAAAGATATCCTCTGAGTTTTATCAAGAGCTGTATTTACATTAATGGTGGAACTATAAAGAGCTTTGTTCACTTTTTTTTGTACACCTCTTTTCTTTGTAGAGCTGTGTTATTTCTTATAATTTCTAAGGAAAATTTAGTCCGAAAATTTCCGTGTTTATGGAAACACAGCTAAATTTTAGGATCACAGAGAGAGAGATGATTTGGATAGTAGTAATTAGGCTAAAAAAAAAAGGAAATGACTTTAAAATTCCCAAACATTCGGGAAAATAAGTTCGAAATTAAGTCTGTTGAAAGATCAGGAGGCACATACTCTGATGAATAAGTTACTGACGATGCGCTCACAGCTGTCAGCGATATTTGTAAACAATTGGCTGAGCTTTCTGTTCACTTTCATAGACCAGCATTCTTAACTATTGCTAACTGATTCTGGCTCACTGTTTTGATATGTTCTACTTCTACCCATTCCCATATGGAGGCTTTTTAGTTCGTCAGACTATGCTACTTCTCAGTGTAAACATGGATACTGCTTCTGCTGGGGAGTTGAATCAGCAAACTGCAAGATCAGGAATCCTGCATTTTCAGGAGAAATTCTAATATAAGATTAAATCACTTTGAACTTTTGAGTGCAAACACTTTGGTGGATATTCTAGCAAAAGAAGAGGGATTGGCAAGGGTCAAATGTGAGTTTATTGTTTTTTGGCTCAGAGAATTAGTCTTATTGTTCATATGAATGACTGAGATTACACGTAATGTAAGAATATATTTATGCAATTTTTCGTTTAGATTCATTCATCTCTTTTGGGTTGTTTTCCGGGCTGTTTCTCTTTTATCTGTGTCTTCAAACCTTGGGAAAGGTCGATATTTTAAATACAGATTATAGAGTCATTTTGGAATATCATTCTACTAGAAGAAACAATTGTGTGAGGAACACACTGAGTGCCTGCCAAAGAATGTGTCAAACAAAATATTTAACCATCTGAAGGAGGATTTAAGGCCCTACTTTACTGCAGATAGGTGGATTTGTCTTCTTTATTGTAAAGAGAAAAAAGCTTTAAACCTGTCCTGTGTGTAAAATATTGGACAACCATACCCTAAAAATTATCTGTTGTGACAAGCTAGGTTGTGAGCAATGGTTTCACTTCCAGTGCATTGGGATGACGAGTCAGGATAATGCGGATGATTTGGAGTGGATTTGTGACCATTGTCAATTGATACAATGACTTCTTTTGCTGTGGTGTACTGTACAGTGTACTGCCCAGGTTGTGAGGTGTACAAACTACTTTTTCTTATTGCCCGTTTTATCACACTCAATTGCACATTATTCACAAATGATTCTTTAAAGAGATGCCTATTTTTCTATGTATTCGGGAAAATAAGCCCAAAACTTATTTTTCCAAATGTTCAGGAAAATGTTTCAGGTTTATTTTTCCGAGTGTTCGGAATAAGGTAGGCCCCCCAAAAAATGTGTTCTGATTAAGGTTGAAAGTATTACCAAAAGAGAGAAAGGTTGAACAAAAACCTCAAACTCAAAGTGCAAAAAGATTGATTTTACAAAAAGCATCTGTGGCAATCTTCATTTACAAACATTTATTTGATCGATTTTTGTATTTTCTTCAGCCCTTTTCTTATTCCTACAAGCAATAAATCCTAAAGCACTACAAATATTTACATGTATTGTAAGTTATCCATTCTATTGCATATAAAGCATCTGTAGGTGTAATGGAAGATGTTTAAATTCGTCATTCGAAAATTTCAGCAAGTTCTGCAAATGTGCAACAATGAGTGTCAATTTGTTATAAATGATGTAAATATTAAAGGAAGAATGTAAATGGCAATTCATCATCTTAGATTCATGGTCTGCATCATTTAAAAAAAAGTCTGTAACTATTAGGACCTATTAAATTTATTTTAAAAGTTTGTTTCCATGAAAGCTAAAAATCTGAATGTTCTTTTTTATGTAATATAGAAACGTGACTGAAAGAAGTGACCAGATTTTGCTGTTTTGGAACATATCTAATCATGGAAATATTTGACATCGGCAATAAGAATTTATTAGAGCTTGATAGTACTCGTTTCCTTAAAGTTCGGGACCACCTTAACATCAGTCACACCCCAGATCATGGATGGAGAGCCTTTGTCGCATGTCTAGATAATGAGTATAAACTGTAAGTATCCTTTGCATAAATGTAAATGAATTAATTATTCATAAATTTGAAGGTTGCTTTTAATCATATGTTGCTTTTGAAAATTGTTCAATTTTAATAATGAGCCATGATTTTGAGGGAGTGATAAGACCAACAATATAAATGAAATATATTACACATTCTGTTTTTAAAGGCCAATCCTTATTTCTTCACCCAAAAAAGTTTGCTGCACCGTTGTTATTGCATGCAGTACATTGATTCCTTAAGTTTATTGAGTAAACTTGACATCTTGGGGAAAGGAATAGAATCTTCTGTATCTCAAGGAAATTTATTATTTTGAAAATTTGAGAATTGCTTTTATGCACTCTCTTTTTGGGTGACTAAGACAAAGGTAGAATGAGCGAAGTCAGAATTAGTGACTTGCAATTATTTATCTTTAAAATACTAAGCCCATCAACCATTGTGCCTTGTGATCAGTATGCATAAGTGGGATTGAAATAAGCAAACTCTGTCAGCAACCCTTTGGAGTGGTTGCGGTAAACTGCTTGCATCAGACAGGGAAAAAGATGGGGACTGGATAGAAGGCATCAAACAAACTTGGGCTAGAGACAAATACAGCGTATGCCAATTGATTTACGGAAACATAGGGTCTTGGGTTTTCACATGTTGTAGCTAAAAATATGAGTACCTTAAATTTTCTAGTGTTGACATGTTTAATTATATGACCTTTTTTAAGAATAACATTTAAGGGGTGCCATAAAACTCCGGTGGTAGTGTGTTAGGTTGGCAGTACAAAGGTCCAGGATTCAAACCCCAATTTGTCTTATGGGATGATAATGTCAAATCTCATCTAATTAGCCTTTTAATCCTAAGGCTTAATGGCAAACTAATATGTCTCTGTGACACTAGCGGTTACAAGCACATTGCATCAATTGTTGCATCTAAGTCTGATAATCAGCACCATTATCCTGGGTTATGCACAAATTACTGCCTGAAATAGCTCTAGAGAGGATGTAGGATGAGAGCCAAATGAGCATGATATTTGGTTAAGAAGGGAAAAAAAGTCTGAGAGTTGCACCATTGATTGAAAATCTGATATCATCATTACTGAGATCAGATCATACTTTCTGTAATATACCTACCATATTTTAAAGCAGAAAAGTCAATTAACAAAGGCCATGTCAGGAAGTGTTTGCCTTTTATATAGAAAGCCTATAACTTAATGATGTTTAAAGTTGAAAATCTATAAACTATTGTGGGTGTTATTCATCTTTTTTTAATCAGATTGAAAATGAGTATTTACATTTATTATAATAATTTGAACAAAGCGTGTGACTTTTTTTCATTGCAGAACACATGAAGAAGTTTTAAGGATAGGCAATGCACACTCACCCTCAGAGGCCCTGTTTATAAAGCTAGGAAGCCTAGGAATGACTATAGATGAATTTATTTCATATGCCACCAGGGTGGAAGATGCTGTGCTGATGAACATATTTAATGTTCAAAGTAAGTCGTGTTGAATTTAGGTAAAAGGATGTGCACAGTAAGACATTTTATCTATTGAAAGAGGATAATATGTTTTTTTTTTTCATCTGATTAAATGGATGATGCTTCTAAAAATTTTGAATTTTGTCAGTTGTTTTTGCCAATTGACTTCAATTGAAGAGGCTGAAAAACATTAATAGACCCTCTCAATAAAGTTGTAAATTTCAAGAAAAACAGGTTGCAGAGGGAATATCCTTGTTGAAACTTTAATTTAGAGATAATACACAATAAATGTTTTTAAAAACAAAATCAGATATGATTAAGATTTGATCTCATATGACGGGTTTCTGGTATGTTTTTGCTATGAATTTCGTTTCACTACAGGCCTTGTATAAAGTAATTTGAAACTATGGCCTGAGTGCATCTGATTTAAGCAAGAAAGCTTGCTAGTCACTGGGTAGATAGATTTCGCCTTCAAATATAATTCTTCATAAGCGATTCTTTGAAGCTTAACAGTTCAAAACTAAATATTTAACAGTTTAAAATAAAATTTTCTCCTCTCATTTTGACCTTTTCGCAACTTTACAGTTGACCCAGATTTTGTTGACCATCCTATGTCAGAAGTTGTTTGCGTTGAAGGTAGCTTACTCACTCTGTCTGTGGAAGTATCAGGTTTCCCTGCTCCTCAATGTAGGTGGTGTAAAGATGAAAAATGGATCCCTGGCGCTTCAAGTCGGCATCTTGAGCTCTATGATTTACAGTGAGCTTCTGTTTTCAACTATCATGTTTGCTTTTGTTTTCAATTTTAATGTTTTTTTGGTTTAAACTGATCCATTACCCTAGTTTCAAGCGACCTATGCTACCACCCTTACTCATATTGTATACTTTAAACAAGAGAACATTAGTTTCAAGGACACTGTAATCGAGAAACTTGCAGAAATCCTACAAGTAAACCATTATTTTTTGTAAAGAAATGAGGATGAGATCAATGTCATATCAAATTTTCCACAAAATTTGGGGAATCCATGCTTGCCCCTATTTACTTAATAAAGTGTCATCATTTCTAGATCTACCATCACCTCTTTCAGATTCTCAAGTAAAGTTTTTTTTTTTTTCAATTTTTCGAAACACTAACATTTAAACAGTCACTCTCCTTACTAGAATGGTTTGTGATTCTTTCAAAAAGTGCAATAGAAGCTAGCAAATCAAGATCCACAAGGCTGATTAGTCTTCTTATTACACGTTTGAAACAATAACAGTGGAAATAATTTACAATCAAATCTGCTTTAGTAACACAGTCTACATCATGGAGAGCTGTAAAATACTCCTCTTGTGCTAAAGTATCTTCTATCTTCTATCTATACATGTCCCCTCCATGTAAAAGATTAAACTCCCTCTCTAATGTACTCACTATATTATAATTAATAGGGATATATAATTTTACTCTAATTTATAAAATTTGATTATAATTCCTTGCAAAGGACTCAAATTCTATAAAACAAATTATTTTGTACTGAAGATAAATTAATTACATCCATAATAAATTTTCTTTTAACTATGTTACAAACATATATATATATATATATATATATATATATATAGACTTATGTGACAAAATAAAAACCCAACAATATTTTTAGATTTCCAATATTTATTCTAATGAATTCCCCCCTTCTACATAATACAAAACAAAACAATCTTAATAAACTAAATAAATATATCTATAAAACAAAATTATAAATTAAACTTACGCTATTAATTCTTATATAAATTCTATCTTATCAATTACATTTTTCTTTTTCTTTCCTTGTATTCCACGTCTTGCTTCCAACTACCAGATCTTTGTTCACACACCAGTCCTTGTCCTCTCACACACTCACCAATCCTTGATTATTTAACACACACCAGTTCTTGTTATAGTCCCTTTTCTTGACTTGTCTTTCTTTACACAAAATTGTCTTTTCAGAATATAATAGTTTCTCTTCTTATATATATATATATATATATAATTTCTCTTTTTATAACTCAGTTCATGAGTTCCGTTTTCTTTATGAGATATCAGAATAAGTATAAATTTTTTTCTTGCTCGTCACTTAGGACACAATTTCTTTCTTTTCTTTTATTGACGAAGCAACAAATTGTCCTTTCACTTTTGCCAATAATAATTTCATATGTTGAAACTTAGGAGATTTGATAATTTTATTTTTGTTAATCTGTTTCTTTTTAGTTTCTTCTGTTGGGGGCTAAATTTTTAATATAATTTTTCCTGCTACAGAATAGGAAAACAGTTTTTAATTTAGCATCAGCTATTCAATCGATCTATATTAAAATCAACAATATCATGATTTACTAGACATCATTTAACAAAACTTCTGAAAGTAAATTAATTATTTCTTTAAATCTCTAAATCTTATTATTATTTTACTATTTACGTTAAAATTAATTAAAATCAAAATCTTGATCCAGATCTTATAATTTCTCACCTCTCCCGATTTAGTTTTACAGATGTAAAATCTCCTGTCTTTCTCAACAAAAATGCTATGTGCAAAGAGGGCGAACCCTCGTGTTCGTCGTCTTTTATAGTTCCAAGGCTAAATCTAAGGCTAAGGCTAAGGCACACACATTCTCGCTTTTCATTCCCCCACTGCTTATGAACTTCACTGACACCCCCCTATCTCCCCCTACGAAATTACACAATTTCGATTTAAATTTCATTCTAATACAATCAAATTATATTATGGATATACATCATATAGCAATTCCTAGATTCCTAAATTATATTGATGAAGTCTTGTGGGTCGTTCTTCACAGCAGTGGGCAAAGCATCCATCTGTGGAAGATCCCCAGCGTCAAGGCAGGTAGTACTGGTGGCAGAGCTGCACCGGCGGTTCACCCAGACAAAGAGAAACGTGATAGAGAAAAAATTGTTTTAAGCATTTGTTGGTTTAAATGATAAAAAATGTGACACTTCTTCCCCCACATACCCGGAAAAACAACTACACTTTCAAGCTTTATTGTATTCTTTTATTTTTTTAATTAGGATCAAAGGCATCAGAATCTGCTAAGAATATCACTAATGTAATTTTCCTTAATGGGTTCAACTTTAAAAGCAAATGGCTGCAGAGATAATGCATAACGGAGTAGTCTTGAGTTCTTTGTTTTATTCATTTTTAAAAATGTTAACGGTTTATGATCTGATTGAATAATGAACGAATTCATCAGAAGATACTTGGAGAAATGATGTAAAGGGAAAACAATAGCAAGGCATTCTTTTTCTATAATTGGGTAATTGCATTCCCTTTCTAACAATTTCCTGGAAATATAATAGCAAGGTTTTAGAATGTCATTGTGTTTCTGAAGTAGCACTGCACCAATAGCTTTGCTAGAAGCGTCGGCTCTAACAATGAATTCTTTATTAAGATCAGGTATAGCTAAAATGGGATCAGAAGCTAGTGCATGTTTTATTTCCTCAAAAGCTATCTCACAATCTTCATTCCAGACAATTTGATTTCTCTTTTTTTAGTAGAGAAGTTAAAGGAGCTATTTTGTGAGAAAAGAAAGGAATAAATTTCCTATAGTAGTTTATTAAGCCACAAATTTTTCTAACATCTTTTTTGTTTTCGGTCTTGTGAGGTTAAGGATTTTCTCTGTTTTTATTGGATCTGGCTTAATGTTTCCTTTGCCTACTATATGTCCTAAAAAGTTAATTGCTCTGAATCCTATATGATATTTTGATGGTTTCGCTGTAAGGTTTGCTTTCCTCAGAGTTTCTAAAGTCTCTCTTATATGTTTCAAATGATCATTCCATGTTTCACTGAAAATTAACACATCATCAAAATAGCTTGCTACGAATTTAAGATGTCCAAGTACTTTATTCATTGCTCTCTGAAAAGTTGGAGCTGCAGTTGATAGTCCAAAAGGTAGGTAGTTAAATTCCATTAATCCTAGTGATATTTGAAAAGCAGTATATTGTTTACAATTTTCTTTCAAAGGAATTTGCCAATATCCTTTAGTTAGATCAAGTTTTGTGAATATATTTTGCTTTAGTGATTCTGGTTACCATTTCGTCCATTTGTGGGATGGGTTCGTTATCAAATATAGTAACAGAATTCAATTTTCTAAAGTCAATACACAAACGAATACTTCCATCTGGTTTCGATACAACTGTAATAGGGCTACAATATGGACTACTAGAAGGTCTAATAATATCCTGTTCTAGCATAGTTTCAATTTCTTTCTCAATTGCATCTTTGGCTCTAAATGGAGTGGGATATTGGTGTACTTTAAAAGGTGTTGTATCAGTGAGTCTGATATCATGTTCCAAAACATTAGTTCTGCCTGGTATATCTGTTAGTGTGTTCTGAAATTTAGACAAAATGTCTCTTATATCTGATTTTTTGTATAGGCGTAAGATTTTCGTCTAACTTTATATCTTTGAAACTTTGTGTTGATTTATTAATGAGATATTCAATATTTGCTTCTTTCTCTTCCAATTCTTCTTCCTTAGACATGGGTATAAAAGCTAATGTGGCTAATTTGATAGTATTGTCTGATGGTTTTCTATCATACCATGTTTTTAACAAGTTGGCGTGGTAACATCTGATACTGTCATTTATTTTAAAGAAATAGTTGTCTCCTTTTTTATTAATAATTTGGAATCGTCCCTGGTAGTTATGGTATATTTTACTATTGTTTTTAGGAAGTAAAATCATTACTTTTTGACCATTCTTGAATGATCTGTATTGACTATGTTGATCAGCAGAATCTTTTTGTTTTTGACTGCTTATCTTCACAGCGTGTGAAGCTATCTTGTTGGATTTTTTTATAATTCCTTTAAGTTTTTGTGCATAGGAATATGCATGTATCAATTCATCATTTTCTTCATTATGATTAGAACAAGAGTCAGCAAAAACATCTATAGGACCTCTGACTTTTCTACCATTCATTAGTTCAAAATGGGGAAAACCTGATGATGTGTTAGGCATTTGCCTCAGAGCAAAAAGAGTTGGGTTTAGTAGTATATCCCAATCTAAAGGGTTTTCTTCAGATAGCTTGACTAAAGTCTTTTGTATCGTTTGGTTACATCTCTCAACTAGTCCATGTGATTGAGGGTGTAAAGGTGCTGAAAGTTTCTGTTCAACGCATAAAATTTTCATAGTTTCTTGCATTAAATCCGAAATAAGTTGTCTGCCGTTATCTGATAGTACTACTTTGGGTATTCCTAGCCTTGAAAAGATGTCGAATAGTGCTTCTGCAACATTTTCAGTTTTGGTTCTTTTTAGTGGTATTGCTTCAGGCCATCTTGTAGAAAAATCTACCAAAGTCAGTATGTAAGAATTGCCTTTATTTGTTTCAGGTAGTGGACCTACAATGTCTATAGCTACTTTTTCAAACGGTTTTGTGATAACTTCCATCTTTCCCAAAGGTATTTTAGGTTTCTTTTTAGCGTGTTTCTGGCATATTTCACATGATTTTACATAGTTAGCAATGTCTTTTGTGACGCCAGGCCATGTAAATCTATTTAATAAAGATTTCTTGGTCGCTGCTATGCCAAGATGTCCGGCAAATACATAATCATGAGCTAACTTCAACACTTCCATTCTTAAGCAAGAAGGAACAATAATACTAATTTGGTTATCAATTTTGTTTTCAAATCTTCTGATCAATAGTCCATCTTCATATGCATATCCAGACATTCCTGTACTAGCAAGATATTTTAATTTAGATAAAGATTTGTCTTGCTCCTGAGCTTGTTGAAAAGTTTCTTTAGAAAATCTTCCAAAGATATGTGATTTTTCCTGACTATTGGAGTTAGATTTTGATCTTTTGTTATCATCCATATTGATAGAGTTAGTTTTACTTGTAGTTTTTTCTTCACTATTTTTAATAGTAGATTTATCCTTTTCTTTTGTTTTAGCAGTTTGTGATCTTGTTGTCACTGGAGCTGTTATGTGTTTCAAATAACTATCTCTATTTGAGTTATCATCATGTTTGTCATTTCTTAGACTTTGTATCTTAATATGTGTGTTAGGATCTATATCATTCCCTAAAATCAAATCTGCAACGCAATTTGTAAATACAAGTACTTCTATTCTTCCTTCATAGAAAGGTGTAACAACATCTACTATTGCTGTGGGTTGTGTAATGGTCTGACCATTTATTAGTGTACACTCTACCTTTTCATTAGTCATTTGTGAATGTAAAACTTTACTAGCAGAAGCTGCTGACATAGAACAACCTGTGTCTCTCATGACTGAACATTCTATATTATTTATGAGACCCTTGAATAAAGGAATATTGCTTTTATCACCTGATAATGATGAGCTCAAGTTTGCTTTCTTATTATTTCTAGGACCGAACTGCTGTCTAACCTGATTTAGTGTTCGTGAATCCTGCTGTTTTGGCTTATAGAAATTAGGTTGGAACTGAGGCCGCACATTGCCATACTGGTTTGGTGTTCTAGGTCTATAGTTAAAATTTGACCGTGACACATTAGGTCTAGGCCTAAATGGTTGTCTGATGTTGCTATATTGTTTTCTTCCAAAATAATTTGGGGCACTGGCATATCTAGTTCTGTCCTGCTCTCTATCCATAGTTCTACTTTGTCTTTCTTGAAATTTAGTGACAAAGCACATAAGCTAGGTTTTTTTGATAGTTTAGCATTAGGATGTGTTGTTTGAAACTGTTCAGCTAGACCTACAATATCACTAGTTGTTTTAGGGTTACGCTCCTTCAAAAATGTGACAAGTTCATCGCTACACGACTCATACATTTGTTCTTTTAAAACTAAGTCAGCTAATCCTTTATAGTCATCTTTCTTTACACCGGCACTCTCAAACCATCTATCTCTTCCTAATACTAGTTTATTTACATAATTGCTAAAATCTTCTCCTTCTTTAGGGCAAGTCTTCCTAAATCTCTCATGGAAACCTTCTTCTGTGTATTTGTACCTTTTAAACAAAGCATCTTTTAAAGCAATATATGTTTTATCCTGTAAACTATGCAACACCTGTAAACATTCTCCCGTCAACAAATTTGATAATCCCATAAATTTCTCTTCTTCATTCCATCTATTCTGAGATGCTGTCAATTCAAATCTAGATATATATGCTGGTAAATCATCATGCTCAGTGTTAAAGCTAGGCAGTTTAGGAATCCTTGTAAAACTATTAACCTTTCCCTGTTTAGTCTCCTCACCGTTACTCTCATTTTTACTGCCTTTCATTTTCAATTCTAATTCTTTTAGTTTTATCTCATGTTCTCTTTCCTTTTCTCTAGCCTGTAATTCTCTTTCTCTTAGATCTAGTTCTCTCTTTTTCATTCTCTCCTCTCTTTCATCTTTTTCGCTAGATCTATTTAGTTCATCTTCATACAATTGTATCTGTTTATCAACAAAGTTACGTAAGTCCTGACCTTCATAATTAAGATCCTCAGCTAATTGTTTTATAGCAGCTAGATCCATGGTTATGTTTTATATTTTATCTCTTTATTTGCGTAATTTCAATGTTATATATATTCTCGTCCTTAGACTGAGTATTAATTATATTTCATGTGGGTATATGAATATTAAAAGAGATATACAATTGTTATAAAACAGTCCTTCTTCTTCTTCTTCTATTAGCAACTCGATTATCGCTTCAATGTCTTAGAATTTACTTCAACTAGACGTCTATATGGAAATTATAACCATGTAAGCAATAACTATTCCAAAAAAATTCAACGAAATGACAACAATGACAGTACAATAAATTTAGAAAGTTAAAATATTTTTCCAGAGGACTATCTGGGTTTTAAGCTAGTTACGAGCTATAGGCCAGTTTATAGTCTTAGAATGTAATAAAAACAAAATTTTGCTCTTTACATTAATATTATGTGTTCATCATAGTCACTTTTCAATATTATTTCCCTTTTCTTGGGAATTGGTATTCTTGTATTCTTCCCCCCCCCCCTTTTTTTTTTTTCACCTCAAGCAGGTCAAATCTATAGCGTAGTGTCTCCTTAGTAAATCAATTCAACATCTCACCTCAACATAACGGAAGGTTATTTATATTTTACTTGATTAGTGCTCACCAACTCTAAAGATCAAATGCAAAATTCAAAATTTCGTCCTATGACTGGTAAGTTACACTTGCTTTTATGTCTTAATAAACCTCGTGATACTTTGAGGCTAAACACAAAATAAACAGACGCAAGTTTACGAAATGCTTATGAATTATGTCATTAAAATCGACTTCTTAGCTCTTTTAAAGCATATGTCAATTTCCGACGATCTACAGTACTAATGTTCTATCTGTACGTATGCACTCAAAATTAATCAAGTCACACGCAAGACAGATACTGAGTCAGTTAGGAAATTTCTTAGACACACGATAATAAAGTCACCAAGTTCTAATTGATCATTATTGTTTACATTATGTATCTTAATTTTTTTATCTCCACAAATACTTTATTTCATACAAGGCTCATCAATAGCTATGTTTTCGGCCTACCGGAGATACATTTATGTAGTGAGTTTAACTCACTTCTTTGATTCTTTATACATTTATTTATTTTGTACTATATTTTGAGGTTTTCAATCTTCTACTTTTACTTGTAGAATGTAATTTTGAAGACGTGCACTGATCTCCAAATTACTAACATTTTATTTATCTGGTGAAATGACCTGTATATGTTCACTTTAGTGTTTGTTAGTCCTTTGACTTTCTCACCAACATTTTTAATATTCTCAGTTTACCGTTTTCATATTGTGCTTTCAAAGACACGTATTAAGAACAGATAGTTCTTTTATAAATATTTGTATAATAGTGTTTATATTGACATGTATTTTTATTAGTGACTATGGTATAATTAATTCTAGAGTTAGATCTAGATGTGTGTACTCACAGGCAGAAAATAGGTTTTCCTCACAATAAAATTATAAAGAATGCATTGTAAAAAACGCTACAAGACCAGTTTACTAACGAAACAAGACTAAGGGTGGGAACTCACTATAACGGCCTAATTACATACTATAAATTTATGGGTTGGGATATAAATATATGTAAAAATATAGCTAACTAGAATACACTTAGACAGATAGTAAATCACGTGAGAAAAACATCAATCATAACCTTCCACACTCTCGTAAAATCTTACAGAACCACGCGACAATCTAAACACGAAAATTTTGTGAAATAAATAAGATACAGCCTACAGAACTATATTATCTCAAGAATCAGCGGAGTCTTAGAAAATTTTCGGAATGTATTACCACTTATCAAATAATGTAACGATCGGAGTGTATTTAATTCTAGATTAAACTATATTTAAGGGGGTCAATTAACAATCTAGAGAAAATACTTGGATAGTTATATTAAAAAAAACTCGGAAAAACTCTGCTGACAAAAGAGACAATACCCACGCCACCTCTCCGATTTAGTTTTACAGATAAAAAATCTCCTGTCTTTCTCAACAAAAATGCTATGTGCAAAGAGGGCAAACCCTCGTGTTCGTCGTCTTTTATAGCTCCAAGGCTAAATCTAAGGCTAAGGCTAAGGCACACACATTCTCGCTTTTCATTCCCCCACAGCTTATGAACTTCACTCACAAGAGCTATAAACTGAAACAATAAGTGGCTCGAAACTCGCTGAATTATATGCATTTGGTTTTAGAAATGGAAGTCTCATACTTTTAGTTGATATCAAAATCTATAACTAGCCTTTGCCTGTGACACTGGAACCATGTTATGAGCTGTTAATCTTCAAGAGAATGAAACAGTCGAAAAATTTTAGGCAACCAAAAACTTTTATGGTAATGAGAGCCTTTTCATATTCTTTAAAACAGCCTAGATACATCACACGATTTTTTGGCAATTGTTTGTGCTTACATTAAGACATTTAAACAAAATGAAGTTTGGCAGCTAAGTATTAGCGCTTCTTCAAAGGAGGGAGTAAAATACCTCAACTTTACAACCTTATCTCTTGAATATATCAGAATCAACTTATATTTTAATTATATCTAGAAAGTGTATTTGAACATTGAAGCTGATATGTGTTTTTCATTATTCTTATTTTAGACAACAAGATGCAGGTACTTACAGATGTGCAGTCATACAGGGAACAGACATTTCAAAGCTGAAGTTTTCAAACCCAAGCATAGTCATCATAAAACCAGCTCGTAAGGAACATTGAATTTATGTAAAAGTACTTTTTAATTCAATTTGTGGCATTTAAATTGCCTCCAAAGAAATTAAATCACACTTGTGTGAACATTTTAAATTCCATAAGCAATATGTATTGCATCACATTCCATTAGGTGGAAGAAAATTATTTTTTAATTTATGAACATTAATATGAAGATAAATGTATTTTTCTGGGCTTCGTCAAGCTGAAAATTAAAATAAGTCATTGAAGCCTTTCAGACTTGGAAGTGTTGGAAAAACAAATTAAAACAAAAATCTTTTTTTTTTTAAATCAAATTGAAATTTTTGATATGTCTCAATAACAGTATTCCCATATTGAATCAGTTATGCAATGTTCGATAAAATATTTGAGCTTCTTGAAATTTATGTTGAAAGAAAAGAAAGAAAGAGACATTGCTTCTTGAAAACTTTGAAGGTGACATATATTTTTTTTTCTTGTGATTACTTAGTTTTGAAAAATGATCTACCGTTTTTAAAGCCCTTGCGATATAATGAAGAAAATTAACATATGCTTTAAATTTTCATAAAAATTCAAGCCTTGCGAATTTTGTAAACAACGTTAATGTGACAAATATGCATGTTTTCTTCTCTTCCAGCTGACATTGAGGTCAAACAGCAACCTGTCAATACACCTGTCACTCTTGGCGGCAATGCCCTTTTGACCTGTGAAGTTTGGGGCCCCAGAGACATGGAATTCCAATGGTTCAGGGGAGCAACGCAGCTAGTGGATAGCCCTAATATTAGAGGTTTGTGTCTCCATTTTGCTTTCTTGGCATACATTAGTTAGTAAACAAAGGTGGACTAAATAAATATCAGGTTTTTTTTTTTTTTTAACTGAACTAGCAATATTCTTTATATTTAAATTTTCCGTTAAATGTCTGTTATTGTCTATAAATGGGAGAGAACAAAAACATATACTATAATTATGAATCTTTAAAGACTCGTAAAAAGATAAATTTCTCCAAACGTTATATTTTGATTTTTGATCTTTTTCTAACCAGGCTGCAACACAACTGAGCTATCCTTGTTTAACATTGATAAAAGCATGCTAGGCTGTTATCATTGCCGAATATCTTCAGGGAAACAATATGTTGAAACAAAAGGAGCTGCAGTTCAGATCTCTGAGTTGCTAATGTATTCTGCTCGAGATTATAAAGGTGATTACTAAATATAAAATCTGTACTGATCCTAATAATCCTTATCATGAAACTTGCCTTAGTCTCTCTTGTTAAAGATATCAGGTTACTATCTTCAACTGCTTTCGTTACATAATGGATCAATATCTATTTTCCCTGGTGGGGCAAAAAAAAAAACACTTCATAAGAAATCAACAACGAATATTTTTCACTTGTCAAAAAAAAAAAAGCATAAATAAATGAAAAGGACTTTCATTAATTTCCATCGAGGTCTTAATTTTTCAAAACTCTTTGAATTTTATATTTGTTGAAGCAGAACAATCTTTTTAAATTGATATTTCCAGCAACTGATAAAGTGGTTCTTCTCATTGGCTGTGCTGACTATCGTGGAGACAGTATGCTGAAAGCTCCCAACAATGATGTGCACACCTTGGCCAATATTTTCAAATCGCTGAATTTCAAGGTAAATGTTTCTGATCCCTTAATACTACCTACAGTGCTATTTTGCATTTTGATTTAAATTTTTTCTTTAATGTGTCTTTTTTTTTCAAGTTTAATACTATTTGTAAATAGTTTAAAATTACAAAAGATGCCAAAGAGATGCCATCCTTTGGTGACTAGCAATTAAAAGAACTGCTAAGTTAAAAAGCAAAAAAGAGGACATCAAGGAGGTACATTTGCTTGTCCCTTTCTTATTCTTCTTTATGAGAAGTAACAACTGTTTTGTGATGCAGCAATAAAACACCTTCATTTTGACAAATAAAAGATTGAGGACAATAGAGTTCAATTCAGAACTGTTTTGTGTATGCCGTAGAATTTGCCCATGATCACTACTTAAGATTACAGACATTATGTATTATACTTAAACAGAGATCATGGGCATTAGATAAAGACTGATTAATTCAAAGTAAAAATACTTTATGCTAAATGAAACTTCCAACATTTCTGCTTCCCGTTGACAGGTAAAGACAGAAAGTACAAGGTCCACCATAAGCCTCTCCCTAAAATTTTCTATCTGATGCCAAAAAAGACAAACAAAAAAAGCAAACCCCTCCCCCCCAAAAAAAAAACATGTATTATGAATAATATGCATACTAAACTTATATCTAAAACAACCACCCCTCCCTCCCCTATCCCTTTGTCTTTAATTTCCCCCTTTGCTGCACCCCTTACCCCTTCTATCTTACTTTTCGCTTTCCTATCCATTGAAAAATAAAAGTTTCACACCTTTTGTACTACTAGCTTTTAATTGGCTGCTGACTAGAGATAATATCTCTTAATCATTTGTGAATTAAATCTAAAATAAACGAGTGGCAGAGCCAGTGGGGAGGCATATGTATGTGAAGTGGCCTCTTAATAAATTGCCCATTAGAGTGAGGCTGATTTGAGATTGTCTGTTCTGACAGGGTTTTTTGTTGGATTTGTTTTTTAGCATTTTAAAGATAATAAAGCTGTATTTATGTTGAGCTGAGGGGTATCAATTATGAGGAAAAGTATAAGGGTTTAAAAAGTTGGTTGGTACGGAAAAGTGGTGGGGAGGGCAGACTGGACTGGTGAAAGATATTTCTTTCTTTTAAACGTAATGTTTCTGATTTTTTTCATTGGTTCTTTTTTATGCCTTTTGCAACAGGTTGTTTCACTGCTAGATCTAACAAGGAAGGAGATAATTGCTGCTGTGTATGAGTTCAGAAAACTAATTGGTCAGGGAGTGTACTGTGTTTTTTACTTTTGTGGCCATGGTTTTGAGGTGTCCGGACAGCTTTACCTGGTACCTTGTGATGCTCCTCAAGGATACTCAAACATTCACTGTGTGTCATCAGATAAAATAAAAAATATTCTTCTTGCCAAGGAGCCACAGCTTTTTTGCATGATTCTTGATGTTTGTAGAAAGCCGTGAGTTGGAGTTTTCTGTCTATAATAAAATATTTTTAGAATGTCTCATCAGAGAAATTATGTATAAGTATTTCCAATATTGTATGAAATTGAGATATTTAGGCTCTAATTTTTCAGAATTTTTTCTTTCCAAAGATCAATGAGAGTAAGAAATATTTGTTGTTAACATGCAGTCAAGTTCACTCAATTAAAATCATTATTATTGTAGAATTTAGTTAGTCAGTAAACTAATTTTTCTTGTCTCGAAACCTAGTGCTAGTCAATAGTTAGTTAATTAAAAACTTCATATATTAATTTCGCTTATTCAAAGCAAGCACACTTATAACGCTTGAAGGGAAATTCTTTTAACATTGAAGGTACAAGCCTAGACCATACTGTAGGTATGATATTTGGACACAATGTTCTGCAAATTCTATAATCTGATAGCGATATAATTCCTTTAATTATTACAACTAAAAATTTAGAAAAATAAATGAAGTTTTGATTGCAACATTCTCTGTTTGTCCTCTTTAAGTTTCTGGTGCTAAAATAATTTTTTTTTTCGGAAAATCAGACCTTATAATTTGAATTAAAATAATGGAAAAATTCTTCACTATGTACATTTTGTACACAAAGTACTTATTCAAAGTCAGTACACATTGAACTTCCACATTAAAAGTGACATAGATGCTTTATGTATTTTGCTTTGTTGTAGGCGAGATATCTTCCCAGCAGTTTTGGATGCAAGAGAACCAGCTAGAAGACCCAATACCATTGTCATCTATGGAACGTAATACTAAAATTTTATTTCTGCTTACTTTTTGTAATTCTTTTGTTTTTAGTCATTTAATATACTTTATTTTTTATTCCTTTGACTTATGCAAATTTGCAAATAACTGTAAAGATATTTTTTTTTTGTCTTCTAATCTCACAAAAATTATGTGGGGTGTCATACAAATGTTTCTTAGGTCATCCATAAGCTCAATGCAAAAATAAAGATACAGAAAATATTGCATAATAGAGAAATTTATGATATAAAGGTTAACTTTCTTGTTTATTATTTATGATAAAGTATATTAACCATCATAGTTTTCAGTCGATTGAAAAGTTTAGGACCAAATTTTATCAGTTCTTTTCACCCCAAAAGAATTACTGAAAACTACTCTTAATTTTTTGCTGCATCTTTACTGAGAATGTTCTCCATATTTACCTCTTATTTTAATTATTTTTTATTTTATTCTATAACAAAAAAGAGTGAAAAAAAAATGAAATATGAGAAATTAATTATGGTCAGCAATAATTTCTTCAATTTCTTTTATATTTTTTCAGAGAGACATAAAAGAAACATATCCATAAAAGATTATGTAGTTTGAGACTAGATTATATAAATTACTAAATACAAATTAATCGAAAACTTTTTATAATTGTAGTAGTATTGTCCAGCACAACATTTTGACACTGATTTTTATTACTCTGCAATTTTTTGATTATTATGTCCAAATAATTTTGCTTAAAAAGTCGCCCCTCGCTCTTAAAACTGAAAATATATATTCATGGTATTCAAAATATATTTTTTTTGTCTTTCAACAGATCTTATGGATTGAAGGCTTATGAAGGCAAAACTCATGGAATTTTAGTCAATCACTTGAAGAATTTCCTCAGTTTACCTATCGCAGTGGAGACAGTTTTTGCTAAATTTAGAGATGGTAAGGTAGATTAGTTTATTTCCATCCTTTTAATCCTTTTAATTGAGAGTTTCAAACACAAGATCGTAATAAATGATCGTGGTTATATTTATAAATGACTACCCTTTGAAGTGATTCTGCTCAAATAGTGTGTAAAGATTTTTTTATTATTTTCTTCTTTTAATTTGTAGTTTGTTGCAAGATGCATAGCTGTTCTAAAACTTTACTCTTTTTGTTTGAATAAAAAAATTAAATAGCCACATTTTTTTCCTTTTAATTCTATATGTAAATGGTATCAAATATGTGATACCTCAATGTCCCATAGTTGACAAATAATTAACTAAACCATTCAACCCCCATTCCCTCAACTGAACAATAAAGAAAACACCAGTATTAAAAAAATCTCCCTAACCATTTGCTCAATGCTTTTTTGTGCAGCTATTAGTCGAGAAACCAAGCTTATCAAGGGAGAAAAGAAGCAATTTCCCAATGTGGACACCAATTTGAGTGATGTTGGCCGTTCTTTTGCTGATCCCATAGAGTATAAAGGTTTCACGGAGGAGTATAATTACAGACAACAAGTTTGGGAGGAAGCGCACAGTGAGTTAAAGCAGAAACCAGGGTGCCTGCTCTGTTTTCTGGCATCATTTTCTTTTGACAACTTTTGGTGGGAATACAATTCACATAGTTAGAGATGCAATGCTGAACTAATATATCAGTATGTTTTGATGTGTCATCAATATTTATGGTCGAAATTTGCTGGGTTTTTCTACTGATCCTAAACCTTTACCACAAACCTACCTCAACCTCTTCCCTTTTCAGATGAGCATAAAAACAGAGACAAAAAAAATTGTCACTGGAAGGCAAAGAAAGCAAGATACATACATAATCCTTTGTTCAATGACTAATACTCATGTAATAAGTAGTTTAGTGTCTAAAGTAAAGTAGTCATGAATGCACTAAATTCGATCACAGAAACATTCTGATTCAGAACTAGTACTATTACCAAGGCTTCATAAAGGAATGCAATATCTTTCAGAGAGAGATCTCTAGTGGATAATAGGCATGCATGGCAACTTATACCAACATTTTTTTTTCTTTGTGCCCTACAAGTCTCTTTGAAAAAAATAAGTGAAAAATTACATTTACTTATCACTTACTAAACTATTTGAATTGATCCTTTTGCTTGAGTTTATTCCCATTGTAAAAGATGTTGATCTGTGGACACTCATTGTTTTGACTAACAGGCTTTACTTCAATCTTTGCTGTTCAGTTCTTTCTGCTTTCTTCTTGAACAATGTCTAGTTATCATTTCAAGTCTTCTCTATGAAAGCTCAAAGTGACTAATGAAGAAATGAAGTATCACTGGAAGGGGCAAATGCATTGATAAATTCTTCTTTATATCAAACTGAATAATCTGTCGTTTAATATTTCTAATTTGTCACTTTAAAAGAAAATTGAAGAGTTAAGTGATTGAAAATAAATGGATTCCCAGTGAAACTAAAGGTATTTTTTTGTTCATTTCAAAGAAAGTCAAAGAATTTTTTTAACGTTCATTATTAAAGTGGATGCACGGTAAATTCATACATGTAAAGTGTCACAAGTTTACTCTTTCTCTTTATCAACATGTTACTAGAAAAAAAAATAAAATTAATTTCGAATTCTGTTTTCGAATGATAGAAATTCCCTCCACAAAGACCATTGATGTGCAATGTCCTGGTTTCACTGTGCAAGTTCGCCTAGACTTTGAGCAAGAGTTCTCCAACAAACTAAATATTTATATCACAGTTGTTGACCCTGGTCTTGCTAAAGTCTGTACTGCCTGGATTCTTGGTGTTCCAAATGTAAGTGCGACTTTAGCCTTTACAAATTACATACAAAAACAATTTGTGGGAAAAAGTGCAAAATATCAACGTAGCAGATAACTGTTCAGGATCAATGTTGTGTGAAAACAAAGTCCCTTTCATTTCAATCCTTAGTTGACATTGCCTCATTCAACAAATATTGAATTTGAATGATGTTACCTAATGTTCTTTTCATTCAGAAATATTTTCTTTGCAGTTGACAAATTTAATATGACTTCTTGGAAGTTTTAGGTAAATATTTGTTCTAGCAACCATATGTATGATATTTTTGTCTTATTAGTAAACTATCTTTGCAAGATTGGGGAATTTCACAAAGTTACTAATCCTGTTTTTATTTTTTAGTTTTTTTAGCCCTCTTTACTAATTACTAGAGGATGTGATTACTTTAATGAGTATCATGAACATCAAGATTCAATAGATATAAAATATAAATCAGAGCCTAGGTTTCTTTTCTTTCTAATCTATTACTTTCTTGCTTTGTCAGACTTTATCATATTCTCTCTCTGTCTGTCTGTCTGACAGTCTCTCTCTCTCTCTCTCTCTCTCTCTCTCTCTCTCTCTCTCTCTCCCCCCTCCCCTCCCTCCCCTCCCTCTTTTCTTTTTAAGTAAATTCAGATTTGAAAATTTACAGAAGAAAAAATGTATTAGTTATACTGTATCTGAAAAAGAAAAAGATCAAATTAAGTAAATTGGTAAATATATGTTTTTTTTTTTTTTATTTTTGTTCTATTTGTAGAGTGTAAGGGAGAAAGCCAAGATCAATGTAGCACAAAAAGACGAAGATTCCTATTGTTTTAGGAGCTATGTGGCACTCCCCAATATTCATCGTCTTAAGGTAATTGTGTCTACTCACTGGTATCTATTAACATAAAACAAATTCCATGAAAAGAAATAGAGGAAAAAATAATCAAATAAATTTTATTTTACTAATTATTTATCTGTCTGCCATGTCTTGTAGTAGACAAGCTATCCATAGAATCATACTCAAAATGATTTGGATAAACTCATTTGTCTGGAAATTATGGCTGCTTGTAGGATTTAAAATGATTGATGTTTGATATAGGACTCAACTTTAGAAAAAAAAATCCTCCATTACTTGCTCCATGCAAAAAAAACAACAACAAAACTTTCCTATGATTTTAAGAACTGCATTTTTATTTATGTGAATCATGTGATCGGAAACAAATTTATTCTTCTTTGTAATACATTATTACATTTTAAAAAAAACTATCTTTCGGAAACTGGTGTTAAGAAGTGTGTTAAGAATGTAGATGCAATACTTTTTTTTTTATTACCTTATCAGAGCAACCTGACCATTAGAGTTCAAGTGTCATGCAAAAACCCTGACTATGTAACAGAGTTTTTGGTAGACCTGGGTCTCCCCCTCATCTCAGTTCTTCACCTGTCTGAGGATCAACCTGATTTTGCACGATCAAGACAGCCTCAGGAAGATGATGAATCTATTCTGGACGAAACTCTTAGTAACAAAACACAGAGTCTGCTCCTGTGATGCACATGGTGAGGGAGCAAGAGACTGTCAATTATTGGGAAACAAACAGTAACAAGTCCATTATTGAGGAATAGTTAAGTGTTTTCATCTGGCAGTAACTCTGTTGCACAGTTATGAAACCTGAACAAAGGTTTTTATTTGCCTCTTGTGACCATTACAGAAATGGTTGTTATTCTGGTGAAAGAAAAGACCATTATAATCTACACGCCACTTCATTTCCCGACTGTGAGAAATGTTTTTAACATTAAAAGTGAAATATAAATAATTTTAAATTCATTTTTAGTTTTATTTGTGTGAATGCATCTGGGCATTTTTATTTATACACATATTCTCTTTTTTTTTTTCTTTACTGAAAATTCCTATAAGTCATTCAACTTTTACAGCTCAAATTGTCATGTTTAGTGTTTAACCAGTTATGTTGCAAGTTTTATATAATGTAAAAATGTGTTTGTGATCCATGTTTTGTGATAGCTGGGAGAACTTTTTTGAAGAAACTGTTTGAACAAGTGCTTGTCATGCAAGAAGTAAAGAGAGTTTCTTGAATTGAAAGGCCATAAAAAGATCTAAATCGTTAAAATTCTTAAAAATGTAAGTTCTTAATAGTTCAAGCTTGTCACTTTAAGTTGTTTCAATTTTGTTTTGTTTTTTTTAGCAGCAGTGGAAAGAAAAAGATTAACTCTTTGAATCAAACATTTGCACGCACAAAATTGAGGTTTTGTGGATAGTTTGATGACCCCTGAGTTTCACGAAGAATTTTAAACAAAATCTCTGGCTTTCCTTCAAACCCAAGATATAGCTGATTAGGTGAAATCTGGCTCCACCACCTGATGACTCAAATGCAAATTGAAGAAGAACCCATTTCTGACCTCTGTTGACAAAGTTATGCTTTGTAAAAATCTATTAATTTTTCCCCCCAAAGAATGACACATTTGTTTGCAAATCATTGAAGTTTCTGTTCTTACCCCCTTGTGCTCTCAAGTTGCTTAGATTAAGATAAGCCAAATGATATCGTCATCTCCATGCTCTCATGCAGATTTCTTCCTTTGTATGATTATTTTTACGGCATATAGTGATTTAATCTATGTCTTATTTCCCATGTAGCTCTTTAGGCTCTATTTACAATGTTTCTTTTTATAAAGAAAAATACCAAGAATCTGTAAAGCCGCAATCATTCATACAGATCTTTCAGCATGTCTGCTGTTTGATGACTACGTAATGTACAAATGCCCTCATAAACATGATGTTGTTTTGCAGCAAAAATCTATTGGGTCCTGATATTTATCAAAATCAAAAACTGAAGATTATGCCTACTGGTTTTAGATGCGGCTTTCCAAGATATTGAAATTGAAATGTTTTTATAAGAACTGTCAGACAAATATTTAATACAATTATCTTGATAGCTGCATTTGT
This sequence comes from Elysia crispata, assembly GCA_033675545.1. Classification (NCBI taxonomy): domain Eukaryota; kingdom Metazoa; phylum Mollusca; class Gastropoda; family Plakobranchidae; genus Elysia; species Elysia crispata. The sequence continues at coordinate 3,671,866 of JAWDGP010004263.1, read as the reverse complement.
TCATAGCATTTCATCTTTAGTCTTTTTTTAATTCCAAAATAGGGGATGGATCTCTTAACTTTTATCTTTTTTTTTCTTTTTCACAGTTACCTCAGATTTCAGAAATTTATTGTTTGACATTGGCAGTCATCACATTTTCAGGTTCTGACTTTACAAGTGTTTTGAAAGCAAATCTGATAAAAGCTTTAAATACCTTGTCTTTACTAGTTTCCAGTTTTCTGCCTTGGAAATTAGCGCTCTATGTAAAGCAGATTCTCGTTGACTTATTGTGGGTATATGAGATTTTTGACTAGCTTGGACTTAAGTCACAGAATCAAGAATGAAATCTCTTTGTTATGGATTGAATGAATCTTGAATAAGTGTTGCAAATTGTTTTAGAATCAAATACTAAGAACCCATGTTTTAGTGTTGGCTTTAGTTTGGTTCTCTCACCATAATCCGGAATCTTTAGAGAAACTAAATTATCATATATCACATTAGGGCAGAGACTTTTCTGTGTCTAGCTATTTCTTAGGATCTTAACAAAATCTAAATGCACCAAGCTCTACAAACTTCTGATTTGGTTTGGCTACCTTCAAATGCCTATTTATTTATGCACTTTATATATTTTAAATTTGTTCTTGAGTCAAAGATTTACAGTATTTTGCAAACCTGTATTTGACAGTATTTTTTGCAAACCACAATTTTTCTGTGTGTTTTTAAGTTTGATTTAGTTTAGGTGAAGCAAAATCGGTAAAAAATGGTTGGAAGCTAATAGAAGTTGCATTGATTTGGTGAAGTAGTTGGGCCACCCCAAGGCAGTCCAGATGGATGAAGGTGTAAGTAACAAGTAAGTCAACTAGAAAGGAGGTAAATGTATTGGAGATAGATGAGAACAATGCAAGTATAATTTAAATAATAGAAGTGGTTAATATGTTTCATTCTGTAGCTGTATTCTTTTAAGTTCTAGATTGAAAAGGAAGGCTGAATGCAGGTATATTGTAAAAACATAATCCTTTTTGAAGACAGTGTTTGTCAGAGAGTTAATGATAAATGAAAGTAATTTTAATCAGTTCTGTTTTTATAAATTATAACTGCAATGAAAGACTCACTAAGCCAAGCATTTTGTAATATTTTTTCATTGCTAAACATATCTTTTGACTTATCCACATAATAGTGGTGCTGTTTTTTTTTAGATTTATTAGTCATTGTTTCACGATGTTATTCATTTGTTTAACATTGAAACATTTTCATTGATTTGATTACATGTAGGAAGTCAAATTTTCAATTGCCCTTTTTGTTAAATGTGGTGGACTAATCCATATCATTGCATTCCCCCGTTTGAGACAAAAATACCAAAGAAGAGGTACTATGTTTTATATTCAACCCATGACTTTGATGTGTCACTTTACTTTTTCAAAGGTGTTAATCCGCAAGAAATTCTGTTTTCTTCTTTTTTGAAGGATGAAAACTGCATTGCATTGGTATGACTCTCTCAAACAGTATTAGATTTTCTGATTATTAATGCAATAAAAAAAATGAAGGAAAATTGGATCTTCCAATGCTGTTTTTAATCCCCTATTCAAAGTATTGACATGCACATTACAACTGCTTGCAAGATGTATGTAATTGAAAAGAAATTTGATTTATATAAATCTTTTTTTTTTTTTTTTTTTTTTGTTCTGACTCTTTGAGAATTTTTGAAATCTCAATACTTGTTTCTTAAAATTGTTTGAATTTATTTTTTTCTTTGAACGTTATTATTTTGAAACAGTATAAAATCACAATCTAAAAAATTTTTTTGTTCATGAAATAATCTAAAGTCAGTGATACTTGCCAGATTCTTTTCACTGAAAGTATGAGATGAAATAAAAAAAAAATTAACACTAATCTGCTATGACGTCCAAGTAATGCCTACAGGAATATTTGCTATAAATATAAACAGATTTATGGATGAATCAAACCAACCATTTTATTTTCGCCCCACTTCTGACACAATCAGGAATAAAAATCAGTTCAAGCTAAAAATCTTTATTTCATGGTTCTTTACGTCAAATAAAGAAGTGCATGTGATTTGAAAAATTGAGAATCCATTTAATGTTAGTGACTCTCATAAAAAAAAAATTTTGGAGAGCAAATATTATCATTTTTTATGGGATTGAGACACTTTATGACCAGTAGCTCAGGATGTTAAAATGTGATCAAAGATGTACAGCACTCTAAGAGCGTCATTTTAGTTGAGCCAGGCTGAGAGCTATCGCGACATTGAGTGTCTTATCTTAATGGAGATCTTACAAGTCATGTTAACCACCGGCTACCGAATAAAACAGAAGCCTGTGCCTTGATTTAGGTACTTCATAATTGGTGCTTTATATTGATATGTTCTAATGAATCATTCATCAATTGAAAATAAGTGGATGAAGAGTAAAACTGGGATTTGAAAAAACAACAGTGTCTTTAGATTTAATAGCTCTAAAGATGCAGTCTTAAAGTTGTCCTAAAAAGAGTTGGGTTTAAATTAAATTGATTCAAATCACCTCAAAAAGACAATATTTAAAAAGGATATATTTTGATAAAATTTATATATTAAAATGTTCATTAGACTTTCATTTTTACTATACACCAAATATCTAGCCCATTCATGTATTTGTTATGGTATTATGAGGAGGAGAAGTTTTTTGTTAAGGATTTGGCAGCTTCAATTATACTATCACTTTATTTGGTTGTGCTTTAAACCATAATTAAAAATATTGTTCTTACATATTATTAAATATGAAGGAAAATTCAGTGGGATAGCATTGCCTTTAAAGGAGTTTAAAAGGCAACGATTGGTTAAAATTATAAATATAATCATTATGTGTTGCTAATGCAAGCCTATTCTAATCCTGTAGTCTAGGCTCCTTCTTTCCCGTTGTGGAAACAAGGAGTGATCTGAAGATAACACATTTTAAAATGATGAAAAGCAAAATTAGTCTTTCTAGATCATTTCATTATCTCTTATCTTTCCTGCAGATTTTAAAAGCTTGATGGTTTATTTTATGCATTGCTCCTCCAAACATGCTCAGATGCTGTGTTAAGAGTGAGAGTGTCGTAGTGACCTCTTAACAGGATCTGTCATATACAAAGAGCATTTATGACTCTGCTATGCAGACTGCTCAGAAAAAATTCCTGTTTGTTAGAATTCTGTCCTCTCCTCTTCCCACGATCATGTTTTTGCCTACTGTTTTGTAATTTACCTGGATTTCAACTGAGGCCAACACAATCTTCATAGTTTTTTATCATTTCTTTGGTAATGAGGATCATTTTCCAGTTGTTCCCACATTTCTCTATCAATTTTTCAAACTCTGTAACGTTGACATCTGGTTTTGACTTAAATCTTAGATCAAAGGTTTGGTCCTCTTTTCAAGTTCCTTGTGCTATCACAAAGCAATGAGTGTGAGAATATGCAGATAGGGAGGAGTGGTGAGGTTAGATGGTAATTTTCAGAATGGATAGAAGCAACAAATGATAAGCATCTCTGCCTGAGATGTCTTATTTTTCTCTGATCAGAAAACAAGCGTTTACTTTCAATCTTTATTTTGACTTTTTGGGATGCAGCGAAATTGTGCTCCTTTTGTAAGTTTATAATTACCTCTTTGATTTTTGAAGAATTGGCAGGCAACAGATCTTATCAAACAAACTTATGGAACTTGATCTTGAAATCTTTTGAATAATGCTTGTTGATTCATATTTTGGTGCACGCAAACCTTTTAGACTCGCCACTTCACAATGATGTTGTGTTTATCCCAACCTGTCTGTCTTTCTAAGTCTTTCCCTTTGACCATGTTTATTTGTCTGTCTATTTCTTTCTCTGTTTCTTTTATCCATACACCCCAACTACTATTTTACTTTTGGGTTACATACTTGGTAAAGTGTCACATGGGGAAAACTTTGTTTGCAAAGATCACATACATTTGTTCACTCAATCTGTGAGTCAATGACCAAAACAAAATGTTAAGATTGAATATGTGAAGTTTTAACTAGAAAGAGGCATAGCAAGTTGAGTAAAATTTACAATTGTATTATAATAAATGAAGATGCAAGATTTTGAGGAATCTATCAGAAAATATCATACATCCTCAGGCAACAATTACTTTATATGGAAAGATGAAGATTAATTCTTTTTACTCAACTGAGCAAAATGAGATTAAACAGCAAATTTCTTTTACATTAGAACCAGGAATGGGTCAGCAATAATAAAATACAAAATCATTTGAATTTTGATACAAACATTTCTGACACAAATTCTAATTTGTCAAACATGGTAGCAATATAGTGGCAGCTTTAAGTGATAACAATAGCTTCTCTTCAGGAGCATTGCTTAAAGATTATTGTGTACAGATTTTTATTTGCCTTGCAATCAGATCAAATGGGTTGACTGTGTAAAAATAGAATTTTGATTAGAAAAGAATAAAAAAAAGAACACTCATCTTTTGAGAGAAGTACATTCATGTTTTTCTTACTGTTTTAAAAGAAGAACAAGAGACTGCTCACCTCAGACAATAAGAATGATACAACTTTTGCTTATGTAAAAATGTATTGCTCTGAACATTTAAACTTTTGAATGTAAGATTACTAAGAACACTGACATCTCACTCAGTTGGACTGGTTGGGAGACATTAGACTGGTGACCTAACCAGGTATAACATGTTTCCGTGTTGCTTTGGAAAAAGTAATCGGGCAGTTAGAACAATCTCAGAAAAGTATATTTTTCCAGTTTTATAAAATTATTGAAAATACTCTCATAACATTGACACTTTAAACTACATGTGATTTCCATTTTCATCATGTTATTTAATAAAGTATCATTTTTGTCATGAGACCTGAAGCCATAAACGTCCTCTGAATGAATAATTTGAGAGAAAGAACGTTATTAACCTTACAATAGTTGTACAATTATTGTACTTCTAATTTTTTCTGAGTAAATTTCGTTTTGACTCCAATTTTGCAACTTTATTTATATAATTTGACCACCTTTGATAATGGTATAACATATTGAACCAATTAAAATGAAAGTAAAAAGCTTAGTTTTAATGCATGAAATAAATACAGTTTACACATACAAATGTAATACAAATGGCTGCTTATGAATTTTGTTAAATTTTGTTCTTATTGTCTTCTACATTTATCACAGTGGGTTTTTCTGCTTTTTGTATTAATCTAATTTTCACAATTGATCTACTTCATTCAAATTTATATATCAGAGGACTCTTTTAGTTCTTAAACAAACCTTTTCTTAGAAAAGTTTATTTATTAATAATGATTCTTTCATTTCTTTTTTTTATGCTCTAGTTTATAAATCATATTATACCAAAATGTAATAAATGTAGTTTTTATGGCATTTATAATTTTAAGCCTTCTGAAAATCAAGGGGCAAAGAGAGTAGAAAGAAAAGAAAAATAGGAAGGAAATTACAAAGAATATGGAAACTTATCATTTCCCTAACATTATACATGCATTCATTTCTGGGAAGTTTTCACCAGGATAAGATAAATTTCCAAAATATAGATGTTGTCATAGAATGCAACTCCATAGAGGATAAGATTAGACGAAAGTGTTTCTCTTATATTATATATGTGTCTTTTAATTGTATCATCCATTGCTTATATAAATTACACAGCTCTTCATATATCAAAGAAAGCAAATTAACTTCAATTGAATGGTTATGTGATGATTGTGCAGTGCATTTTATTTTTTGGATATAATTCAATGTAATGATTCATCAATCCTTTCTCAGTCTGGTAACACAAATAATATGTACTTTTCTCAGACGACCTGTACTCAGTGAACTAGAATGATCAGTTGAACTCATACAAGCTCTCTCACACCTTTCAGTCTTTACAAAAATTCACCATGGGACTACAGTCTTCATGGCATGATATGATTATATAAATGTACTATGAATATCACAGAATTTGTGTTTTGTGTAGTGACATTAGAGGCAATCATAAAAAATAATATAATCAGAAAGAATAATTATTCAGAGGTTTCAATAGTTACACTTGTATGTCTTCAGTAAGGATAGGAAATATAGATACAGGAAAACATTTTTAACCATGGATTAAGAGCTGTTGCGGGCCATCTTGTTTGGGAAAGGGTGACCAGTCTTTCTCTGTAAACAAAAGGTTGTCAACCGTTATTATATTTTTGATGTGTACTAAAAATGCAAATATTTGTTATCTGACATAACACTTAACATTTTCCCTCAGAAATGGAATTGGATAGGTTTTCAAAATGTAGTCTGACTTCAAGAGTCTCAAAACCACCCACAAATATAAGAAGCCCATCCCCAGCAGTGCAGAGCTTCATATCCTTGATCGTCTGGTTAAGTGCACCCTGTACTGAAGTTGTTCCTGCCACCACTGGTTTGGGCTGGCGGAGAGGCAATCATTGGGCTGAGAGTGAAAGTGTTAGTGTACGAAATAGCACTAGAAATGCTGAGGAGCCACTCCATATGTCACTAGAAAACGCTGAGATGTGCAATTAACTTATTTTGATTATAACTTGCAAGCAGACCCCTGAATCATGATTAAAATGAAGATTATAACTGACATAGGGATAAGATGAAGGTAAACTAAACAAAGAGATTGAATTTGCAGATAATGAGAATTGTCATAATTAGATTGAAAAAAAAAATGGCATTAGTAGCAGGTATCAGGAGTCGTGAGAATAACATTTGAAAAAAAAAAGATAATGGAAAGGACTTGATCTGCCAACTTTAAAAAGAAGGCCTGACATTCTTAGAATATGATATATGTAATAAATATTCATCAATCAACTGAGGCTCACCTAGGGAGGAGATATTGCACAAAAGCAAGCACAAATATAGTTCATTTTTCACTGATAGTTTGTTTATTGTTGTATGAGAAATTCTGAAGGTTTATTTATTTATCTGTTATTTTTTTTTATTAATTTTTTGTTTGTTTTGACTTGTTAGATTAAGTCAGCATCAATTTTAGAAAATTTCCATCAGGTGTGATTAAAACATCACATTTCATTCACATTCATGAAAAAGAGTAGTGCATCCCAGACAGCAAAGATAAATACTGGTTGTGACAAAAAAAAGAAATCATTAAGGCAGAAAGAGAGAAAGAGAGAGAGAGAGAGAAACGGTCAAAGTATCATACTAGTGCAAACAATGATGGGAAGAGAGCATAACTATATGCGAAATTCTTTTCCAAAAATAACAAATACAGTATAAAATTGATGTGAAGAAAAGAATAGTCATCAACATGGAAGAACCTTTTAGCCAGGATGGCTGAAATGGATGCTTAGGGTAAACAACATGAATTATATGACTGTATTTTAACTATAGACAATGAGAGAATCATCCATTAATTATAACAATTTGTACATAGAAATTTAGCAGTACACAGACTATAATTCTCTAAAGTGATGGACCGATTAATACATTTATGCATAAATACCAAAACTGTCTCTTAAAATTTTAACAGCAGTGTTCACATAAAGAGCTGCTTTTGTGATAAGACTGTTAGTAAAGTAAAGACTAAAATCATCATTTCTGAGACACAAAACGGTTTAAAGTATCCAATTATTTTTTATCGCTTACCAAATAAAAACTGCCAATTTTGAGCTAATTTCAACTTTAAAGAAGTATGACGATAGCCAAAGTTGCGCCATTTTTATATTGTTTTAGGAAATTCTTTGGATGTGTTCCGAAAAATTATTATATGAAATTAACACTTTTTGAAATGAAAATCATAAATGCACAATTGAAAGGGCTATGAATTAACTTGTTTTGCGTATAAATACTTAAGTCATTGTATGGAGGTCATGTTTAGAAAATTTTATGCATTTCGCCTTCGGAATTTACCACAAGTCATGTACGACTCCAACTTTTCCTTAAAAATAAACCCCCTCCTTCATTAAAAATCTATGTCACTACTAATTTTAACCTTTTTTGCTTTATTTCTATAAAAACAATAAAAATACATGTGGTTGTGACAACAGAAATTATCTATCCAGCAGTAGAGGAATGGGTTATGCAATCTTATAAATAAAATTGAAAAATTAACACTTGTTTTGAGGTGAGCCCTTTTTTCACCTAGCTGAGTGTTTAAGTAGAAAGTTTCAATTTTTTATAAAACGTAACTTAAATTAACTTTGTGAGTGAGTATGCTGGGTTGCTTAAAGATGTGTCACAAATATTGAGAATGCCACATTGTGAGCAGTAATTAAGTCGTGCTGCCTGAGGATGCCACTGGCTCTGCTAGGATGTGTTGGAAGGCTGGACAATATTTCCAACTGACCTGTGAGAAAGAAAAAAAAAAGATGTCAAAAATACTTTATTTCCTTAGGCAAAGCAAAGTCAACTTAAAACTAATAACCAGCCGGATCATTGCCATTCCCCTAACAGGGCAGATAAGCAATCGGATGACGTTATTTTCGTAGGCTTAAAAAACATAAACACTTAAATATACATAATATTTAGACATGATACTATTCATAAAGACATTCTATCTTGTTAAAACTTAAATTTAAGTTAAAAGCTTCACGAAGAAAATCGTTTTTGCCTTTAATGCATATTTTTTTTTCTTCCTCCTTAGGCTAAGCATAATATTCCTTTTTGTCAAATCCAATTTCTTTTTTTTTATTATTTTAATTAATGTGCAAATTAAGATTATTTCAAATCTCATCCAAGATCAATTTATTTTTTCAACTAATTTCAAATCGTTTTTTTTTCCTCGTCGACTAGATCGGACATAGATTCTGGCAGTTCAGAAGCAGGTCGTACAATCAAAGGAACTATGCTATATAAAAAAAAAAAAAAAAAAAAAAAAAAACCAAACCAAACCAAAAAAACAAAAAAAAACAAAAAACAAAAACAACCGAATATATATATATATATATATATATATATATATATATATATATTTACAGAGAGAGAGAGAGAGAGAGAGAGAGAGAGAGAGAGAGAGAGAGAGAGAGAGAGAGAGAGAGAGAGAGAGAGAGAGAGAGAGAGAGAGAGAGAGAGGATACAATATCAGCCTAAAGCGCCCCATAATATGCACTCTTTTTACCTGGATATATCATTTTATTTGCCTTTATAAGTGATCAACCTCAAGTGGTTTAGTACGATCTATCATAAATGAGTATGAAAGAAATTAGAACCAATCTGTATGAGCTCAGAGTAGGCATTTGTTCTATTGCCATATATCGAGTAACGCGAAGAATCTGTTTGAACGAATTAAGATGGCAGTTTGTTACCCCACATTTTCTTAAGGCTGAAAATTAATAATTTATCTCGATGCTACCGGTTAATTATTAGCTACCAGATACGTAATTCTTATACAATCATTCTAGAGATACGCCTTGGAGGAATTTTTACTAATAGAATTAAATGAGTGGAACCACAAATCGGCCCAGTTTTTCAATCCTAGCATACTTATTTACACCAAATATTTGTCTTTGTAATTTCTTATCAGGATTGCAGGCAATGTCATGTTAATGAGGGAGTAAGTTTATTTGCCACTTCTAACTAATTTTATTTATGAAACAAAAACAATTTCTTTATTGAAACAGTTATTAGCTCACTCAAACCAGAATGCACCATTAATATTACGTACCCACACTCGATTTTCCCCACAGAGAACAAACGGAGTACATAGTCACGAGACTGGTTCGGCTCATGCGTGGAGGGGACGAGAAGGTAGCGCCCAGGGTAAAGGAAGAAGCGGCCTGAGGTTTCTCTGTACTTGGCATATGTCTCCTGGTTCTCAGGCATCAAAGGATCCATACTTTGAAAGAACTGGTTGTTGAGAGGTTCCATGACGGCAGTGCTGGCGCTCTCGCTCAGCTGGTGAAGTCAAGGGTAATAAACAGTGAAGGTTAAGCATAATATTAATATGGCTTTAGCAATTGTGTCGATGCACTGCCTTCATAATTGAAGTAGACCTGCAAGTCCCAAACTTTAAGGTGAAACTAATTTTCGATGATTCAAAGCTTATGAAATTTCTGCAAGATAAAATAAGAACTTTTATCTTTACCAGTATCAGCCCTGCTTGATGTTGAAGCTTTTCAAAGATACCACGTCAAGTGTTGCGTCAAACTCATCAAATATAGCTAAATAGTCCGTATTCAGACTTATGGAAGCCTTGAGATTTTAAAAGAATAGATCAGTTAACTAGTGTAATATTAAGCCCTAGCTGTAATGCTTGAGGATGGCTGGTTCCAAATTAAATTTCTTAATTCTCTAGCAACACAAATGACTCCCCTCGTCACCAAAATTATCCTAGAGCCCGGGTTATCCCACCTGAAAGATTTCGAAACCGACAGCGTAGAGGTCCTCTGCCTCTCCTGGTCTGCTCACTCCTCTCTTGTAGACCTGAAGTAAAGCCACCACTAGCGGATGTCGCCCGTTGTAGCGCCGCTCCACATGGGCTGGCAAGAAACACGAGTAGCGAAATGTGTACACGAAGTGTAACACTTGGACAATTTGTTTGATATTGAACGTTTCAGAGTCATAGAAATGCAAATCACCCACCTTTATTGCTATTGAATCTTTTGCATATCTATCAATGAATAATCATAAGACGAAATATTTGTCACAACTTTAATAGCTATAGAAGATCTGTTATGACTCAAAACTCACAACATATTTATTTTGCATGACTGGCATTCATGCATGCGGTTACAATATCCTCAGTTTGGCAATCGTAAAACTATACATAGTAATTTCCTTGTGAAAACATTGCGGCAAAAAAAAAATATAGTCTATGAGATATCTCTAGTTTTGAACATAACACAAGAAAGAGACTAAGAAATTTGATAGAGAAAGGGAGAGCGATTGAAAGTTGGAGAGAATTAGAAAAGCAAAAGGGAGATGTAGAGGTGAAGTGTGGAAAGAAATGTGAATCAAATACCTAAAACTGCGAATGGTAGTCAAGTGAACAAATAAAAAAAAAAAACAGCTCACCATCATGGTAAACCACGAGCTGATACTGAGGATTCAGATGGAAGGTGTCACACTCGAGCCACCCTCCAGCGTTTTGCTCAGCTTCCCACCGACCCTTTAGGAGAAGTTGATATGCTGCAGAAAAAAAAATCATGAGGTACTGTAACCACATGATTGTTCATGGTTCTCCATCTTGACATTATCACCTCATTTATCATCATCAATATCATTATCATCATCATCATCATCATCATCATCATCATCATCATCATCATCATCATCATCATCATCATCATCATCATCCTAATCATTATCATTATGGTCATCATCATCATCATCATTATCATTATCGTCTTCTTCTTCTTCTTCTTCTTCTTCTTCTTCTTCTTCTTCTTCTTCTTCTTCTTCTTCTTCTTCTTCTTCTTCTTCTTCTTCTTCTTCTTCTTCTTCTTCTTCTTCCTCATCATCATCATTATCATTATGGTCATCATTGCCATCATAATCATCATCATCGCCATTATCAAAACCAACATCATGCCCATTATCATCATCCTCATAATTGCCATTGTTAATATTATCATCATTATTATTATTCGCTGGTTTACATCAATATAGTAAAAGAGAGACAAGACTAAGTTAATAAACCATCTGCCGTTTCTTCTATAGGTAAAGATTAAAATGAGTGCCATTATAACGATAGTAATAACAAGGAGAGCCTAAGAAAATAATTAATGATGATAATTTTTTTTTCATTTTTTGAAAACTGTATCTCAATTTGCAAATTGCTGTGGATTGCATGACTCAATTTAAAAAAAAAATTTTATCAGTTCCAACCATTCCCAAGTTTTTGTCTTTTTTCCGTCCACCCTCAAGCCCACTTTACCGTTTCTTTTTCTTAGTGCAGACTTACCTGCCTTGTCGCTGATTCCGTCATGATCGAAGTCAGGCGACATGTTGCAGATGATCATGTTGCTGTATTCACGGCGAAAGTCCGAGAAGGACATCCAGAACTCACCGTCATCTTTAGAGGTCACTTCCAACTCACGTTTTATAGTCTCAGGCACCCTCTTCCACTCGTCCCCTCTTCGTAGAGGTATAGGCCATGGGAAAGAGAGAAAGAAATACCTCACTGTCTTCAAAGCTTTCTGCATTATAATATTTCTGTTAGCCCCTTGGTATGTTTTTATACAAGTCTACAATGAGTCTTGACAAATGGCATCACTGAAGCAACCGATTCGTTTCAGCACTTTTTTCATAACAGCTACAAGAAAATTCCTTATTCAAGCGAGTTGCTACGAGTACTTCTAGTAACCAACTGTTTTCATTGCACAGTCTCAAGCCATACAAGCATTTATATATATATATATATATATATATATATATAGGAAAAAAAAAAAAAAAAAAGCCGCATGATTCTTCTACATGCATCAGCTTGTCACAGTAATGTTATCAGTGGATGACGTTTTTGTCCTACGGTGCAGCCAACATAATTATATATCTCTTGTGTGAAGATATCGCTTAAATTTATTGTATCATACTTAGCTTCCTCAGCCCATTTCGTTGCACTGCATTTCAGTTTTATTTCACTTATTATTCACGTCGGCCTTTTCCACAGGTGTTTTGCTTAGGATTAATCTACATCCTCATACGGTGGTCATCTGGAAAATTAATTTTCTTTATCTACCAATTTATCTACTGTGACGGACTCCTCACATCCCACCCTGATCCACATTAACACACATAGTCCTGTAAAAATAGAATCACAATGCTCTTGAGCAAGGTTACACTAACTTCGTCTTCACGATATCAAGTTTTCCACCTACCCATCACACCATTCTCCCTGCCACTCCGTGTCGCCCCATGGATTTCTCATCCTGACAAGCTTCACGGCGACGTCAATGTAGGGAACTTCAGCGGCGCCAGTCACCACGTAGCTATGGTTGGGGACCATGCCTTTAGCTTGCCTCTTTTTGCCCGAAGTGTCCTGCCGATCCTGGACAGCCAATGATTTATTAGAAATAAGTCTTTGCTTTTCGCTCTTTGAGCGCTGAGTTAAAATCAGGTATTTCGCTAGTATCTAGATAATAGGACATTATTAGCTCCCCTCACTTTTGGTATAAAATGAAATATTTCAATTCTGAATTCATACTTCATAGCTGTGGGGATGAGTAAATAAAGTAACCTTAGCGCTTAGAAAATTGTAAGCTTATGGCTTGAAGACTCCATTAATACTTGTTTGAATGGATTTCTCTCTGACTTTGTCTCTGCCTGACTGTCAGTCTGTCTGTCTATCTGTTTATCTGTCTCTCTGTTTTCATATCCTTTTTAAATACTTTATTGTCCTTCACACAAGACGCAGCAGCAGCAGCAGCAGCAGCAGCAGTAGTAGTAGTAGTAGTAGCAGCAGCAGCAGCAGCAGCAGCACTAGTAGTAGTAGTAGTAATAGTAGTAGTAGTAGTAGTAGTAGTAGTAGTAGTAGTAGTAGTAGTAGTAGTAGTAGTAGTAGTAGTAGTAGTAGTAGTAGTAGTAGTAGTAGTAGTAGTAGTAGTAGTAGTAGTAGTAGTAGTAGTAGTAGTAGTAGTAGTAGTAGTAGTAGTAGTAGTAGTAGTAATAGTAGTAGTAGTAGGAGGAGGAGGAGGAGGAGTGGCTAATCTATTAGCAGTGATAGTTGAAATATTGATAACATTAATTTTTGTTTTGTCACTAAATAATTATCTTAATGATAACTCAGACGAAATAAGGAACCAGGAAGTTTCCACTGACCACACTGAGACAACCAATGACGGCGCCACACTGGAAGGCTGCCCTCATGAGGTAGAAGTCATTCTCTCGCAGTGAGGATGGTGTGTACCACTCGGCCAGCCCACCTGTGAGGTCGGTGTAAGCGTCTGCCTCGAAGCCATATTCGAGAGCTGCATAGGATTTGTTCAGTCTGGAGCAAAGAAGATTATGACAAGTTCACATTTTAGAAGAAGAATATAGGAATTTAAGGTAAAAAAAACAACCAAAATTTGTTACTTTATTATATATTTTAAATCTGGAAATTACAGTAACATACGTACCGCCTCGAAATGACACACTTTAAATCAATTGGTTTTCCTCTTGACTACCATTTATTTGTTATTTCATTTTATTGTATAAAGTATATATTAAGATTTGTGAAAGCTCCAGATCTTTATATCGATTTGTCCAACCATTGAAATCTTTTGCTTGCCCTTGTTGAATTTGTAAATCAACTTGCATATGAAAACTGGTGTATTCCACCGCTTTTCAGAATTCCTCTGAAAGTTTTTATGTAGGCTCTGACTTAGAATTTAATCTGCCTTCAAAAAAGGTCAAAGGCTTTTTTTTTCATTTTTTTTTGTTAAAAGTCCACACTGTCTGCAAAACGTACTTTGCATAAGCTTTCTCCACTAGAGATACCCAGAATTCA